>NW_024121543.1:14392800-14728355 GCF_016745375.1 Pimephales promelas | reverse complement strand
CGACAAAACCTTTGGCTTCTTGGTTTTACTTGCTGCTTCAGCCATGACAACAAACAGAGGCAAAAACAAACAAAAAAAAAATGCTCGTTGGGCTCTCTCATCAGAATTTGAGGAAATGAGGCAAGTGATGTATGCCGTAAAGCAGTCGAATTTTGTAGTTCTTTTTATGCGCGGGTTCCTACCCGAAACCCGAAGTTATAAAGTGCCAGTAAAAGCGATAGAGACACTTTCAGTCTATGGCGGTCATTCAACCTATTGTAAGTCGATGTACCATCTCAAGGGTTTTGGAAAAAATATTATAAAGGTTGAAAAAGTTACTTAGTGCTGCTTTAAATCTCTAAAATGAACAAAATCATTAGCCGTGTTCGATACCATATACCCTCACTCACTAAATTGCCTACATTAGTCCACTAATATTAAAGGAGTGAATGGAAACAAGTGAAACAAGCAAAAAATTCTCGAACTCTGTCATGTATAAACCTTGATTAAACCACTTAATAATCAATTAAAAGGGAATTTATACCTGTATGATATTATGATGTAGCCACATTGGACCAGCAAATTGGAAAATGGATGGATGATTCAGACGCGGCCGGCATCTTCTGGAGAGACTCGGAAATTCATTTGGCGGGACCCTCACAGTGCATTACGGGTATATTCTCTAGTCGTTTAGCATACATCAAACACTCGTTATTGCATTGCATCATGGGATTGAATGAGTACACCATACAAATGGCTGTTGACTGTCCCCTCAAAGAGTGCCCTATTTAAGGGTATATAGGTGGTGATTTCGGAAACAGCCAGAGCGTGTGTGTGGATAGATAAGTGAGAGATTTTTAAATGCAGAATAATTTAAAAGTTTTTAAGTAAAGAAATTATAATTTAAAATATAATTTAAAAAAACATGCTCCAAATATTGTTTCTTCACAGCAAGATATTGTTTGTCTTTCTCTTTTGAAGTGAGTAAATGATGGCCCATCATTTATAATTGGTACAGAGATTCTCTTACATGCACCTTTATTGTTGTAAACATAATAGCTTACATTTGTAGTGTTTCATTACTGGGAACATTGTCTTCCAATCAAATCAGTGACAGCCACGATAGCTTGTTTGTTGTTTATAATTGCCTTTTAATTATGTTCTTCTTGTATGATTGTAATTTCCCCCCTCTTCTTTCTCTAACTTTGTAACTTTGAGGGCAAAAAAACTAAAAAAAAAAATAAACTTCTATCTGTACCTGCAGAATATGATAAATTAAAGACTTCAGTGTAGGTGACATGATTTTACATGCATCATAAACATTGTTTGGATCGTCACACCACTATCATACCATATATACTGTATATATAAATTTGGAGGTTCAATCAAATAATGAGAAGTTTCATTCATAGACATTACTTCCAGGTGTATAGTGACACTAATTTCGAACAGAGCCAAATGAAGGGGCTATCAAAATAAGAGGTTTAAATGCTAAACATTTAAAAAAGGCAGACCATTTTCACATCTTTAAAAGGAGGCGAGCTATGAAACTGAGCTTTTTAAGATTATCAACGAGACTTTCAAATGCCATTTTATAGTTCACTCAGAGTTCATTTGTGGTTTTAGGCAATGCATGGTGAGTGACTGAAGTAGTATCTAGAGATAGATCCTTTATCACACACACACACGATTCCACAAGCATCAGGGAATGAATTAAATATTATAATGCAAACTAGGCCTTTAAACTAATAATTCATCAAATATTCTGTATTGTTAGGCCTTCAGAGTTTAAGGAATAACCACATCTGAAATATTTAGCAGAGACTGGCAAGGCTTCAGTGAAGGAATTATTTTTCAAAGCAAACTACTGTTTTGACTGTCTTTTGTCTATTTTTAGCCAACACAGAATGCGATGTATAAAGCACCTTGCTTATAATCAACACGGGTTGATTTAAAAAAAACATTTTAGAACATTTTTTTTAGTATAATATACATGCTACTACTACAGTATATATACATTTTACATTTTACATATACATTCGTTTTAGTCAGCAACCACGCATTGATTTGATCAAATGTTACAGTAACCTTGTGTATATTGCAAAATGTCAAATAAATACTGTTCTTTTGACCTTTCTATTTACCAAAGAATCCTGAAAAAAATGTTATCACTGTTTGGACAAAAATATTAAGTGGCACAACGGTTTTCAATTGGTAATAAGCAGCAAATCAGCATATCAGAATGATGATGTGACTCTGAAGAGTTATGATGCTAAAAATTCTACATTAAAATAGATTGTAAACAGTTAAATAATTACCTAATACTACAGTATTTACTTTATTTTGCTCAAATGCAGCCTTGGTGACCAAAACAGACTCCTTTTAATTGTTCCGACCAAAAACTTTTGAACGATGGTACACAATTAGATTTATTCACTTCAAGTGCATGACATCTGACACTTACCAGGTTTCATTTCAATATTCCATAGTGAGAGCTCATTCATAAAAGGAAATTTGTATGTGTCCCCAGACAGCATGAGAGCTTCTGAGGCAGCCGTTCCTAAATTAAACTGTTTACATCTTATAATAATACTAAAAACTTCTGTGCTTGAGTACTTAGATGTCGGTGGCACCGCTCAATCATTGATCACTGAGGCGAGAAATTAGCTGAATTGCTTTTTAAGTGTGAAAAATAAGGGACATAAAATAAACAAAACCATTTTTCTTACTAACATACCCTTGAGTTTTTGATAATGAAGGACTGTTAAAGGGATACTCCACCCAACAATGACAATTCTGTCATCATTTACTCACCCTCAAGTTGATGCAAACCTGTATGAGTACGAGTTTCTTTCTTCTGATGAACACAAAGGAAGATATTATGAAGAACAATTGCACCATTTACTTACATAATATTTCTTTTTTTCTACTATGAAAAAGTCAATGGTGCCAAACAACTTCTTGGTTCCAATCGTTCTTCAAAATATATTCTTTTGTGTTCATCAGAAGAAAGAAACTCGTACAGGTTTGCAACAACTTGAGGGTGAGTAAATGACAGAATTTTCATTTTTGAGTGGAGTATCCCTTTAATAATCATATTGATAAACTTCATTTCTTACCAACAATTAGGAAAAATGCACAAAGTTAGGATAGCAAACTATAAATGCTAATAAAAAGGCTTTGAATATAACTAAATTTGCAGCAAAACAATATAATTTTAATTTATTATTTTAGTTTCAATAGCTACAGATTTTATAGTAAGTAGTTAGAATTCGTATCTGATATCAGTGTCAGCTTTTATATTAGAAGAGGTCAAATAATGTGGACCGAATGTCTTGCATCTACATTCCTATTTTCTTTATGCAATGTATTGTTTTTGTGGATTAAAGCTTTTTCGGGCTGTAGTGCTGATTTATTTGATCAAAATAGAATAGAAAGATAAGCTCACATTGGATACATTTTCCAAGGTTAGGTCAGTGGTCTGGTCGGACATTTTTTTTTTTTTTTTTTCAGAAAAAGTTTAAATGTGGAAAAGCAATGCATGATTCTACAACCTCAGATTAGAAAAGCTGAACATTGGGTCAAATATATATATTTTTTGTTCTTCAGCTGGTAGCCAACATATAGTGCAATATCAATAAGGGGGATTTACCTTGACATCTTTTCACTTTTACTTCTCTCATCGAAAAGGGTGGATTTGGTTTGAACTGTCAGTTAAGCCATTTTGTTAAAGCAAATTATTTTCTGATAAAGCACAGATGCCAAATAAACGTATTGTAGGACAGAATATATTTAACAGGGACATGTGATGGCAGAATTACATTTAAAAGAGCTGTACATTCAAGGTTAATGCCTAAATGTATGAAGAGTTCAGATGCAAAAGCCTCTAAGTGCCATTTGAAATTTTCTTCTTTAATGATCATTTTTATCAAGCTTGTATATTTAAGTTCAGTGATTTCACTTAAATGGCAATGATAATTACCTATTAATTGTTATTTAAGTGAAATTACTGAACTTAAATATACAAGTTTGATAAAAAACCATCATTAAAGAAGAAAATGTCAAATGGCATTTAGAGGCTTTTGCATCTGAACTCTTCGTATATACATTGTTGGAGAAAATTGCCAAGTTATTACTTTGTATGACAACCCAGTATTTCCTTTTTAAGTAATTAAATATAAACAAGCACCTCCAAAACAATAAAGTACAAAGTATGCAGTTTTTATGCTAAAGCCTAAGGCAAGGGCAGCTTATATAGTCCACACAGCAAAAGCCATCAGGGAACGCATCAACACCTTGTGCTAGTGGAAATGAATAAAAAACATTTATATGCAAGGCTATATAATTCACTCTGGTGCTTATATGACCAAGTACAATTATTAAAATTGTGAGTCTCAATCTGAAACTTAGAGGCTGTTTACACGACAAAAACTTAAAACTTTATGCGTTTTGCCGTTTGTTTACACGACAACATTGTTTTGGGTGCCTGAAAATGCAAACTTTTGAAAGTGTATTTTAAAGTACAAGTTTTTGAAAAAGGTCTCCATGCAAATAACCAAAGCGTGAATCTCTGAAGACGATGGCATCATGCAAATGTGTTCAATCTATAATGTTTCACCTTCATCTAATGCTCTGCTCAGACCTCCCCTGGACTGAAGCAAGTTCACACTATACAGACAGACAATCTTATTTACAATAACAAAAATAATATCACATCAAAAAGGCCTACAACATTGTCATAGAAAATGTATTCTACATAAGACCTCACTTGATGCAATCAACGGCCAGTGAATATAAAACACTGTTTGTAATATATCTAACACTTATTCAAATTAAACTAATTTGATATACCTTTTTCAATTACCCACATGTCCAGTATTTGATTTATACATAAAACCAATTAAATTTTGAAGACAATCTTTTATAATATGTTGTTGAAAACTGTGGAGTCTTTTAAATTGTGTTGTATCGTATTCAATTTCAATGTTTAGCTGTGTTAGTCTGTACTGTGATGACCTGCCGATGTAAATAGCCTTCGGGATAATTCTAGCATACATTGAAGAAAAGCTAAGATGTCCAAAGAAACAAAATATATAAAATTGGGCTAGTGGTTTTTGGATATTTTACTGCAAAATTCCCACATTTTGTACCTTTAAATAATAATAATAAAAAAGATAACAAAACACATCAAAATGTATAACCATACCTGCATGAGTTGTTAATGCAGTTAAATCGTTGCATATTACTGAAGTTGTGCAATCAAGCCTGCTCCAAATATTCGAACACAGAAGAGAAATTAGCAGTCACACTTCACAGGCCAACTTTTACACTAACATTCAACGTCGCATTGCATTCACTCGGTTAAAACTCCACTTTCGCAGATAACACAGCTACTAAGGAAAGATAACTCGCATGCATACTTATCCACATCTTAACAGAACACGGATTAATTAATTAATTGATTGATTGATTGACTTTTTCCACACTTTTAACAAACTTCTCAACAGAAGTGAACGAAATCCATACCTCACTCTGCTCAGGCAGACCCATAGACAGACTGAAGCTAGTCTCAGCCTCAGACGTCACGCCCACGGAACTGAAGGTCTGGCTATGCGAGACTGAAGTAAGCGAGCCGAGAGCGCCATGAGCCGATGACGTCACAACAGCGACAAACAAAACTAATCAAAAATAATATATTTTTCCTTTTCTTTTCTCACATATGCATATTAATTTCTAGAAGAAACCATAAGGATTTTGTGTGAAATAAAAATGAAATAAAATAAAAACTTCTCGTTATATAAGCACATAGGCCTATTTGTTTTTTATTTGTTGCTTATATAGCCTATTAGAGCACTTTTTTTTTACACTAGATCTTCTGAAAACCTGAGACTGTTTGAAATCAGAGGTAAACATTCTTATAAAGATTTAAATTCTATTTAAAAAAATGCTGTTCTTTTGAACTTTCTGATTATCAAAGAATCATGAAAAAAATTGTATTATAGTTAGTGTCACAAACTGCCTGTTTTTGTTTCATTTTCATGAACTTTCTATTTGTTTTTATCAGTCACCTGTTTTCATTTGTACCAGTTTCCCGCTCCTCGTTTGTAATGGTTTCTGATTAACAAGTCATCACCCTGCTCATTATTTGGTTCAATCACATTTGTGGAAACCAGAATTGTGACACAACAACTTAAGTAGGCCTACTACAACCGGTTTCAAAATTGATAAGAAATGTTTCTTGAGCATTTTTTTTTTTTTTACATTAGATATTTTATTGCAAACTAGAGTCAGTTTGAATACATAGTTAAGTTTGTATGGTTAGTGAGAAAGTGATAATTTAAAATTTAGGTCTGGGAACCACTGGTAATTACGAAAGCAATCCATCGTAACTTGCACCATGTTATTGATGATGTACTGGATAATTTGCTTATTTGCAGTTGCAATTATTATACAGTAGTGTAATGCATTTATCACTTCTGGTTGTCCCTGAATCAAATATCCCCAGAGAGCAGCTCATATTCTTTATATCTCTTGCAATCCACCCAACAAAGGCAAGATTATTTAAAGTTTTGGAGTTAAACCTAAAGGGACAAATACTTAAATAACAGTGAAGCTGGCATCTTTTCCTCTTCTCACTGATGACGCAAGACCCAAAAGTACAATCTTAAAAGAGATCTGATGCAGTTGAATCAAAATTGTGGTGACTGAAAGTTGTCTTTTTTTTTCTTTGCACAACTCTTTCAGGCTATGTAGAAAATATTGATTTTAATCGATTCTCATTTTTATGAATTTAAGAATTGATCTTTAAGTGACTGCTCATACCAAGGACAATAACTGTAATGATAAAGATTATTTTTCTTTAACTGAATGATAAAAACAATGACAGCCAATCAGAATAGGCCCTACATCCTGCTTTAAATAGTGCAATCATTTAAAGCGGCAGATGTCATAACTGCAGCTCAAGTTTATGAAAAAACAAACAAAAAACAATTAGAGTTCAACTGATATCGCTCTTGGGATTATTTAAACTATAAATAAGCATTTCTGTTTGGCCAATGTTTCGGAAGCGAGACTTTTATTTCGGAAGCTGCGTCTGACTTTTTTTTTTGACAATGGTGAACGCAGTGTCTGAGAACACCCATTATCTGCCTTCATTACTTTAAGGTCTCTGTTTAAAGGTAGGGTGGGCAATTTCAGAGAAGCTAGCAATAGCAAGCTGGCTTTGAAAAAATAAGATCCCACCCTCCTCTCAGAGCACTCTCAAAAGCCACGCCTCCTTCAAAACACATGAACACACACAGCAAAACCCGACGGGGTTAAATTGAGATTGAGAACTACAGATGTCAAAATACAATGTGTTACAACACTTCCTGATCTCCCGGCCACTAAAGGCAAAATATCAATTTGGGCATCTGTGTTTTTTGACAGCTCTACATGGTTTTCACACCACAGAGCGAAAACATGTGGGTTGAGCAGTTAGAGGCCTTTCCACATGCCATTGTGCCCTGGAGCAAAGCACTTCTGCTCCTAAAATGGCTTACCCGCTTGCTCCGTCAAATTGCTTAATCTTTGTATCAGATGAGAGCAGGACGTAAGAGAAAAAAAAAGTCCATCTGTGAAAGCTAAAAGTCCAAAAATATCTATCTCACCTCAGTAAATTTGAGCCACAGCTCAATGTATCTGCTCCATTTACTTACTATCAAGAGCACACATCAAACATCATCTGACAAGCATATACAGCAAACCCTTCTCGGACGGGTGAAAAATGTTGTTGCTCTTTTCAAAAGAGAAAAGTGGCTTCAATATTAGCAACTCTCAAAGAGAAGTGAGGTATATTAATGTCATTCCTGTTGACAGCTCGTAGGGAACACTTGCTGCATCCCGATTCGCCTCCTTATATTATACCCTAAAGTATATACTCTTTTTGTGAAGAAAGGTTCATACTTTTGAGTTTGCAGCAAAAGAGTAGACAAGCTTTGGGAAATACTATGACGCCATACAGTTGCATCTTTAACGGCTGCTCTTTGTCGCTGTAAACTGGCCTGTCAATCATGTTGTCAAAGATGAAATCCTCCGCATTTAATTAAATTAAATTTCCTATACCATATCAGAGAGAAATGCTGTAGCACGTTTATCTGCAGTAACGGGTCTTTCATGCGGAGTCCTGTCCTCATATTCATGCATAATGATGCATTTAAAAGTTAATGACCAAATGGATCTTTATAAAAGTCGTGTTTGTTCTGCAATGGGTTGTGGGCAATATTAGCCTTTATAGTGTGCACGGATACACACTTCGAAAATCCATCGGAAATAGTAGACTATCCAACCCGATCTCACGGGAATTCGTACGAATTTTACGAGGTGGCTAATTCGTAACAATTCGTACGATTGACCTACCCCTGACCCCGCCCCTAAACATAACCGTCACGTGGGTTTAGACAAATCGTACAAATTCGTAAGAGTGAGGTCGTATGAATTAGTACGAATTAGCCACTTTTGAATCACTCGTACGAATTGGTTGTGAGATAGCGTATCGGGTTTGGCAAGTTTGACATGCTCTTTTCAACATCATGCTTTGGGTCACACTTATTTTAATCTCACATACTTATTTAGGATAAAAAGAGACACTGAGACACAGGTACAGAGATTTCCTGGAGAATAGAATTTTTCAAAAACCTTAGTTCGAAATTCTCTCTCAAACTGCATCGCATATCACAAAAATTGGGAAGAATCCTTTAAAGGTTGTATCAGCGATTTCAGGCCCAAATATAAATGATCACATCACATTCATTTAATCTTTCCAAATGATCCGCTCCGCCCCAAGCAGGCCATCAAAAAAAAACACGTCTCTAAAAGGCAGCTGAAATCGGTACACAAAAACAATTACACCAAGCACTCAAAACCAAAATAAATAGTCTTCCAACTAATCATGACGGGGTGGATGTTGAGAGGTTTTGCGCTCGTGCTTTTTTTTTTCCGTTTTTGTTGATAAAAATTTTAATTCCTGCAGTCTATTTAAAAATATTTAATTAATATGAATTCATTGTTAAAAAACAAAATCGCTTTGGATGAATCATTTAAAGACTTTGCTTGTTAAATTACTGGATGAATCAGCATTTCATGAAATGGCGTATGTATGCCACGCATATTCGTATTTCCATTTTTGGCGTGCTATCAACACGCATAATCCCTTTTCAGCGTGTTTATGAACGCCGTTGACTTACATTACATTACTGTAAAAAATATTTTCAAGATTTGTTATCACAACATATTTTCTTTTGTCAAATCAACTTTATAATAATTTGTTTAGTTGAGATAACTTATAATTCAGCCCATTCTCACCCCCAACCCCACTTAACTGACGCCTTGGGAAGCATTTGGACATGCTTCAATATTTGACGCTTTAGGCGCCCTTTAGCGTCAGTTAGATGACGCCCTAGGATCGCGTGTACCCTACCCCCACCCCACACCTAAACCTAACCGCGTCCTCTAACTGACGCTTTCCTTTAGCGTCAGGTAGATGACGCCGTAGGATCGCGTCATGTAAGTGACGCTAAAGGGCGCCTAAAACGTCAAATATTGAAGCATGGTCAAAGGTGACGCCTTGGGGTGAGAATGCGTTGTATAATTTTGAATTTCTGAAGGTTAAATTAATCTACTTCATTGTATTAACTCACTTTTTCCAGTTCAATCAACTTAAAAATTTTAAGGCAACCCGGGTTACTTACTTTAAGTTAAACCAACAAAAAATTTTTACAGTGTAGTAATCACAACATTTTTTCTTTTGTCAAATCAACTTAAATAATTTATTTAGTTCAGATAACATATAATTTTGAGTTTCTGATGGTTAAATTAATCTCCATTGTATTAACTCACTTTTTCTAGTTCAATGAACTTAAAATTTTAAGGCAACCAGGTTACTTACTTTTTTTAAGTTAAACCATCAATATTTTTTTACAGTGTATATATGACCTACCCCAACCCCGTCCCTAAACCTACCCGTCACTGGGGTTAATGCCATTTATGAGTCTTCCCCTAGCATCATAGGGAAAAAAAAAGGCATGTATGTTTACGCAAAAGTCATGATGTCATGTTGAAATGAATGATTCAATGCCAATTTTCTTAACAGTCACGTTGTCACCACCTTCTGGTGTAACAATGTAATTGATCTTTTCTAAGCATCATGACCGCTACAGTACCACATAGACATCATTGTTCAACAGATACATTGTTGTATCTACAAACTTTTATCCCAGTTACTTCTGAGAATTTTAATTATCGTAACACCATAATAATGATACTGCATGATTGAAAAGACTGTTTGTGAAGGTGTTTCAAACATTTCTACAAGACAACTGCTCTCTCTGGCTTTAATTTGAATGTGAAGTAGATTTAAAATGATTAATAAAACAATCATACTGTAATATTTAACTTGAAAAGTGGTTCATCATGTGAAACGACAGATAGATTGACAGACGGGGGCTATTATTCAATTCTGATAATAGACACTAGCAAAAGTTCAATTTTCTAAGAACATGAATCACAAGGTTTCACACAAACAGTATACAGTAAAGTATATTGCCGTATATCTCACACGAGAGATGTAGGCCTAATTTACCACATCAGAATTACTGTAAACTGTTACTGTAAAATTATCGCTATTTCATGTGCTTTTATAACGCAGGTGTTGATTGAAAAATTATCACGAGCATCTCACATTTATTACAAGACTGAATGCAGAGCATCACTATGAGCAACATGAAGGTCTTGGCCTTATATTCTGAATACAACAGTCAGGAATCTCAAAGGCCACCATTAAAAGACTACGACTGCAAAAGAGGTAACTAAGGAAACTCAAAAACACCTGCCAGAGAGCACAATGGTCTTTAATGAACGGATTATAATGAGCATCTCTCAGGAAGAGAGGAAAGGTCGGTATATTTCATAAGAGGTATATGAAACACGTTTCATCAATATTAAACTTTGAAAACAGCTCACTGTAACCTTGTGCTTTGTCACCAATTAAAGAAACATCATGATGACTCAATTCACAATCCTTGCATCCTTTCATGGAGCGAACATCTTGAATTGAAACCTCAGTCCTGTCTGCGTTTGTGCCTCGGAGGGACACTGCGGAATATGTTTACATTTTCTGATTGTTTAATTAGGAGGATTAAGATGCCTTTAGGGGAATGTGAAGTATGTGTATCCCAATCATTTCACTTGTTCAAAGTATGAGAGCAACAACAATTATTAAAATAACTAGTGAAATGTAGAGTAAAAATAATTACTAATTAGTCTTGTACTTATCTCTAGGCAAATATGCTATTGTCTGTATAATTGTGTAAGGGATACAGTAAGCCGGTTATTATCTGCTTCATGTCTGGGTCCTGATCATTGTCTGGGTTTATTTAGCAATAATGACTCTCTCCGAGTTAATTTTATGGGTTGAAATTATTATCTTCTAAACAGTCCATAACAATCTAAAAAAAATATTGACCTTCTTGCATTAACAGAGTGCCAAACTTCTAATTAATAATTAAATCTAATAATGGCTGGAGATAGGGCAAAAATATCTATCTATCTATCTATCTATCTATCTATCTATCTATCTATCTATCTATCTATCTATCTATCTATCTATCTATCTATCTATCTATCTATCTATCTATCTATCTATCTATCTATCTATCTATCTATCTATCTATCTATCTATCTCTATATATATTCCCATTTTGATCAAAATTGATTTTTGTATCAGTACAGTATATATGATTTACAGTTATTCAGCATTTAAAGTGGATCAAAAAAGTTCAAAGTTGTGCTAAGACAAGTATTGTTCAAAATTTGATGAGATTTGATTTGAAAGTTTGATGAAAGGTTTTGATCCACTTCAAATGTTGACTACAGTATATGACCGATCTAATGCACATTAAAGATAAATATTTTGAAAAAAAAAAAAAAGTAATAAATGTGTCGCTTTCATAAAATTGAGGTTAAACCACTGGAGTCACATGGATTATTTTAATGTGTTTACTACCTTTCTGGAGCTTGAAAGTGGTATTGCAACGACAGAAAGCTCTCATATTTCATTTTGAATCAACGTCATGAGGGTGAGTTACCACCAAGGAGGTCTATAATACCAAGAGAGAGCTATCATTTCTATTCATCTCAGTTGCAGTTCTACTTCTCCTCTATTTGTGTAAATGTGGTCTGTAACAGATCTGACTGTGCAGTTCAAAATTAATAACAATTACTCTGGAAAAGTGTACGCTTCTTTTTTTTTTTTCCAAACCAAACTCATTTATTCACAAATGCACTCATCTCCATTATTTGTGCCAGCCTCGACAACATGCAATGAAAAGAACCCTTTAGAAGATCTTTGCAATCATCTATCACCCTTTAAGTTATCGCTAGATGATAATCTAAATCTTATATGAAACAATGATAAATTAATACTGATAAATTAATTAGAATTATATTATATGCAAACATGCATACATTTGTGAAGAGTTATATTGTACCTACTAAGAAGATAAAGTAAGAGATTTTAAGAGATAACATTTTTATATATACATAAAAAAAAAACATATTGCAACACCTGAGACCAATTTCAGCACTGATCTTATTGATCCATTTATGAGCTGCTAGCACTCTAATGTGATTTTATACAGGCTAATGAGGCTGAAAATTACCACAAAAAAGCCACATTTCATTTTTATTGATTTGTCTGTGAAGTTTGGTTATTCCAAAACCTTTACAGGAAATTGCAGCTCCATCCAAAGGTGTCGAGCCAATAGCATGTGTTTTCTAGCTGTGAAATAACGGTAAATTTTCTAATCAGTTCTCATTGCTTTAGTTTCTGAAGAAAACGGCTTTTTGTTTTCCATTTCAGGTTTAGAGGTTCCGAGTGTTGATGGTGGTCCTCTGCTAGAAGACAGTTAGAGAACAAATGGGCTGTCCATGTGGCAGCCTCTGCCTTTATGAGCTATACCACAATATATCCTTTATGTTTTCAACAGTTTCATCATCGCATGAATAAGATGAATGGGCGTTGACCGAGGGATGGGCCATCTGGATAAAGCTATGGCAGCAGTAGCACTATCGACTGTGCTTTCCAATCACCAGCCTGAGGCTCATTCGTCACCGTTTCTTATGTGGCGACGAGCAGAACCCGGGCAGCATATCATACATCATAACACTAAGCTTGTTTTTCAAAACTAGAGGTCTAGTGAACGGGAACATTGAGTTGTCTAAGAAATTGAAATTCTGGAAAACACTTTAGTTCAGGTTCCTATTCTCACTACGAACTACTTGCTTATTAGCATGCATATTTGGATATTGCATATTAATGCCTTATTCTGAACTATATTCTACATTCCCAATTCCTTCCAAGGATCAAAACTTAAAGGACAACTCTGGCGCAAAATGAACCTTTGGTCTAATAACACATTGGTACCGAGTCCACCGTTCTCTTGGATTTGTTTTCATGATAATCAAATGTAAAGAGTTTTATCTCTAAAAACTATTTAGCTTAACGTTATACGCTAGTAAATAGGGCATAGAATAAGTAATTATAAAGACAATACACTTCGCATATACAGGCAGAATCCATCTTGGAAAACAACCTCGACCAATCGAACCACGAACCCCGTGCCAAGTGAGCTGGTTGATCGGAATTATGTTTGTGAAATCTAATCACATGGAAATGCATGAATTATATTGGTTTATTAAAATATATGGGAACTACAAGGGTAGAAGGGGTCCTACTTTCATATGAGATTCCAAGTCACAGTTCAGCTCACTTAGCACGGCGTTCGTGATTCAGCTGGTCGAAACTGTTTTCCAAGATGGCTCCTGCATACATACAGTACGCGAAGTGTATCATCTTTATAAAGTATCTTCTTTTTAAACTGTTTGTACACTTATACAGTTCTCAATGCTTCAGATGCCTGGATGGATGAATGCATTTCTTAAAGGAGTAGTTCACTTTTTAAAAAAACTTTTGCTGATAATTTACTCACCCCCATGTCCTCCAAGATGTCCATGTCTTTCTTTCTTCAGTCGAAAAGAAATTAAGGTTTTTGATGAAAACATTCTAGGATTTTTCTCCATATAATGCACTTCAATGGGAACCAAACAGTTCAAGGTCCAAAAGACAGTTTCAGTACACACTGCAAACTGTTCAAAGTGTTTTAAACGATTCCAGACGATGAACAAGGGACTTATCTAGCGAAACGATCGCTCATTTTAAAAAAATAAATAACAAAGTTTAAGTTTTATAAGCTCAAATGCTCGCCTTGCTCTGTTCTGTGATGCGCATTCGTGACTCTCCTGTTCGAACTCGTTCATCAAAATAAACAAATCTTTTTCAGAGTCATTTGGTTCATTCAACGAACGAAATGAACGAATTGAGAAAAGATTCGGTCAATTTTTTTAAATGAGTGATCGTTTCGCTTGATAAGACTCTTATTCATCCTCTGGTGTCGTTTAAAGCACTTAAACTGAAACTTTCCACTGAAAGTGTCTTTTGGACCTTGAACCGTTTGGTTCCCATTGAAGTCAATTAGATGGAGAAAAATCCTGGAATGTTTTCATCAAAAACCTTAATTTCTTTTCAACTGAAGAAAGAAAGACATGGACATCTTGGATTACATGGGGGTGAGTAAATTATCAGCAAAAGTTTTTTTTTTAAAAGTGAACTAATCCTTTAAAGGAAGACCATATATGTATGGTTCTTTAGGGATGGACAATATAATAAAGAGGGTTGTAGAGGAGAAAAAAATATGAGTTGTTGGTGCATTTAAGTGACTATCCTGAAACACGTGCTATAATATGTTTACATTGTATAACTGATTAATGTCATTTAGGATGAATTTCAGTGAAAAAAAACATGTTTGATTTTCTTCAGTCTTAGAGGATAGACAATAAAGCAGCAAATTCAGAAGGCCCAAAGACCAACATCACAGACTGTTACTTCAACCAGTGTTATGATGTTCATCCCATCCCTGGAGTGAGCCTATAGCAATAAAAGAACAAACATTTCTCTGTTTGCAGTTTTATAGCTGTTGGTTTTTTTTTTGTTTTTTTTTTTTTTTTTTGGTTGGACTTCCGATGGAGCAGTTTATCTTTTATGACTGCAATTTAGGATACATGGCATATTTGTAAAACAATAATATACACAGTGGATTGATAGCCATCTGCTGTTTGGGTTGTAAAACAAATGAAATCCCAGTTCACACTTCTAATTTGCTGTATACCGCCATAAGAATAAGCTAATACGGCACTCTCTGTACAAGTTATATCTCCACAAATTTGACATTTGACACAGCTGGTGATGCATGCAGAAATGAGTCAGGACTAATGGCTATATGTTGTGAAATCTACGAAAACGCCATGTACCATATTAACAATTAAGTCACAACAAGCTACGATTGCTTTTAGATTACTTGCTAAAAAAAAATACTGCATTGATCCCTAACTCATGCCATTGATTGAGACATTTATTAATTCAAAGGCTTAATTATTGCAGTCAAATAAATATTTAAAGTAACCAATAATATGTGGTTTTAAACTTGGGAATATATATTTGGGGTCAATTTACTGTATATTATTTTATTGAAACACAGTGTGCAACAATCGTTCTGGAAAATCTGAAAAATATTAAAGGACAAATTAAATTTTTTTTTTTTTTACTTTTTTTGCCTTTTATCAAAATTTTATTATAGTCACTGAAGCTATTTTATGTCAAAACATCAACTAAAAAAAGACCATGTCGTTGAAATACATTATTAATATATTTCATGCCCTAGAGGTACAACAGGCTTCTAAGTACCAAAATAATATTTTATGAGAGAAAGAAAAACGGAGCAGTTTTTCTGCTATATAAAATATAAAGAAGGTCAAGAAATTTTATGAAAGAGTGTGTTTTCTAAAATTATTATGATGCATGAGGAAAAGCGTTCCTATCATCCATCATTACTGGCCACAAAACACTAATTATCTCTAAGGTGTGCTTCAGTTGATGAGTGATCAAGAATGTTTTCATCCAAGGAATTACTATTGTTCCCTTAACTGATGGTGTCATTTATCATGCCGTTCACATCCATTCATTCATCCTGGAGCCATTTATATATTTTGATTCATTTCATTATCGTTCCAGGACTAAGAAAAAAAACATCATTCACACAATTCCTGCACAAACATTTGTCGAAGGGATTACATCAGGAAAAAAAAAAAGCAGTAGGATGTTCTTGACGACTATCAGCTCAGTAAATTATTTTCAGAAGAGATTCCTTCGAGTTTATTATCTCTGATATGGATGCGGAATCACACAGTGAATGAAAACTGACAGCACTGAGGGGGAAAAAGAGCTCTTGCTCACTCTCTAAATGTTTGCATCAACGAGTAAATGCCTGTAGGCCAAAGTCTGTGACAGGTATTAGTATAAGAAAGGTGGCCTATATAATGCAGATTCATTAAAGGGATACTTCACCTCTGGAAAGATGAATGTGTATTTAAAATGGGTCATTTATGTAGAAGAAATGTGAAATAATTTTTGAATTTGGAGCTTTCTAGACTCAGAAAAGCCAGAAAATGTATTTTTGGCTTATGGATGAAAGACAACAACTCCCAGAATGCACTTGCTTCGCTGCCCTAGGAGGCCACGCGCACTAGTTAAACAACAAGACTAGGCTCCGTGATGAGTCTGCCTGAAAATGTGTTTCGAGATCACCCTAAATGTCCGGGATTCGGCTTTTGCGTTCTACAGTCGCCATTCGTAATGTTTACTGTGGCGAGCAGGACGAGGCTGAGGGCCGCGGGAGAATGGCGCGAGGCCGGTGGCGTGATTACCGATGAGCGACACCTGTGAGATGCACCGATCTCGTATCTCTCACGGAGGAGGGGGAATTTTCTAAGCGATGTTAAAACGCACATCAACCGATCACTTGTTTAGCGTTCATGTAAACACTACAGTTAGATTGAAACAAAAGGTGTGAATGTAAACAATGAATGGCGACTGCAGAAAGCAAAAGCTGAATCATCAACGGTCGGCCGGACATGTCCGGGAAAAAGAGGATGAATGGTAACCCCTACTACTCCGCTTTCTTCACAGAACAAGAGCCTGCTAGCTTAGCTTCCAAAGAAAAGATGGCGGACACTATGTGTACATTCTGTGAGTGAGATCCCACCCTCTAGTGGCTAAAAAAGACGATGCAAATGACGATTTTTTCAGACATTTTTTCCAGACAAAAAAAAATACATAAATCTCTCGTCTGAAGGGGATTTGACAGTGGAAAGCATGGTAATTTGAAAATACTACAGGTTTCCAACTAATACAAAGCTTAATGCCAACTCCTGAAGTATCCCTTTAAAGCAATAGCTCATTCAGAAATGACAATTATGTCATTATTCATTCACTCACCCTCATGATGCTCCTAACCTGTATGATTTGTGTTGTTCTTCAAACTACGAAATGACAAAAACGCAGCAAAGAAGTAGAATAAAAGTTGCTCACATGACTCATGCACTATATTCAGAATCTTTGAGGCAGACTGAAATGTAGGGCATTATTAATGAAAATCCTAACATCAGTGCCCTTTTTGCATTCATGGGAAAAGTAACAATTTCTGAATCTGATTCATGTACGAACCATTCTTTTGAATCTAGTAAACTGAATGATTCATTCTGATCTGAGTGCATGTGCTACTTTACTTTAATGATACAATTTCATACTTTTACGGGGCTTTGTAGGGTTTTTTTGGTGTGAAAAAGTGACTACTACACATTCATCAGTATGTCTCCTTTTGTGTTCCACACGCATGAAATACAATCATATAGGTTTGGAATGACATAAGCGTAAGTAAATGAGGAAGCAGAGTAACTATTCCTTTGATGACTTAATCTATGAACTTAAAATAAAGAAAGGGCAATTTTGAATTTTAGTTAATGTTTGAAATGCTCCTCCAGGAGCAAGATCACGCCTTTTCGGCCATAACTGTGATTTCTGACTTGATCTTTTAACTAGCCAGATTAAAGTCAAGGCCAAACTTGTAAAGCTCAAGGGCAAGCTCTCTTGTCAGGATCCTCTTTACCACAGAGAAAGCAATTTTACACAGGATAAAGAACTAATCCCAGACAATGTGAAGATTAGTGCAGCAAATGACCTTTATCTTGCCATGGAGCAATGAAAGGCCTGCACAGAAATAGTTCAGGTCTTGATCTGAAACCCACCACTAAACTTATCTTCGAATTGGAATGTTTCGTGCTGTTTAACTTAAATCAATTTAAAAGAATAGCTCACCTATTGTCAGGGGGGAACAATGTCCCAAACTCTGATACCCTTCAAGCCCCAAAAGTTCCTCATTCTCAATTAGCGAAATCATGATTGCATATCTGAATTGGGTTAATTCAAAAGCACAGACTTTCATTTTCATCAAGGTCTCAAGGCATAAAAACAAATAACTTCAATAAAGCCAACATTATCGCTAATGAAGCTCAAAGGCAAAAATATCACACCGAAGATTGGTGTAAACGGGGTTTCAATCTAAAGAGAGAGGTGACCGGTTTCATAGGTTCACGTATTATCTTTTTCAAATTTTCTTTCTTTCTTTTAATGATAGTGCAATTGAATTGAAATCTAAAAGATTCCCATGTATTTTATTCCACAAGGTCCTTACACACAAAAAAAAGAGCCAGGTAAACAGGGCAGGATGAATCTTTGACATTTCAGAGATATTTTGAAAAGCTGAGCACAAGCTTTGAAGGACTATTGGTCTCGAGGGATTGCTTAATGAATACATTTTGATGCCAAAACTGTCCTCAAAAGAAAATGACTATCCTTGAGTAAAGGAAAACGAATATCAACCGTATTGCCAGGTATTGTAGACCTTATTAAGATGTAGGTGTTTTGAAAAATTTTCATTCTGTGCGATTACACAAGTGAATAAAAATGGGTCCTTTACTTTGATAATCCATATACTTAGTCTCATTGTGGTTCAATGGTTTATGCTTCTCCATGAAAAAAAAAAAGGTTTTCTTTGAACTTTTTCATTAAAATGTACTGAACAATGTTAAACAATAGCTATTTAGTATAGCTGCACGATTCTGGATACATTGAGAATAACGAACAATTGGATGAATCAGCATTTTTGAACGAATCTCTTGAATGAATGATTCAATGACAAATACATTTTAACAATCACTTGTCGCCACCATACAAGTTACTTTTAAAAGGTGATTTACTCTACTTTGACTGCTACCGTAGACATCAGTTATTGTTACATAAATAATGATTGCCCACTATGTGGCTGAAAAGGTCGTTTGTGAAGATGTTTCAAACATTTACATGACAACTGCTCTCTCTGGCTCAATCTGCAGACGCAGATTTAAATGTAGAAAATATAGAAAATTTTGGTTGCATATCACAGATGTATAGTTAAAAGCTTAACTTTATTGGAAGCTTCTACCTTGATCTTTTCACTCACAGTTCACAGTTTTTGAAGGCAATGACAGGATCTAATTTTGCACAGAATGTCATATTTCAGTGCCTGTGCTGCTGAGCAGGTCGTATCTATACGTTCCATTGTTCTCTGTCATTCCCAAAGAAAAAGACAGCTCTTGTCTGTGCCAATTAGGGCTATCTGGGCAAGGCCATCTCATCTTTGAGATGCAAATATGAAAAGAATACCAGAGAGAAGTGATGTCTGTTGCCACAGCTCTTTCAAAAGTATAATTAGGGTGAGCATAGGTCTCGCTTTCAGTAGAAAAAAAAATGCAATTTAATTTTCAGCCACCCAGACCCAGTTATGGGAAATGACTGAACTTCATTTTTTCACAGTTTCTTTTCCCCCCTCCCCCCTGTGGTCATGCATTTAATTGTTTGCTGCATGGGAATCAATAATGTTGAATGCTGAAAAACGAAAAGTTAATGGAAAGTTCCATGAATAGCTAAACAGTATCAAAACATGCACAAATGTAACCCCAGCAAAAAAATTTAGGTTCTGGGTACGTTAGTTTTTGGTTCCCAGAACGTTCCTAGAACTTTCCCTTAAGGTTAAGGGAACGTTCCCGGAACATTCTCCTTACGTTATAAAAATGGAACCTAAAAATAACCTACATGGAACGTTCCTATAACGTTCTTGTTTGGTTCCCAAAAAATAACCCCACGGGGACATTAGGGGAACGTTCTGTGTTTGCTGGGACTTCAGTTTGCAAAAAAAGAGAGAAAAGAAACAAAAGGGTTTAAAAAAATGCTTTCAGAAGTTTAGGAGGCAAAGTATTACAGCAGAATAAATGGTTAAAATGTACCTAAATTGGGGTAAAAAAAATATTTTTTTCCCATGAAAATTGTATAATATCAAATTATACTTAAACACACTAAGAAAACAATGGATTTTTTTTAAAAATTATCAAATAAAAAGTGTTGCAATGATGTCATATTTCATAAGCATTTCTGCTGATACACCTAAGCATAAACCAGGATTTAACATACAACTAGAGCTTTATTTTCTTACATGACACAGATGCTGTCTACAGAGCCTAACTTATTGAACTCTTTTAAACAGAGCAGAAAAATCCTTTAAATCAAGCAACCGCTAAATACAGCGTAAACATGACGCTTTCAATGCAGCTGGGAAAACAGATGACAAAACAAACGAGCAAAACCATTTCCATTTAAACCAATGTCAATATGCTAAAGTTACTCACTCTCCATCTACTACTTGATCTGTGCTTTCTATGCAGACGTTTGCTCCCTGTAATCTTAATCAGAAGTCAAGCCATTTACACAGTAAACAGGTGTGAGAGGTGGAAATGTGGCGGGGTGCCACGGAGTCACATCTCGTGTAATCAAATCTCATTACAGACGTGTATGGAATCCCACTGCGAGTCATGCAAATAAGGATGATTAATATTTATCTATTTGTTGAGGAAATAATAAGGATGGTAAACACAATCATTCTAAAGTCAAGCATCAAACCACACACAAAATGAGCTTTGGCTGAGTGTCTTGTGATTGAAATCAGGATCTCTGGTATGTTTTTCATCAGCTTGTTTATGACTTAGGTTTAAAGGCTTCAATGGTTAGAATTTTAAGACAACATAATTACTGGCTTCATGAAATATAGCTATTCTGTGACTTAGAATCACACACTAAAGAAGTGGTTAGATCATTTATGTAATTCTTCTATTTACATGGTAATGGCTACTCTCATCTGTTAGCGGTTTAGACAATGATGACTGATTTTTCGGCCTTGCAAAGCTCACGCTGTACAGTCATTTGATTCAGAATAATTTGGGGGAGAAAAAAAAATTAATTGCCTAAAGCATTAATTGACTACAATCAAAGTCCCTTTCAGGAAAGTCTGTTGGCGGCCATATTTGCAATGCCCCCGGGCAGCTATTTGGGGCATCCAAGACCAATGGCCAAAATTATTAACAGCTTTGGCCTTTGCAAACCCTCTTTAGGCACAAAAAAAAAATACTGTCAGGATTTACTAGACACTGGTAGCAGCTAGCGTTAGCCTTGTAGACGAAAGAATGATTTCTCTTATGTGTGCGCAGTTCCGGATTAGTGGGAGTGGCTTGCGGAGTTGTGCAATGTGGTGCGTTGTGGGAGTTGTTGTCTTACATACAAATGCGTCCTTCGGTTATTGTCTCGGTCCAAAAATTCTAAAATTCTTTTACAGTTCGACTACACATATATGATCCACTTTCAATAAAGATTAATGCTGAAATGAGTGAAATACTCCTTTAAGACTTCTGCTTTACATCCTAATTCATCAATCTTCACCATTGCAAAGAAAGGAAACTATTAAACTGGAGAATCAGATCAAAGTCATCCATAATCCACTGGCTGACCTTACTGGCTGAAATAATAACAATAATAATAAAAAATAAACTAAAAAAATACATGAAATCAATAAGAAAGGCAATGTCCGTAGAATTTATCATGCATACTCTGCACGGGGCTTCTCACACCTTGGATTGTATCCATCATTGCAAATATAAACAAATTCAATACTCCATCAGCTGTTACTCTGTTTAGAGTCACAATTCATCACTGCTCTTGACGTTATTGCCGAGCCTCCCAGCCATATCTATCTGCTGCATTGTCCCTTACGGAGCATCTCTGCAATGGCAATTAAATCCGTCTTGCTGCTGTGGCAGAATCTGCGTTCGAGCAAAGACGCCTGATGTACATTTGATAGTGAAGGCTCAGCAGTAAAGAGAGGATAAAGGGACTCCAGATCAAGCGTAAAATTACAGATGGTGGCCATGAATACTTCAAGAGTTTGTAAATGACTGTCTTTCTACACTCGACCTGCGTCATACTTCATTACCTTATCAATGAAATGTGCCTCAAACATTGAAAGAAGGCAATATTTCACATTTGATTCTCATAACAAGCAAGCTTGTTAATTATTTTGCTGGGCGAATGATTTCTTTAAGCTTTAACTTTTGTTTACAAATGAACTTGAATCTTGATCAGGTCTGTAGTGCAATGCAAATGCATCTAATGCTACACTCTTAAAGGGATAGTTCACTTTGAAATTAATTTTTGATATGTTTTAGCTTACCTCAAGGGCATTCAAGATGTAGGTGTCTTTGTTTCCACAGTATTATGACATTTTTCAGTCAAACCGTTGTTGTCTATCAGTCATACACTGGAACCTAAGGGGGTCCACCAAAAAGCATGCACAGAGAAGTCCAAATTAAACATGATTTAATGACTCATAAATGTAAGTACACATTGATGGCCTAAGACACGAAACGAGCGGTTTGTGTGAGAAAACAAACAGTATTTATATCTTTTTTACCTCTTGTAATTATAGCCATGACAAAATGATCTGACGGCACGGGCGCTTCGGTCTGCACATGCGCCGGATATGATCGGTTGCGCGCCTACGTCACTCTTTGTTTATACAGAGATTTCGGAAGTTTTACCTTTGACTAAACATATTTAGATATACGTACAGGAAACCGCAATGGAAGACGATTTCGGTATATCTAAATTTATATTTAGTAAAAGGTAAAACTTCCGAAATCTCTTTGTAAATATTGAGTGACGTCACACGCAAGCGGTCACTTCCGGCGTAACATTGAACTGATTCAGTTCGGTTCAGTTGGACATTGCACAACTGATTCAGATCACTTGGATGTCACTGTGATTACACGAGGTAAAACGATATAAATACTGTTCGTTTTCTCACAAAAAGCGCTCGTTTCATGTCTTAGGCCATCAATGTGTACTTACATTTACGAATCATTAAATCATGTTTAATTTTGACTTCTCTGTGCATGCTTTTTGGTGGACCCCCTTAGCCTCCAGTGTATGACTGATTGTACAACAACGGTTTGACTGAAAAATGTCAAAATTGAAAATACTGTGGAAACAAAGACAGCTACATCTTGGATGCCCTTGAGGTAAGCCAAAACATATCAAAAATTAATTTCACAAAATTAAGATCATTTCCATTTAAAAGTTTCTTTATGGAGAAGGGTCCTTACGATTATTCAAATGTTCTATTTTTAGGTCAAACCGTTACCGTTCTTGTCTGTCAGTCATATAGTGCAGGTCTACAGTCATCACCTCAAAGAGCATGCACAGAGAAGTCCAAATTAAACATGATTTAATGACTCGTAAATATAAGTACACATTGATGGCCTAAGACATGAAACGAGTGGTTTGTGTGAGAAAACAAACAGTATTTATATTGTTTTTACCTTTTGTAACCACAGCCACGTCCAAGTGATCTTGAGGGCGCGGGCGCTTCGGTCAGATTCTGCCAATATCAAAACTGAAACTTCTGCGGAAACATCCTGGATGCCCTTCAGGTAAGCTAAAACACACCAAAAATTAATTTCAAAGTGAACTATCCCTTTAATTTCATACTGTGGAAATACAAACCGGAATACACAACATAACTAACACAGCGCTGAAAAGGGGCGGGGCTAGATAAGGTCTATAGCAGAGGTGACCAATCCTGTTCCTGGAGATTTACCTGCAGATTTCAAATCCAACCCTGATCAAACACATCTGACTGCAAATATCAAATATCAAGTGCTCCTGAATATCTTAATTCAGTTTAGTTGTGTTTGATCAGGTTGGGTAGATCTCCAGGAACAGGATTGTGCATCCCTGGTCTATAATAAAATAGACCATGTCTACATTTAATACAAGTGACATGAGCGTTCTTGTTCATCGTGCTTGAAGGAAGCGAGAGCTTTGGAACTCCCTTTTTCCCAATTAACACACCATTCATGAACGTTACTATGGCTGGAGGTCATGAACGTGGAACATTTGACTTAATTTGCCACATTGCGTTTAGCTCTCGAGACTACACATGGTAATGTGTTCGCTTTGAGCAGTGTATGAAAAATGAAAAATGTCACAAAGCTAATGCACCCGGACGTGAAGCTAAAGCTGAGCCAGTTAACTTTTACACCTCGCCTTTGAAATCTGTCGGTGGAGGAATCGCTGCTTACAAGATCTGTCCATCATAAAGAGGGATCAAAGAGAGCCGAACGAGGTACACGGTAAAGGAATGTCGATGACTATTATGCTGAGAATCCTGGGAAAATAGAACGGGTGGATCAGTTTAAATGGTTATGCAGTGTTTTCTTCTCAGACAGATTGTCATTGTCATTTTGACATTGACATTTGTGCCTCAAGCTGACAGGTGACGTGGAGGGGTGTTTTTTTTGCCAATGATTGTCCCATGCTGACTGTTTGACTAATGCGGCAATGCAGATCTATATAAACACGCTTTGGGCTTTGGCAGGATCTTGACAGCACTAGACTTTAGTGACATTACCCTCAGGAATCCCCCAGGAGTTTTGTATGTGGAAGTACACAGACTATATTTTGTACTTACAATAGGAAGTTTTAATAACTGACACAAAAGTTGTTAACAGTTACTTCTTTTGAACAATAATTTATGTAAGAATGAAATATGAAGAATAACATCCACAGGCTACGTTCACATAGCCTGTATGAAGAAAGTGTAATAAACAAAACTAAAGTTTTAAGATATAGATCACAATTTTCAAAGAGCTACTTTCTGCTAAACATGAACATGAACTAAACATGCTTTCTGCCAGCATAATGGTGCAGTTACAGCGTCTGCCAGCAGGGGATAACTGTCAAAGCTAACCCGTCGAACTTTTCCCCCTGATGTTCACGGCACATTCTTAAATGTTCCTCGTTAGAGGTGCTGTGGGTAGACGGTTAGGTAATCTGACGTGATTACATTCCATTTTCCCAGCAATTTTCTCTACAATGGCTTTGTCGCACCTAATAGTATCATTTCACCATGAAGGTCAGATGCGGTATTTCCAACCTGTGAAACATTGTGCCAGCGATAATGAAGCTGACATGTACGTCTGAATGTCACTGCCTTACTGCCTTCATGTTGTAAATATTATATAGTAAATATAATTGAAATGCTTCAGAGGTCCTTGTTTATGTACAGCAGTGACACACTTAGACAGTCCCATAAACAGAGATGCATATAACGCCATATAAAATTCACAAAAAAAAATTCTATACATTGATTTAAAGGGATAGTTCATCATTTACTCACCCTCAATTTGCTTCAAACCTATGAGATTCTTTCGTCTGTTGAACACAAAACATTTGAAACAACATGATGATGACAAAAAGGTATTTTTGGGGTGAACTATCCCTTTAGCATTCTGATACACTAGGACATGGTGACGCAATTCACGTGCACAACGTATATCGTATATATCACGGCGCTAGCTTTGAGTAGCCTACTGTATGTGAATGGTGTAATTGCTCCATTTGCTTTTAGTTAATAAGCTTTATGAGACAATGTGAAAACAACCCACCTAATCTAAAAATTGGCCTCAACATCCAAAGCCAATCAACATTGACATAGATGTTCCACTTTTTTTGGAAATAGGCTAATTTTACCACTCCTCCAGAGTTAAACAGTTGATTTTTACCGTTTTCGAATCCATTCAGTCAAATTTTCTGATATTTAGAAGAATATCCATAACCAGACAGGTTCTGGTCTCATTGACTTCCATAGTAGGAAAAAATATATTCTATGAAAGTCAATGAGACCAGAAACTTTGTCTGATTAGTGATATTCTTCTAAATATCAGAAAATCGGCTGAATGGATTCGAAAATGGTAAAACCCAACTGTTTAACTCTGGGGGAGTGGTAAAATGAGCCTATTTCCAAAAAAAGTGGAGTCTCCCTTTAAAGGAGTAGTTCACTTAAAAAAAAAAAAAAAAAAAAAAAACTTTTGCTGATAACTTACTCACCCCCATGTAGAAAGTAGGAGAAGTAATATAGGAGGATTTCTTGGTACTGTATGTGTGAGGAACCTGGCTGCGGACTTCTGAATATATTGGAGCTTATTTAGTGTTGTAGTAGATAAGCTAAAAAAGAGAGAATTACAGTAGTCTTAGAGGTAAGTAATGAAAGCATGAACGAGGGTCTCAACATCATTGATATTTAAGAACAGATGTAAACAAGCAAGAGGTGGAAAAAGGCAGAAGTGATGAGATACAGTATGAGCAAGAGGGAAGAATAAAACATTTCTGAAATTTTCTGTTTTTTTAACAGTGGTAGAAGCTCAAACTTAAACCAACCAGCAATATTATCAACACAGAGATGGGATGCAAATTTAGGATGATGAATCATAAATATATTTGTTTCATCAGTGTTTAGTTTCGGCACTTTCAAACTCTTCTCTGATGAAGCGTGTTTAGTGTCCTTTTTGGCCGGGACTACCTGTCAATCCAACGCTTTCTCATCTAGGGCGTCATATATAGGAATGCACCGATATGAACATTTTGGCCGATAACGATAAATCGATTATAATACCGATTATATTTGAAAGCCGATAACCGATATATCGGCCGATAAATCTAAATCCAATTTTTATATAATTTTTGAAAGCCTGATTGCAAAAACAAAAGTCTCACAATTAAAACCCGTTCCCTAACACAATTATTATGTTCTCATTATAATTTCATAAACATTTGAGATATGAGACATTTTGCACTTAACTATATTTTCTTTTTTGATTCCAATCATATTTCAAGCAATTCAAATCAATCATGTTGAACAGTGCACATCTTAAGTGTCTCAGGTGTCAAGTGTTGAAGGAAATAATTCATTATTTATCAGCTTTAATATATCAGCCAAATTTTATTATCGGGCCGATAACGATAACATAAACATGAACAAATATCGGCCGATACCGATTTGGTGGCCGATATATTGTGCATCCCTAGTCAGATAATGATGCGCTTTAGTGTGTCAATATAGTGCGATGTGCGACCCTTTAGTGTCAATATAACACGCTTCGGTTATGGATAGGTTTAGGTCTGGGATAGTATTAGGGTTAGACGACTAGGTCTGCGTCTCATATTGACGCTAAAGGGTGCCATGTGCGTTGGCTGTATACACATTGTCAAAAGCGTCAGAATATGATGCCTTGGGATGAGAACGGGCTGGTCAATCACATGAGATCACAGAAATAGCAAAACATAACCATCCAATCAGTTTACTAAGGACAAAATCATTTTCAAATTTGCTTGTTCGTTTCACTCATAGATACGTCACAATAGGAAAAAAAAAAAAATTCTCCCTTCTTTGAATGATACGATATGCCGCTTTAATCAGCACAAGCATTTTCCAATTTTTTTTTTGATGCTCTAAAATGTTTTCTCCACAAGCAGCTCACTAAGTTTTGGAGCAGATAAATTGAATTGCTGGTGCTAAGGACTTCATACAAAACTTGAAGCGACTCGGAATTGCTTTGAATTTTTGATAGCTTGTTTCTTCAAAGCACATCAATACATTACAACACCCAGTTAAAAATAGCACTTTGCATTGAAAATACACTCACTCCGGCGTTTTTCTTTACGACTCATATATTCTGGTTGTCTCATCACAGCACATTCATAAACACCAAATAATTTGACTGGGCACAAACATTAACTGCAGGAATTAGGTAGTCACAGGCAGTAGTGGTCTCTAAATTCCTCATTCGCGGGGAGGGGGGATGGGGGAAAGAGGGGGGGTGGTGGTATCTGATTTATTGTTCAATAAAGCCAAGACCTGTTTTGCTCAATTAGCTCTATTTATCTGAGTAATGGTATTTTACCGGGCTTGCCCTTCTCCCTCCGCCGAGGCAGCGAGGAATGCATACGGCATCAGACTACTTTTCATTCTGTTTCCCTAGTGAATTAACGAAGGAAAATATTGGAAAGATGTGGATATATATAAAGCTATATGTTCTTTCTATTATTTTTGAAAGCAATGTAATGAAATAATTTGCTAGTCTTGTTGTCAAGTCATTTGTCAAATAAACACGGATGTTTATTTGTATGCCATGCGCCATAGCAGAAATAGGTTCATCATTATGAGGCATAAACACTGCTCGGATTAATGAAGATATACACACACAACCAAAATGAGAGCACTACTAATCTAAATTGCATTCGTCTTCCAATATCTATGGACTTTTTAATCAGCTGTCTATTAATTAGCATATTCAGGTAGCATGGTTAAAATGTACCCTCTAATGTTTATGCTGAAACAATCACAAATTATCAATCACACTAAGTGGCCTTATAATCAACTGTAATACACCGGCTTATAATTAAAGGAGGAACATCAGGTGTCCTGGTGAAAATCAATGTTATGAAAACATTAGAGGTTATAACAGACTTCAGGTGGTCTCAAGAGCCTCACTTTGATGGTCGCAAACACCAAAACTCCACCACATTTGAGAATTTAAAGGGATAGTTCACTTTGTGTTTTAGCTTACCTCAAGGGCATTGTAGGTGTCTTTGTTTCCGCAGTATTTTTGGGTCAAACCATTCTTGTCTGTCACTCATATAATGCAGGTCTATGATCACCACCTCAAAGAGCATGCACAAAGAAGTCCAAATTAAACTACACATTGATAAATTACACATTGATGGCCCAAGACACAAAATGAGCGGTGTGTGTTAGAAAACAAACAGTATTTATATCGTTTTTACCTCTTGTAACCACAGCCATGTCCAAGTGATCTGAGGGTGCGGGCGCTTCGGTCTGAGAATCGGACCGCGGGCGCTTCGGGAAAAGAGAATCGGACCGTGTTAGAAACTGGACAAGAGTCCCACCCTTTCTGGCTTTCACTTTTCACATCCATTATTGATAATTAGACCAGTTCAATAATTCCCACATATGTCTAGCTAGCTTTCGATTGCCAGAGCTGTAAGCAGACTTCCTAACAAACAATTGTTTCTCTTAGTTTTTTTTTTCGTTATGTTTTATTGCCTAGCTTGCCACAAGAGCTAGTTTGCATTTATCATATATCGTTAGTCCTGTTTCCGGTTCGGATCTCTTATACTGTGCTTATACAAACTTTAGCTGACTAACAGTGCACTTGCCGACTGTACTTCAAATTGTGTTGATTATGAGTCAATTTAATCTTGACGCTGTTGATGTTGATTCCTGCGATTACCATGAGGACAGTAGTCAATATCTCACATAATTATAGGACTTATAAGCCTAGAGGATGTAAACAGTGTAATTGAGCACAATTTACTAACTATTATGATAAATTGTAACAATCATGTCTAATGAAATCATAACGGCCAATGTTATGAAATAATGCGACGTACATTTAAATTTATTGATGTCATCTGACATTTTGTAATGTTTACATTACAATGACAAAACACTGGAAATAAATTAAATTATACAGTAGTCGTAGACTGCTATCTACCTTTGATTTGGCAGCAATCATGTAAAAACATAACAAGCCAGCAAACGCGATAGGCAACTTTATATTATAAAGTACACTTGACATATAGTTATTATTAACCTATTACCATCATCAGTAGTTCAGTAGACTATGCAGTAACGGGAGTTATGGTTATTTATATGACAGTGCACGTACACCACAGCGGCTCTAGGGGTCGCTGTTTCACAAAAACATCAAAGCTGCATAGTGTGCCTTTAAATGAATCAAGCAAGCTGATTTATTAAGGTTTACGTATGTCAATTTGCATTATTTTCAGCCCCCAAACGCATGTCTTAAACTAGATGCTAATTTGCACTGCTCTGGGTAGATTGCGTTGGTTATTATGGAAATGATCCAGCTGCGTCTGTGTACTTTAATTTGCAGTCCTCAGTAGGTTTAATCGTCAATAGATCATGAGCAGAGCATTCCACTCCCATCGGCACTTTTTTGGAATTGCGCTCTCTCACGCTAATTAATCAGTTTCACTTTTTCACTATTGCAACCACTATCAACGGCAATATGAATCCGCAGCAGTCAGGTGGTATAGCGGTCACGTGGTACAAGGCGGAGCTCTCAGAATATTAGAAATTTACAAGTTGTAATTAAGGGCTCCACAATGACCTGAACGCTTTTTACACTGTAAAAAAATATTGATGGTTTGACTTAAAAAAGTAAGTAACCTGGTTGCCTTAAAATTTTAAGTTCATTGAACTGGAAAAAGTGAGTTAATACAATGAAGGAGATTAATTTAACCATCAGAAACTCAAAATTATATGTTATCTGAACTAAATAAATTATTTAAGTTGATTTGACAAAAGAAAAAATGTTGTGATTACTACACTGTAAAAAAATATTGTTGTTTAACTTAAAAAAAGTAAGTAACCTGGGTTGCCTTAAAAATTTAAGCTGATTGAACTGGAAAAAGTGAGTTAATACAATGAAGTAGATTAATTTAACCATCAGAAACTCAAAATAATAAGTTATCTCAACTAAATAAATTATTATAAAGTTGATTTGACAAAAGAAAATATGTTGTGATAACAAATATTGAAAATATTTTTTACAGTGTACAAGTTGAAATCTCCCAATTACGGTCCTTACGACATGGCATGAACACGCCTGTTGAAAGGTGCTTGGTTTGAAAGTGACTTCTGAAAGAGTGGTATTCCTTACATCACTAGTGATAGTGGGGAAATTTCACACAAAATTTGAAATGAAATGTCACTAATGGGACCTCACCTTAATTGGTAAGTCACAGCATTGAGTGTTCTGATATTTCTCCCGGTTGCACTTGCAATTACTGGATTTCGCTCCGTGAATGTGACCACAGCCGACTCGCTCGCTCTCTTGTTTTAGTATACAGGCGCAACTGCCGCCATCTTGGGTCTCGGTTATTGAGTGTATTGACAATGACCTTAGATGACCTGTCCACTCTGCAGCATGTAACACGATGACTAGCTGGATGAGTGGATGTGATTTCCTCCCAAAAACCAGTACAGCGCAAACTCCACCCTGCAGCCAATTCAAAAGATTTAATTACTGATGTAAATCACAGTGCTGATTACCTACACAACGCTGCCTACGACAAATACTAACCCTCAAACCTCCATTACGCACCAATATTAACCTGGTTTTGGAAATGCATGAAATACACATTGGATTTAATCCAGAACGCCATCATGATACATCTTGATTAAGTGTTGCTGCTTGTTTTGTACATTGTATTGGACTTGTTTTCTCTTAGAGGACCATTTAAGGTAATAAATAAGTAAAAATATATTTTTATACAATTTTTCTTTTTACTATTTCAGGGCAGGCATGTATTAAGTGTAAATTTGGTGTAAATGTAACTTAAGCAACAAGAAAAATGATGTACAGTATGAAACTACCACTATGCTATAGCTATGGTACCAAATTCCAATTTTAACCATATTCATTATTAATTTGAAGCTTTTGCTTTTATTTTAGGTATCACATTTTGAAGCAAAATGAAAATATGCATGGCTAAGCTTCAGCAAGTAATGAAGACAGAGACGGCAGAAATTCCAATCAATACACTGTCTGCGTGAGCATAGCGCTGTGGCCCCGTCTTCACTTGAGGTCGGTCTCTAGCTACATGCAAGAAAAAGAAATTCATTAAACACACAAATATTTCAGCATCTCTAGGTCAGACTGCAATCTAGACTCCTAATTGTTGAAAATGAGATGGCTGCTGACTGGAAGCTGCGTAAGCTTCATTTAATGTTTCTCTATGCATTGCAAACCTCATTATAGAAAATGTAGGCATCGCAGTATGCATTATGGTTTCCAAAAGCTAACAGGGGACATGGCAATTATAATTCTGTTTACATCATTTAAAAGATAGCAGTAATGTAATTCAGTTCAGATAGAAAATGGGAGAATTTGAGGAGTGTGAAATGTGAATCATAGATATAGTGTATAAAGAGATTGTCAGGATGCAGATCTCCTGCTGTGTACCGGAAAGCTAAAGCATAAGTCCCATGAAAGCTAAGGGTTGGATAAGGGAAATAAAATGCTAATGCAATACCTCAAAGTTTTTACAAACAGTTCAGTTGACTCAGTGTTTGAGCGAAGTCCTCTGCTGTAAATTTAACATTCAAGTTAAAGGAGCACTAATCAGCAGTTCTCTTCTATATGGAGCAGGTCAGCTTAGCTAGCCATCACGAGATCATTTTACTCTCTAAACACTGCTCACTCTTATCTCAGTTAAAACAACACACAACACTGAGTAGATACTGTACCTGGAAAACCTTTTAAAATAGCAAAACAATGCTAACAACTCTTTACTTGGCTGAAGTTGCAAAATGTTATCCATCCATCCATCCATCCATGTATCCGTCCTTCTATCTATTCATCCATTCATTGTATCCGTACGTCTGTCTATCTATCCGTACATCTATCTATCTATCTTCAATGTATCAGTGTATCTATCTATCAATCTATCTATCTATCTATCTATCTATCTATCTATCTATCTATCTATCTATCTATCTATCTATCTATCTATCTATCTATCTATCTATCTATCTATCCATCTATCCATCCATCCATCCATCCATCCATCCATCCATCCATCCATCCATCCATCCATCCATCCATCTATCTATCTATCAATCAATCAATCAATCAATCAATCAATCAATCAATCAATCTATCCATCCATCCATCCATCCATCCATCCATCCATCCATCCATCCATCCATCCATCCATCCATCCATCCATCCATCCATCCATGATCTATCTATCTATCTATCTATCTATCTATCAATCTATCTATCTATCTATCTATCTATCTATCTATCTATCAATCAATCTATCTATCTATCTATCTATCTATCTATCTATCTATCTATCTATCTATCTATCTATCTATCTATCTATCTATCTATCTATCTATCTATCTATCTATCTATCTATCTATCTATCTATCTATCTATCTATCTATCTATCTATCTATCCATCCATCCATCCATCCATCCATCTATCTATCTATCTATCTATCTATCTATCTATCTATCTATCTATCTATCTATCTATCTATCTATCTATCTATCTATCTATGATCTATCCATCCATCCATCCATCCATCCACCACCCACACCCATGATCCATCCATCCATCCGTCCGTCCGTCCGTCCGTCCGTCCGTCCGTCCGTCCGTCCGTCCGTCCGTCCGTCCGTCCGTCCGTCCGTCCGTCTATGTATCTATCTATCTATCTATCTATCTATCTATCTATCTATCTATCTATCTATCTATCTATCTATCTATCTATCTATCTATCTATCTATCATCCATCTATCTATCTATCTATCTATCTATCTATCTATCTATCTATCTATCTATCTATCTATCTATCTTCTATCTATCTATCTATCTATCTATCTATCCATCTATCTAGCCATCCATACTTCGGTCCATCCATCCATTTCATCCGTCCATCTGTCCATGATCTATCTATCCATCCATCCATCCATCCATCCATCCATCCATCCATCCATCCATCTATCTATCTATCTATCTATCTATCTATCTATCTATCTATCTATCTATCTATCTATCTATCTATCTATCTATCTATCTATCTATCTATCTATCTATCTATCTATCTATCTATCTATCTATCTGTCTCTGATCAGTGTGGCTATATTCTTCCACAGAGGCAGATCTTAGAGTTTTTTAATACAATGGCAGCTTTTTATTTAGTGGAATTCATGCGGTGCATCCTCAGGCTGCCCACTCAGTAAAAATGTTGCATTATTGATACGTCCGTGTTGCTGCGAGATGCTGTATCTGTATACGCTGAACACATCATAACGCTCTATCTTTTAGAGTGGCTGACCCCTTCATTCTTATTCTCATTGTCTCATCCACCACTTTCACTGAGGTTATTTCCCTGACAGAGAGCATCCGTGTTCTTACAGCCAAATACATAGATTTCCCCTGGGATGAAAGCTTATTGAGCACAATGTCTGATATGCTTGGTCTAACCATATTCCAGGAATATAGCGGAATCTATGGTGCGTAGCTCTCAGACAGATGTACTATTTTATAGATCTTTACTCACGATATATCTTTTTACAGACTCTGCTTGCAGTATCCAATACTTTTTGCGGTGTTAACTCCAGTTTTTTTTTAAAGTCCTTGTCATCAACAGTCAGCTTTTACCTGCATCCAGCAATGGGCCTCGAAAATGAAAGCTGTGTCAAACCTTTCCTGCAAGTTCATAAAAACACCACAATAGGATGTGTGCATTTAGGCATTAATCAGCATTGGAAGTTCAAAAAGCAAAAAAAAAAAAAAAAAAAGCCATGATGCTGCATTCAGCAAACCCAGGATGAAGAAAAAAATGATACAATTTAATGTCAAATCTGCACACAAACCTCATTCAAAATCCTTAAACATGCAAACAGAATTTACAGACACATTGTACAGATTCTGGGTTTGACTTGATGTGGAGACATTCCAAAAAAAAAAAAAAAAAAAAACATACTTAAACATGAACACAACTGCGTTTTCTGAATTGTTCGTTTATGAATAAAACTACTTCATTGGATTTAATGCCAATGCGGAATTTTGGAATTTCAACCCTGTATCACGGAATTCAATGATGATGTGATTTGTTACATCATACTTACCAGAACATCAAGGTCATTCTAAGGCAAAAGAGGCGTTTATTTTAACGTATGAACATCGAGTATGAGCTTATTTGATAATATACTGAAATATGGCTAGCAGGCTAACAGCAGCAGACTCACTGTAGGGTTTATGTGGTACTGATTGTGGCCATGCAGCTTGTTAGTATAGCCCGAACCGTTAATTATAATCAGTTCAATGCGAAAATGTTCAACAAAGCGTGTGAGACTAATTGTGAGTCAACCCTTATGTTGCCTTACGCTTTTTGGAAATTATGATTATTTAAGCAACAACTCCTTCACACACATAATAACCCACATTTAATGAATACACAAGTATACAGTATCTGAAATATAAAATATCAATAATATTTGCCTCCAAATAAAAATAATAAGTTCATACCCTGACACAAAACTTGCTTGGCTACATGATGACACAGAAAACAGTGTTTATCTTCTTGGAGAGGTTGCATTTACAAAAAAAAAAAAACAAAAAAAAAAAAACAGCAAACCTTCTGGCAGCTCGATGGTCGCCAATGATTTGCAAAGATTCCATACAAAAACACCTCACAAAAGTATACACAACTTGCATGATGGATCAGTTACAGCACGCAAAACAAACTAAGCCTTGTAAAATTATGTGAGTATGACTGAGAGTTTGACAATAACACATTAATTAAAAAAAATGTCCTTCGGGTGCCGTTATGCTGTGCCTTTTCCCTTCCTCTTCCTTTTGACTGACCTTTTGTGAGTGCTTGTCCAACAAATAAATTGTCCGTGGTCCATTACGCAGTGCTCTGATTGTTTCCCTTGATTTCCATGGAGACCCTCGCCTTGCGTCCAGAGTATTCTCCGATAAAAGAGCCGTCCTCGTTGAAGTGCGTGTCCTCGTCGCCGTATTCCGCCATGCTGTCTCCACAGTCTCCTCCTTTCAAGTCACCATTCAACGAATGCTGGCTGCTTTTCAGTGGTTTCTCATCATTATCGCTGTGTAAGACAGGGAAATATAACAGAGTTTGCCTGTTTTTGTCCTTGTTAAATTTGGTTGGTCTAATGCTCATCCAATACTAGATTTTAAGGAGCTACATAACTCATGGGTTCACGTTCACACAAATCATAGTCCGTCATTATGTCCGTACTCACACCTTGGTTTCTTTTCTCTTTTTTTTTTTTTCAATGGAATGCTAACATTTATTTTTAAATTATCTTTATAGGACTTTTTCTATAAACTTAAAGGAGTAGTTCACTTTTCAAAAAAACTTTTGCTGATAATTGACTCACCCCCATGTCATCCAAGATGTCCATGTCTTTCTTTCTTCAGTCGAAAAGAAATTAAGGTTTTTGATGAAAACATTCCAGGATTTTTCTCCATATAATGCACTTCAATGGGAATCAAACAGTCCAAGGTCCAAAAGACACCTTCGAACTCTTTTTCAGAGTCAATTCGTTCGTTGAATGAACCAAAAGATTCGTTCGATTTGATGAACGAGTTCGAACAGGAGAGTCACAAAACAGAGCAAGGCGAGCATTTGAGCTTCTAAAACTTAAACTTTGTTATTTATTTATTAAATAATCGATCGTTTCGCTTGATAAGACCCTTATTCATCGTATGAAATCGTTTAAAGCCCTTTTGAACAGTTTGCAGTTTGCACTGAAAGTGTATTTCGGACCTTGAACCGTTTGGTTCCCACTGAAGTGCATTATATGGAGAAAAATGCTGGAATGTTTTCATCAAAAACCTTCATCTCTTTTTGACTGAAGAAAGAAAGACTTGGACATCTTGGATGACATGGGGGTGAGTAAAGTTTTTTCAAAAGTGAACTACTCCTTTAATAGAGACCATGACTGTCAATCTCCAAAATGGTACAAAAAAAGTGTCATAAAATTTCATCAAAGTAGTTCATATGAAACAGACAGTTCATACACGCATTCTATTAAAACTAAACTGTTTAAAAGGACTAATATGAAGACTTGTGTGAGGATGGGTGAGTTTAAGCATGCATTAACTTCACTCAAACTGTGAAGCTCATGCATTTACACACAGTTGGATGTCTGTATAAAACAAGCCTGTGAGTCGGGCACATCTAGAGTTCAACCTCATTTATCATAAACATGTCATGGATGATCTGCTGAAAATATTTCTTGTCACTACAAACCCTGTTCTCGAAGAGATTGTTGTTAAATTGCATCACCGAATGATTAATGAAACAAGAAACGCATTTATTGCTGGCCTGAAGATACGCGTCTTTCAACTAAACCTCATTGTTCCCCGTCATCCTATCAGGCATGTTTTGTTCGCTCGATCTCAGTACAACCTCATTTTCCCATTTACAGCGAAGCCATTGTTTCTAACGTGCTACATGTGTACTAGCTACTCACAAAGCACCACGTGAAACAGGAACACATCAATGGCATTGATGTGTGAACAACATTGGTTTTGTTGTTATTGTTTAGCACATACGTGTGGTGGTTACTTTAGCTCGCTGCACGTCCAGAGCTCAGGCTGGTTTGGTGCTGGCTTTCAAACCAAAGAAAAAATGCACAAATTACAAGGAAACAGTGTCAGAGGTTGCCGTCATTCTGCCTCTATGTGAGCTGTGAGTAGTAAATCATGCTGGTGGTTTGAAATACCTGTATTCACAGAAGGTATCATCATTCATACCCTGGGACTCCAAATCGGGGTGCATGTCTTCTTTCTCTTTCACTGAATAAACACAAGAGAGCATCCTTAATTTAGAAAGACTAACAAACATTGTTCATATTTCTATTAACAAACAATATGTTAATAAGATATATATATATATATATATATATATATATATATATATATATATATAATTTGTGTGTGTGGTGCTGGTAAATCAAACTACATTATGGGTACAAATAATTTTTTTTGGTCCCCATAAGGAAAATTATAAGTCATACTGATGTGATTATTTTTGAAAATTCAGAACGTATTCTTTATGGGTAGGTTTAGGGGTCTGGTAAGCGTAAGGGGATGGAATAGCAGCGCAGTCTCATCCCAAGACGTCATATAACTGACGTCTTGGGACGTGTTTTGAACATACGTCAACACCCGCCTTTTTAGGGTACCCTTAAACGTCGGTTAGATGACGTTATCGGATCCTAACCCTACCCCAGACCTAAACCTACCCCGTCACCTAAAACGACGTTAAAGGTAAAGCATCAGTTGTATGATGGCCCCGGATCGTCATGTAACCGACGTTTAAGGGTACCCTAAAAAGGCGGATGTTGACGTATGGTCAAAAGATGTCCCAAGACGTCAGTTATATGACTTCTTGGGATGAGACTGTGTTAGGAATAGAGTTTGTACAATATAAAAATCCCTATGTTTATGAAAAGTCTCCATAAAACATGATATATGTTGTAAATATAATTGTCTTTACTGTCACTTCTGATCAATTGAATTCTTTCTGAATAAAGTATTCATTTTCTTACTGACCCCAAACTTTTGAAAATTAGTATATACACCCTAAAAATGCTGGGTTGTTTCAATCCAAATGTGGGTCAAATATGGACAAACCCAAATGTTGGGTTAAAAATGCAATTACAAAATTTACAGTTGAAAGTGAAAGTTGAAGTTTGGTTATTACATTTTTAACTCAACATATGGGTTTGTCCATATTTGACCTCAAACAACCCAGCATTTTTTAGAGTGTAGTAATTAATAAAAGGTAAATAGAACATTTTACCAAAGATCGTAGTCAATTAATAATCAATATGCATTTCATATATATATATATATATTCTGAACAAATTAATAAATAGAAAATATAGCATATATATATATATATATATAGGTAATTTATGATATACGTCATCAGCAAGCACATATGCAGATTCATTAACGCTTGCAAATGAACAGATTTCATGCTGTTTCTGTAAAGTAATTAGAAAACGATCAGTTGTAGGGGTTACCGTGGTATAACAGATCCAATTACAGTAATACAACAATGCTATTGGCTAACACCTTGAATCAAACCCAATTTGCAGCCCCTAATGAGCATGTGTAAAATGTTCTAAATATAAGTTTTTTTTAAAACACTTTTCATGTGCTATTGTGATAATCGAAGTGTAAATTTGATAGACATTGTTCCTTCTTACTTACAGTATCATTTTTACTTCATGATGAAACTCTTTAGACATTTGCTAGGGTTTTCTTGTGCTATCTGACAGCTTTTTAAAAGATCCTGTTCACATCACCAAGTAACTGTGCAATATTCTACAGCAACTGATTATTTTTATTGTGTGTGAGAATACCTGAGTACTTTCCGCCTTTGTTTCGGTTCACAAAGCAGGCTATGAGCACCGAGAGAGTGAGCAGAGCTATGGCGCACATGAGCCCGATGAACCAGCCCTGGTTGGAGATGCCTCCATGAATACTGGCCAGACCTGTGAGAGACAAAACATTCACTTACCAACCCATCATTTGATATTTACTGAGCACACTTCATTGAACGTTGACAACATCCGACACTAAATGAGAGACACCAGGCAAACTCAAGAATGGGAATGTGCTGATATTAATATTAAACTGCCAGACTGCATGTTTAATTGATCAATGGAAGAGGCTGATAAAGCATAATTGCATCAAGTCCACAGAACACATGCTCTGGAATGGACACGGCGTACACTCATGATCATTTTATCACAGGATGTTGCTCGCACTCTTGATGAGATGAGAAAGGAAGAGACAAAAGACGATTTGTGTTTGCATTTCTGTCACCTCGGAGACTATTTTCTCCTCACCTTTGGCCCTGGTCTTGATAACGTCTTCAAAAATACTAGAATTATCAACCCAGCTTTTAGTCATAAGACGCACTGTGTATTCAGTCCCAGGTTCGAGCCCTTCAATGATGTGGAAAGTCTTAGAAGAGTTTAGCGCATCGGATATCTTCCAGTTACCTTCACCTACAAGACGTGCATATAGGTGAAGCGGTGTTAGTATGCTACAAATCTCTACTGCCTATACATAGACAAAACAGTAAACAATTATTAGGGCTTCCAAATGAAAATGTTAATTTGGGTACAATGATTCTTTAAAAAACGCAATTGAACATTTTACCGACAGACAGGTAGATGTTAATTTTGATCAAAATCAGTAACTGGCATCAATTTACAGCCCTAATAATTATATATAAATTATATTAATATATATACTGTATACATATACATATATATGTGTAATATAAATTATTGATATTCAGTTGCAAATATGAATATATAAATCTATATGAATAAATCAAATATGGACAAACTCAAACATTGGGTTAAAAATGTAATTTAAAAATGTAACCCAATATCTGTGTTTGTCCATATTTGACCCAAAATTGGGTTAAAACAACCCAGCATTTTTAAAGAGTGTATTAGTGCTGTCAAATCGATTAATCTCAATTAATCACATATATCATAGTTGTTTTAAATAATATATTTGTCTATATTTGTGTATATTTATACACACAAACATACAGACACAATACACAATACATATGCACGCAAATATATTTTATTATATTATGCGGTTTATAATGAATAATCCATTTGACAGCACTAAAATCTATACTTATTAACCTATGACAAAAATAATAAAGACTAAAACAATCACTAATGAACTTTTTTTTTGAGTGAATTTACTTTTATTAAACCGAAAACGGTTATATGGAGAATTTAGACAAGAGTGAGAAATACTACTGAACTTTGAGGTATAATTTACAAGAATTAGGACGAAGAACAGTAAGGAAGGCTTACGGTTGTTCATAAAGGCAACATATAACTCTGACTCCGTCTGTTCTGTGCCAGGAATCCAGCTGATATTTGCAAAGTTGTGACTAACTGAGGTGCTAATATTCAACACAGCTGAGAGAAGAGAGAAATGACAGAGGGTTAGTACTGTACATGACACAAGGAAGGGTTGCCTGTTAGATACTGTTAGACTTGGGAGAAAGGAGGAAGAGAAGAGTGACTTCTTTAAAAAATATATCAATGAAAATATGAACTTCGCCAGACATTACTTTAATGAAAAGCTGCTTATTAGCACTGCCATATTTTTAAATATGGGAGTCACTTTCAAGTCGCAATGAACTGAAAATGTAAACAGTATCACAGTAACATTGTCCTAACCAGATGTGATGATATAAAGATACAAATGATGAAAGCAATTTTTAACACTTTACTTGAGGGGGTGTGCATAAGACTGACATGACACCTTCATAACCGTGACATGACATATGTCTTGAATATGAAGTAGGGTTTATGCATGTTTATGACAACTGTCATTAAGTACCTTTCGCTCAATAATGACATTTTGAATGCAAATAGGACATTGTTTAAGATGTCTTTATGACATCTTGACATGAACTATAACCTGTCAGTGTCTTTGTCATGACAACTTGACATAAAATGAAGTTAAACTGTCATGTGGTTGGCTTTGACATTGGCTGTCATGAGGCCATTATAACTGCGTCATGAATATTTTCCATGACCTCAACTACAGTATTACTAATTGAATTTGTCATTAAAAAGTTATAATGGCTTCATGACAGCCAAGTTTAATGTAATGTTAACCAATAAAACTAGGTGGTTTCATAGTTTGATAATTCATCATGTTTATGACAGGTTGCGTTGTCTTAGTAATGTCAAGTTGTCATGACAAAGACACTGACGGGTTATGATGTTATGGTTTATGTCAAGGTGTCATAACAAAGACATCTCAGATGTTATATTTGCATTACAAATGTCATAACTGAGCGAATGACACTTAATGACAGTTGTCACAAACATGCATAAAATTTCCTTCATATTCATAACATATGTCATGTTAGTCTTATGCACACCCCTTCAAGTAAAGTGTTAGCCAATTTTTCGTATGTAAAGTTTAAAGTGTTCATACAAAATTTCAAGTACCAGTTTGCCAAACAAGAGAATGTTTCCTTCTACTCACATAATTACTGTAATTTTGTCATGTGAACGCAGCATTAAACATTAAATGTTTGTATATTGGCTGGGACTTTGTTACGTCTCAGAGCGACTTTCACTTTGACTGTGGTCCGACTAATTACTTGTCGCTGGAAACCCGAAAGTCACGGCTGGATAGGACATGGCTCGAGGAAATTAACGTGATGGGATGTCACAAACAAATGGCGGGTCTTCAGATGTTGGAATGGAGTGTGGTTTAATTTCCATCAGAAACATAGCTGCGAGTCTTCTGTAATTAAATGACTAATTAACGGCCTGAAATAATGATGTGCTCGTTACACTGGGCGAAACAAGATGAAATTATAAGAGATAATTCTAGACAGTGTCGCCGAGTAATAATTACGCCGTCACCGAGTTCTGAGTGCCGCAGAAACATCTGAACTGTTTCTATTCGGAAAGCCAAAAGTATTGGACTTGGACAATTGCTACCTTCGCGACATGCCACCGGAGCTATATCAATCACAGATAACTTGTGTTTTCATCACCTTCAGGTGTAGCAATTAGGCAGACTGTTGTCTGCTGTCAAAACTCATTACCACACATCTCAATCACCCAACACCTCTCCCTTTGGGCAAAACATGCAAATGGAACACATTTATTCTCAGGCTCTTTTCAGGAATTCATCTGCACCGAAGGACCGTTTCTATCCTGCCCATCGCCGCATGCTCAAATGACATCCTCTGTTCGTGATGCGCTTCCATCCACCCTGTTATTGCAGAAATTGCGTTAATCATCTCAGTGCGGTGTGACACCTTTGCTTGACACAGAAATGGCGCCATAAATATTGAGCGAGCTAGCTGGAGGTTTGTCAGACCGCATCTGCCGCCACAGCGGGAGGGAGGAAAGCTCGCGCCACACGTGCCCCGCAAGGCTGCTCCTGAAAGACCCTTTTTGTGGTGCTGAATTTAAACGGCTTCCTCTTATCCACTTAGCAGACACTTCTGTGCAACATCAGCACTGTTCATCACTCCCCCGATAAACCCAGATAAATCAGACCTTCACACTTCGACTATACAGTACACTATTGTTAGGGGTCAGTAGATTTTTTTTAAACTAAAATACAATTCAGCAAGCATTTCATTGATCAAACGAGACAGTAAAGACTTAGGCGTTGTTACGAAAAAAATATATTTCAAATAAATGATGTTCTTGTGAGCTGTTTTTAAAAAACACTGTTTTTTTCAACATTGATAATAAGTAAAAATGTGTTTCCTTTGAGTTTTTGAAAAATTCCACACATATCCGCTGTTTAACGCTGTATTATGTATGCCAGGCCAGTAGTTGGCGATGTCACTTAGTAAAGAAACACTACACGCCTATAGACTGAAGATGTAACACGCATGCATGTACATGCCACCGTTTTCACAAATTCATGTTTATGTGCAATTTAATAAATGCAGGGTTGTTTTAACCCAAATTTGGGTGAAATATGGACTAACCTGGGTTAAAATATTTTTATTTAAAAAAGTAACCCAATGGCTAGGTTTGTCCTTAGTTATTTGACTGAAATTTGGGTTAAAACCACCAAGCATTTTCACAGACGAGTTCAAAAACTTTCAGCTTTTAGTTGGTATCATGTAAATATTTCACAATATTACTGTTTTAAAGGTATTTTTGATTATAAAATGCAGCTTTGGTGGTCATACTGTATGAGGCTTTTTTCAAACACATAAAAAAATCTGGTAACTCTTTATTTTGATAGTCCACTTTAGACATTCAACTAACTATAAGTAACTTTGCCGCTACATGTCAACTAACTATCATTAGAGTATTAGTAGACTGTCCGCTTAATATCTGCTAACACTTTATTTTGTTGGTCCCCAACAGACATTCAACTGACTATAAGTAACTTAGCAACTACAAGTCAACTTGTTCTCCTAACCTGAACCCTAACACCTAACCCACCTAACAGTCTACTGACAGTCTACTACAGCCTACTAATACTCTAATGACACTCAGTTGACATGTAGTTGAAAAGTTACTTATAGTTAGTAGAATGTCTCAAGTGACTATATGACTATATAGAAATAAAGTGTAACCAAAAAGCTTACACTCTGAAAAATGCTGGGTTGGTTTGGGTTCATTTTTTTGCCATTGGGTTCATGTTTTAAATTGCTCCAAATTGGGTTGAAACAACCCAGCATTTTTTAGAGTGTACAAGACCCCAAACCTTTGAACAAATGTGTTTCCATTATTACAAAACTGAATATTTGTAGAGAATGTTGGCATAAAAAAGCCAAATTTGTTCCTCATTTGATCTTTTAGACTTGCTGTTGTGTGGTTTAGTACCTATAGAAGAAAGAGTAGCATTAGCCACAGGGGAAACAGTGGTTTTTCTTGGAGGAAATCGAGAGCCGGATTTTCCTGGAAAAAAGACAGTATTTTAAACGGTTTGAACTGATGTGATGTTTCTACGAGAGAGTTAGGCTTGTGATGTACTAAATAGGAAGATGCTCAATGCAAAATAAAAAAATAGTCTGTGTTAGCGGAACCATAGTATGCAAGGACAATTTTGAAAGGATTGAACTGGATTAAATGGAATAAATCAATTAGTTTCATCTACCAACATAGAGCAGATGACAGGTTAATAGTGAGATTGATCTAATTTAGCAACCATCTATGGAAGACCTCACATCTACAAAATGCTTACACAAGGACAGGGCAAAAAAAAAGAAAAAAAAGCACACGAAAATGAAATGATTATCTCATTATGAACACATGAATTTTCAAGATGGATTTCTACAGTACAGCTACAATGTATCCTCTAGTCTAGTGTGCTAGCTATTTCTAGTGCTAAAGAAAACAGAATACTTCATACTGATGTTGAAAGAGGCCACATCTGTTGAAGCTGGCAAAACAAAAGCAATAAAGCAATGAAAAAGACATATTGCAAGGACGAAAGAAAGACACTGAGATCACAGCAACTTTAGCAGTGCCTACAGTGCCTGTTACCAAAGCATTAAAGCGAAAATGCAATAGCAAGAAACAAAGAAACGTATTTAAAAATATGATGTCATACTTTTAAATGTCGTACTAGAAATATGAAAGTATTACAAAAGGGTGTTGAAAGTCTTATTTGTATGGATGAGATGGTATCAGATGGAAATACCATGGAATTGATGTCATATTCATTTACACCATGGTTTGAGCATAGCAACCAAGATATATTAAAGAATACAATGGTATCACTATGCTTGTGGTCAAAAACATGGTGTTGCCATGGAAACATGGACATACTTTTAAAATAAAACATAATTCTCATACACCCAGTTGTGCTTTAATTAAACAGATTTTCACTTTCTGTATTTGAAATCAACTGATTTTCTTGATGTAAGTCTACTGTATGCAGTTAATTCCCATCGACTCATAAAGATATCTCTCCTCACATCAGAGCAGTCATTTGTTTTCTTGACTGTTTTCAATTCCTCTGCCAAATATTGGTATAATGCCTTGGGATTTTCATCTCGATCATATTTCTTCCCTAAATACAACTTCCTATAAGAACCCTCAGTGAAACGCAAATAAACAGCACTTTATTAACAAAGTGTGTCGCCGTGAATCATTAATCATGACAAATGTGCTGTAAATTCACACTTGTGTGTTTCTTTTCTTTTAATATATTTTTTGGATGTTGATTACCAACTTATTTCTACGTCTGTACTAATAAACAATCCAACATTTCCATCCCCAAAGGCAACATATTTTTTTCTTCTTCCTTTTCGCAGGCGAGCTTTTATCCTCAAATCAATAAGCGCTTGGGTCCTCCAAGACAGTGATGAATGCAGCCCAGTCGCGCACTGTTATGATATTGTTCGGCTATAAAGAAATGCTTAGATGGGCATATGAAAAGCTTGGTGAGATGGGAGGTCGAAATAATGTCCCCTGCATTCGCCGGGTCGATGCCCATAACAACAGCAACTTGGTCATCCATGTCAGAGAGCCACATTCCCTGTCCTTTGGAACGCCACAGGCTGACTCCCCGGAGACGACCCCACCCACGAGCAGCTGCTACCCCGTACTCACTTGCTTCGGGGACAGTGGTGCGCTCCTCACTGACAGCTGGTCCGCAACCCACCCGCGTGCAACACCGTAGGTAAAACTTGTATTTGCTCAGTGCTTCCAGGTCCTGGAGGTGCTGCTTATTGCTATCAGTAGAGATGTTCAGGGTCATCAGAGGACCTAGTTCCTCTGTGTCATTTACTAAACAGGAAAAGGAAACAGAGCATACCGTCAATTGCATTTCTTAACAAGTCATTTATCTCCATGTTAGAATTCACACGGATTATGAACAAAAGAAAGATATGCAGCAAAGCGACATGTGTTCATCATATGTTATGGTTGGTCGGTCAGCTGGACTGGTTGCAGGAAGGCCATGGCATTGAAATGTCAGATGTGTTTAGTCAGCCATGTGTTTTTTTTCTTCCTTCTGACACAGACTGACAGCCTGCGCTAGGATTGTCACAATACACACATTTCTGTAGTGGTTGTCACAATACTATGGTTTGTGGTACAATACAAAAGTATCTGCCACATCCGCATATGATGCATGTTATGGATATTGGAAGTCATATTCATTTTTTGATTTCACAATATAAATATATTTGAATATTGTCTTAAAGAAATACAAAATACAACTGCAACTGATATGCTACGGAACAAACATGTGAAATATAAATGCATATAAAAAACCAAGCAATTGTTGGTCAAACAGTCAGCCATAGGAAACAAAGATGATTTTTCTTGGCAGTATTGTCGTTTGATTTGACATATTAGACACTAATTTGGACACAAAACAGATTTTTTATTAGTATTATTATTTTTTTGCATTCACTCATGACAAACCAATTGTCTTTGCATTAATAACATTGGCAAGCACTGCATTTGACCTTTCACGCACACGCATCACAGCAAGGGACAAGCGCTATTCGCAGATCATGCACACGCATACCAATGTGTGCATTTGACAGTCGCCGTCAGGACTTGGATGCCGAGTAGAATACTACAGATTAAACCATCATTTCATGCGCATGTGTTATTGAGATATTGTATATGCAGCTTAAACAGGTTTGAATCTGCCCTGCAAAAACATCCCAGATAGACTAATTTTTAAGAGTGTTTGCTCATCTGCAATACGTCTATAGGACGTTTCCTGTCAGATGTCAAATAGACGTTTAGATGTCAGTTTAACATGCATTCTAAATCATTACATCTTAAAAACATCTCCTAAACGTCTATTTGACATCTGACAGGAAACGACGTATTGGAGATGAGCAAACAGTCATAAAAATACGTCTTCCAGATGTAAACATCAATTAGACTTGTGTTATCTGGGATGACATCATGATTTTTGGTAAACATACACGCCACTTACAAGTCAAGTGTCATATATATACGCATTTTGAGCTATCCGCGTGCATGCGTGTATGTCTACGCTGTTAAATGTCCGAGTGATTCCACGTGTATGTACATTCCGTTAAATGTCCAAGTGAAACGAAGCAAAATGTAGATCTACATCTGGGGAGCGATATTTTTTTCCTAGGATGGTAGGGGAAGACTCATAAATGGTATTAACCCCAGTGACGGGGTTGGGGTAGGTCATATATTTATATATACAGTAATGTAACGTTAAAGCTACACTGTGTAACTTTTTTAGTTTATTCTTATCTAAAAACACTTAGTTCTTTCAAAATATATATGTGCTCATTAATGTATATTTAATTCAATCAAGTAATAAAGTATTCTCGTGAGTGTATAATATGCCATTGAAAATACATACAAGTAAGGGATTCTAATGTCGGTCGCCATGTTGCCCCTCCATCTTGAAAGTACATTAGCCAAAGAGGGACATACCAGTAAATTCAAGCTTCGCCTTTCACATTTATGTTTGAGTTAACACTCATGGAGGAGGTCGAACTGGAAGCCATGTTAATCTTGGACTACGCTGGCCACTGTAGTTAAAATTGGAATTGAGAGGAACAGAAACTAATATTCACTGGATGGTCATATACCTTTTCACCGCTAGATGGGGGTAAAAATCACACAGTGTAGCTTTAAGTCAACGGCATTCACAAACGTGCTGAAAAGCGATTATGGGTGTTGATAGCGTGCCATAAAATGGAAATACGAATTGGCGTGTCATGAGATCAGTCTGCCTGCACCATGTTTTGATTCTTTATTTCTTCTATAATTCTCTGTCAAATAAACATAAGTAATAAGTAAGAAATAAGTCATTCACAGTGTGTGATTTCAGCGTAGTTGGATCTGGCTGCGGGCCATCTGTGCAGTGGCTCTTTAATCCCAGTTGCTATTTTCCATTCGATGGGTACAGCTGTGTGCTCTCTCTCGCCAGCATTTTACACGCCACTTTCTTCAAGGAGACTTCAATGAGCCCACTTCAAAGGGAAACACAATGGTTCTAGCAAGCTCTCCTGATGAAAACGTTACTTCTTTTAATACGCAACCTGACACTTGGCCTCAATGATCAGACACAGCATCAAACACAATTAGCTGACGAGGCCTTCCAGACTGTACGCATCATAATCAGCTCCGTCATCACTCCTGCTGGGATCTGGTTGCGTGTTGAGCGGGGTGCGTGCCCAGCCTGGTGTTATACTGTGATACGATGCATGTAGAACAGTGTATCAGTGCGATGAAGGGTGTCAGGATGGTATACCGGGTCAAACATTTCTTTCCCATGAGCTCTGCACTACTTACGTGCCATGATTGCCCAGACAAGGGGTTTCCAAAACTGGGATCTAGACAGTCTTAGCACATAGGTAGTGCAGAGTTCATGGGAAATACATGTTTTTAAAGGGATAGTTCACCCAAAAATTAAAATTCTGTCACCCTTATTTTGTTACAAACATCATTATGTTGTAGTAGCAAATGACTTCCATAGTATTATTATTATTTTTTTTTTTTTACTACTATGGAAGTCAATGGCTACCTTCAACTGTCTGATTACCAACAATCTTCAAAGTATCTTCTTTTTAGTTCAACAGAAGAAAAAAACTCATACATGTTTGGGACAACATAAGGGTGAGTAAATGACAACATCATTTTCATTTTTGGGTGAACTGTTCCTTTAAATCAATGAAATATTTGCTTAGAAATATCAGGGAGTAATATTTCAGGTCAAAATGGTTCGGAATGACAAAATACGTTTGCTAGACAAGAGTCAGACCTTCTATTTCTTGAAAAAATAAAGGGGAATTCATTATTAAAAAATTTTTTCTATAGGTCTAGAAACAATATGAAAAGTGGGGCTAGACAAGAGGCAGACCTTCTATTTCTTGAAGAAATAATTTTTTAATTTTTATTTTTTTCCCGATAGGTGTAGAAACAATTTGAAAAGTGGGGATAGCATAATCTAAAACGTATTTGCTTTGCTTGTGAATACAAATTTGCTTTGGTCATTCACCCTGGTTTGCTGAAAAGTAGACATTAAGTCGGCATAAAAAAGATGATTTTTCGCAAGTTTTCTGTTGAATTTTCCCCATTAAAATATCAAATAAAAAATTAGAAACAATACCTTTACAACTCTTACTCTTGGTTAAACAAAGTAAACAAATCAGCCAGTACACTAAGAATAAATACACTTATATTCAAAGTACAATCTATGAAAACAAGTCTTAATATCCAATGCAAATTATATTTTCAAGCATATTTCTTGTTTCAAGGATTTTCAGATATTTTAACAAGGAAACTAATTATAAATAATTTCTTAGTATTAACAAGGCTTGGTTGCTTTTACCTTCTGCGGTGATGCTTGCCTCTGTTAGTGAGGCTTCTGATTGTTTTTGGGTCGTCTACAATTATGCTTAATCTTACAATTAAACTTTGAATATCAAAATCTACACCAAAATAACTCTTGCTATTTAGAGATACGCTTCACAATGTTTCCCATTTCCCTATAGTGCATCACTTAACCATTAATACGAAGTGCATTGTTAACCCGCAACGTAATCAGTGGTCTTATTCACTGTAAATCTTAATTAAAAGCATACCCTAACGGCATGCAGTGAATAGCTGTTCAATTCACTAGTGTGCATTCAATTCAGTATAACAGGACCTGTATAATAAAAAATAAGCAAATTGAGTTAACTTAAACAAGTCAAAGTAATTGTTTTCCATAAATCACTGTGTCTTATTGAGATCCTATACAGTCATAATACTGAAGTGCCTGTTGAATATAAGATGCGGCTGCCAACCCTAAGCTAGGTGGCACAACAATATCTCCTAGTGGTGAGACGTAGGCATCACTCGATGTAATGAGACGTGAAACATAAAAGAACACTTTGCAGTTTTTATATGTCCAAATCTACATCTGCTTCATGGGGAACATGTTGACTCAGGGGAAAAAGCTATTTTAATGCTCTCTGTGCCATACAAATTTACATTCTTTTGCCTGGCCCTTTCAGAGACATGACACCGAATCAGTGCAAATCCAGTGGTTTGTGGTTTTACTGACCATGGGCCACAACAGAAATGCATATCAGGAAAGCTGTTTACTCAAACCCCATGCACACAACCCTAACAGAACGATGCAGCGAGGGTTATGAACGAAATGGAAATGCAATGATCACATACTTAGCTGATATTGCAGGATGTAGCCGATTAGGACTCCATTTGCGTCAACCGGAGGAGACCAGGTCAAGGTGACCTTGTTTTTCTGGACGTTTGAAACGCTGAAAGCAGCTGGTTGACCGGGTACTAAAAGTAGGAGATAAAAAAAGAAAGTTGACAGATTATTTGAATCATTTAAAAGGAACGTTTCACACACAAATGGTCATTACACAGCCCTGCATAATAGCAAAAAGGCCTAATAGTACCTAATTAAATGATTTAATGAAGTTAAAAAACATTAATGCAAACTTTCCATCAAGAACAGTTTTTTTCACAATTATATATACATATATAGTTGATTAAATGTAGCTTTAATGCATTTATTAACATAACAAAAGTCAAAAGTTTCTTTGACATTGTTTCAATGTGTATAAGTTGCAAAGGAGAAGACAACTACATTCAAATACTCCATTTAATGTCATGGAACTTTACATAGACACAAGGCAGTGTTTTTCATTCATTTGTTCCACAACTTTGTGACTTTCTTTCGTGAAAGACATCTTCCCCTTTATCAAAGGTCTTACATCTAATTTTCATTTCCAAACATTTCATTTCGAACCAATGCCAGGCATAGACCTTATTCAGAGCAGCGCCATGACAGGTATGAAAGTGAGGCTGTGAGGGATAGACTTACCGTGTTTACAATGGCATCCACTGTAAAAAGCTGAATAAAGCTCCTAGATTACTTACAATTTTCCACAGCTTACATTGTAGGGAGTTTTTTGTCAACTGAAATTTCTTGGAAAGATATTTTTCCAGTGTTTCATAAGCAGAACAATCCGAAAACACATTAAATAACAGTACAGCCCATTGAAGAGATGCATGACTATCCCTCACAGCCTCGCTTTCATTCTCATTAAAAATCAAAGACGACGCTGCCGCGAATAAGGCATATATTTGGGTAAAACCAACTATTTCCATCTTATTTATCACTCACAGAACCAAGATTATTATGTTTAGCTCAAGTATTCCCACATCTTCTCCTCACTCACCTCCCTCAGGGGTCTTGAAGCTGACCGAATGACTGCCCGGCCCGTTTCCTCTACTGTTAAAGGCCATGACAATGAGGCTGTATTCTGAGAAAGGCATTAGCCCTGTGACCACCGCATGGTTCCTCTCGCCTGAGAACGTCGCCGTGTGTTTGTCGCCGTGTGTTTTCTTTGAGTCCAGCAGACTACGAAGCCTCCACCAGCTTACCTGTAAGGACATGAGGATCGATTAGTCTCTAGAAAGTGAAGGGACAGCTGATGAGTCAAAAACACCATGGATTAATACATGTGGTTAGGCTCTGACAGCTTGCTGGGAAACAAGAGGAGCTTTAAGGTCACAAAAAGGGGTCATTAGCCCTCAAACCGTGGCTAAAAAAGCAAAAGACACATTGGTGCGGAATTACCCTGTAGCCCCCCAGATGTCCATGGAGTTTGTCCTTGTGAACATGGTCCCATCTGACCTTCACCATGGTGTTGTTCATCACTTCTACGGCAACATCCTCTGGAGCTGCTGAGGGGACTACGGACGAATAACATGCAAACGAAATATTACAAATAGCTCTATATAGCTGCCTTCAAATTACACTGTTCCTACATCAAAATAATGTCAGTGAATTAGATTCAGCTATATCCACGAAATAAGGACCAAGAAATGTGGTGTAATTTGGTGGGTAATCATGGGAAAAACTGTGGTGGGAGTAATAGTTGTTTACATGGAGTTATGGACTATAATATTGTTCTTATGCTTTGTAACTACATTTCGTTATCAAACACATTGCAAATTGCCTACATAACACTTTTACCATACACAATCTACGTAATCTATATAAAGAACATTCACAGACATCATATGACACTCGCTAATGAGAAGAGATTTGATTATAATGGAATAAATCCTGGTAAACACCAGTGTTGGGGAAACAATGTTGAATCTGTACTTTGCCAAGCTAAGCTACTGGTAAATTAAAATAGTTAAACGTTAATTAAGCTATTCTTTTGAAAAGGTATTTAGCTAACTATATTGATTGAAGCAATCTTTTTTTTTTTAAATAAATAACTATTATGGTTAGTAACATACTGTAACATTAACTGTTCTTGGTAACATTTCAATAACCATTATATATATATATATATATATATATATATATATATATATATATATATATGTTACACTTTTTGCATACTGGCCCATTTTGACCCAGGTATCAAATAAGGATTCACACATGAAGTTATGCATGACTGTTTTTTTTTTTTTTTTAATCTTTGAGCTAGACTTGTATCTAAAATAAGTTTTGTAAAATGTCTGTAGCCTCTTTCCCATATCTCATACACACGTTTGGTGCTGAATTTTGTTGACAAACTTGAATATGAACACATATTGATAAAACATTGCAGCAAGAAAAATGTATAATATGTTTCATATGAATCTAAATGTTCTTGCAAGTAAAATGTATGTAATGCATTCAACATTTAAACAATGTAGAGTATATGTTGTTTTGATAGAATAATAATGTTCATAAAATAAACTCTGTCTAACTCTAACTCTATTCTTGAATCTGCAGCATGAAACAAGTCATCATAACCAGTGTTGTCCAATTACAGAACAAATTACTTTTATAAGCCTTTTGTTGTGAATCAGAAACATGCAGCTCTGAACGGATGAACGACTCAAATAAACTGGTTCGTTTTAGTTAATCAAAAGCATGACCAATGTAGTACAATTCCAAAAATCTTATGAACGTACTTATATTTATTAATAATTTTGAGTCATTAATTATGAATATTCTATTCCCCCAGATATTTTTCCTTGAAAGTATTAAAAGATTCCTTCATGGAATCATTAAGGTACAGTATCTATAAAGATTCAACTCCGCCATACGGGGATTCAAACAGGTGGCTCATTTTTAAAATATGGTCATTTACATGAACAATCCATATGAACTGATTCACTAGTATGAACCGTGTTTTGATTACTTCAGGTTGCTCGGCTTGGAATCTGCATGTGCAAAAACAGCGATTTAGCATTCATTTGCTTATTTTCATTTGGGGAGTAAATCAGTTGCTCCCCAACACTGGCAAACACGTGCTAAGATAAGATAGAAATAAGAAAAGATGGAGAGAGAGCAAAAAAGGGACTAAACTAAGCGTATTGCACAGAGACGTATAGTGACCTGTGATAACATCGGGAGGGCAACTCCAAAAGAAAACTGAAGGCAAGAGAATAATTATAGTCGCAAATGTAAATAGCTCATAGCCATGAAAACATTTCATTTGTTAGTCTACAAAGACTCTGAGAGAGGAAATCGTTCCCCCTTTTGCAGTTTAATATCCTCAATAAGGCAAAACAAATCGGCATATCAGAGCTGCCGTTTGGGTATTGTGTAAAGGCAAGACAGTATTTCATCAGCATTCTTTGCCCTCTAGGTGTGTTGATATTCTCGTCACACATGTACTGCACTATCGCTAGAGGTGGGGGTGGGGGGGTCCATTTACAGGCATCTGCAATGAAACAAGACCCTTACAGACAAAGAAAAGGTTAGAAAAAAAAATAAGATATGTCTTTCAAATTCTTCACCTTCTTTGTTCGCTCTCAGAGGTAAACATGCACAATGCTTTGACAGTGAGTGAAATGTCAATGGAATGGGGTTATTTGAATGCACACTCATCTCCAAAGCTCAGACAATGGCGGTTGCTCCTACTCACAATCCTCTCCTGAGTATGCTGTTATTATTTTGGGGTCCGGACCCCAGCCCGCGTGGTTCTTGGATTGAATTTTGATCTCGTAAAGGACGAACGTCGGGGTGTTTTTAACCACAAACGAATGCCTCTTCACAATGTGCTCCATCCAGTCCTCTCCGCTGCCTTGTCTTCTGTAGCTTACTTTGTACTCCAGACCAGGCCCGTTGTGCTCAATAGGTGACAATGGCTGTGACAAGAGTGCGAAAGAGCTCAGTTAGCTGACGGGAAACAGTAAATCAAAGGAAATAGCATTTAGTTGCTCAAACACTAGCTGTTTATATTGTCTCGGACTCAGAGGGCGAGCTCACAGAACTTTCACTCGCTGACCATATGACCGTATTGCAAACAAAGAAGGCAAACATAGGCTGAATCAACCTTTATAATAAGAATTGAAAACCTTTACACTCCTTCCAGGAATAAGAGTTGATCCACAGTTGATGTACTGAGCATTTGAAGGTGGTTAGTAGCAATTTAGCTAGACATGCCTGAATAGAACTGTCCATTTCAAGATTAAAGTCGAATATTTTCGAGATTAAAGTAGAACATTTTCGAGATTAAAGTCGAAATATTTTGAGATTAAAGTCGAAAATTTTCTAGATTAAAGTGAAAATATTTTGAGATTAAAGTCGAAAATTTTCGAGATTAAAGTCGAAACATTTCGAGATTAAAGTCAAAACATTTTGAGAATAAAGTCGAAACATTTCGAGATTAAAGTCAAAACAATTCGAGATTAAAGTTGAAACATTTCGAGATTAAAGTTGAAACATTTCGAGATTAAAGTCGAAATATTTCGAGATTAAAGTCGAAATATTTTGAGATTAAAGTCGAAAATTTTCGAGATTAAAGTCGAAACATTTCGAGATTAAAGTCGAAATATTTTGAGATTAAAGTTGAAATATTTCGAGATTAAAGTCGAAATATTTCGAGATTAAAGTCGAAATATTTCGAGATTAAAGTCGAAACATTTTGAGATTAAAGTCGAAACATTTTGAGATTTAAGTCGAAACATTTTGAGATTTAAGTCGAAACTTTTCGAGATTAAAGTCAAAACATTTCGAGATTAAAGTCAAAACATTTCGAGATTAAAGTCTAAATATTTCGAGATTAAAGTCGAAAATTTTCGAGATTAAAGTCAAAACATTTCGAGAGATGAGAATACGAGAATACAGTCTTCTGTAGAAGCTGCGTGCATGCTTGCCATTGTCTTGCATTACCGCACACACAGGCATTCATAATGGCGCATAGCGAGTTTCACACTGTGTGTGTGTGATTGTGTGTCTGCGTGTTTGTTTTATTAAAGGAAATTCAACAGGTACCAATTCGTATGAACAATTTGAATTCTGATGAGAAATTTTATATACTTTATATTACTGATCAAAAGTTTGGGGTCAGTAAGATTTTTAAAAAATGTTTTAGAAAGTCTCTTCTGCTCACCAAGGCTGCATTTATGAGCCTTCTGAAATCTTTGTTTTATACTGATTTTGTTCTCAAGAGACAATTCTTACTATCAATGTTTTCAAACGGTTGTGCAGCTTAATACTTTTAAGGAAATGTTTTGAATGAATAGAAAGGTTAATTTACTTTATGTCTTTAGTGTTAAAAAAAAATCAGACTTTTGAACGGTAATGTATTTGCTGTACCATTTGTCCAATCCATTAATTATATAATCCCTTTTTCCCCCATGAGGGTATATTTTTCTCATAAACGGCTGATAGACCTGGTTCATTGTTAGCAATTTATCTTGATGTCAAACAATGTAACAATTGACTTTTTTGAACAGCTCCGAGGTACATCAGTTAAATTTCCTTTTACAATCGTCGTCGTTTAGCAGCAAAAGACTGAATAAAATCCAAGTACTCATTAAAGTCCACCATTAACAATGAAAATCCTCATAATTCTACAAAGTACAGGGTGAATCAGCATGAAAAGGTGGCCGAATAATAGCCCAGAAACTGTAAAAGAGATTCACCTTTATGTGAAAATAAGAATTTATGCATCCCGTTCCTTTTATTTTTTAATCAAAGACTCACTCTGGGCTCCTTTTGATGAGAACGTGTGTCCAGAGAGATCCATTTCTGCAGGGCTTTGTAACTTTCCCAACAGCACTGCGATGGAGATAGCCGTGTTTTTCTATGCAAAAAAAACCCTATCTCGGGGAACACGCTTATCGATAATTGGAAACTAACAACTGACACTGTTAGTTTGCTCTCCCGCTTTGAGAACTAAATGAAATTCTGTATTTGAGAGCACTTCTTTATCTGTGCAGCCCTTCCAGTGCTTTGAACCTTAGATATTCTTGAAGACTACTGGAATTAAACGTTTAGCATCGTACCTCCCAGTTGATATCCATTTCATGTGGCAAATGACCTTCGATCTTGATATTTTCTGGGTTCTTGTCGGGGGCTTTGGAGAGAGCAGAAATATGGATTTAGTTGGAGGTGAAATTGTTAGTGAAATATGCACTTTATAGACTGGAGCTTAAGCGACAGGGAAAATCAATTATCTCACAAGTTGGTACATTTTAAAGTTCAGTGGGCAATGAAGTTGGGCTCACTGTTGTCTGTGGAGGTGACGTGGTTAGGAGAACCAGCAAGAGAGCTTATGGATACCTGAAGCTGGAGTTTTGTATCTTTCAGTGGTCCGGCTTGGTAAACCTCTTCCGACCTCATTGATGGCGGAGACTCTAAAACGGTAGTCCACATGTCCATGAAGCTTCAGCAGAGCGGAATGATGGTTTCCAGGTATTCTCGTAATCTCTCTCCAGCTGCCCGGCTCATGTTGGCTTTCCTCAAACTCAATAACAAACTCTGCACAAAGTTTAAAATTAGAACTGTCGGCACATAGACCACACGACATCTTTTTTCAAACCTTAAATGTGTACAGTACATGTTGAAAAATCAAAATCAACTGGTTTTACTCAGGATATATCATTTAAATGGACTCAACATGACTACATTAGGTAACACCAACGGAAATTGTTTGTAAAGGTTAAAAATGGTAGAAAACAGCCCATTTGAAGCCCCTTTCAATAAAAGTAGCCTTGGTGAGCATAAGAGTAAAAAACATATATTTTGAAACCTTTTGAACGGGAGTGTAATTTGCATATGTGGAGTCATGTACATGAGGTAAACACTGATCAAACAACAAGTCAATGAGTAGCCTTACATAGTGCATCCCAAATTGTGCTATAGAGTAGGGCAGGGTATTGAGACAAATTTCACAATTCGATTCGATTTAGATTCACAAGCTTGCAATTCGGTTCGATTTCGATTCGATTCAATATCGATTATTTTGGATATCAGTTACAATAAATGCCATTTTTTCTCAAGGGAATCAAATCTCTTAACTAATGCTGTAAACTATGGGAGTCTAGTTGTAGCCTACTAGGCTTCATTAGCCTAATATGAAGGTAATAATGAATGAATCACTTAAATTACACTTTAATTTTTTTTATAATAAGAAGATTATGAAATATAAACATTTAAATGGTGGCTGTCTTAAAAAACTTGCCAGATTTATTCAAATATGAAGGTAATAATGAATGAATCACTTAAATTACACTTTTATGTATTTTTATAATAAGAAGATTATATGAAATATAAACATTTAAATGGTGGCTTTATATTTAGCAAAATGCTCCTCTCTGTAGTTATTTTTTCCTAGCTGACTAACGAGTTGATGTGGGTTTTCTGAGGTAAATATGATTGATACACTGATTACAAGCTGTTTAACTGACGTCTTTCCACGGTTGAAACGCTGATTGAGCGAATCAATGTGACATGATACGAATTTCGATAAGTTGTACTCTATCTTTTAACACACTTTTCAGACGCTCATTCATGTTTATTTCGCGCTGTGACTGGTGTTATTAACCCGGAAGAGAGATCAGCGCTACTGCTTCTCTTTGTTCATCAAGAAAATGGACGTAATTTGAAAATTGAGACTTTGTTTCATATCAATAGTAACAAAGGACAAAGATTATTGCATTTTTTTGGATGCGCGCAGCCGCGATACAATATCCCATTCATTCAAATGAAAGAGGATGAATAATCGATTCTTGAGACTTAAGAATCGATATCGGTTCGTAAAAATGAGAATGGATTAACATCGAGGAATCGATATTTATTACCCAGCCCTACTATAGAGTATGGGCAATATGTAGCCTGAGAAAACCCAAACATCTTCCGGCAAATTTAGATTTGCTCTGAAAGTTAGTGTCATTCAAGCCCATTTCCAATCCGTCGAAATCGTGGCACCAATCAGAAACGTTGGGGCGGGCTTTACACCATGATGACAGCGCTGGGATTTTAAAGCAGACTTTGTAGCCTACATTACAAAGATGGATGCCGCCGTCGAACATCACTCGTTCGAATCAGCTATCGCGTCCGTTTTAACCGATTTTAACATTTCCTTTTTGTTAAAAAACAAACAAAGAACAACACTCAGAGATGTTTCTCCGCCATCCGCCGCTCTACATACGTCATCTCCTTCATCGCTCTGATTGGTTTTAGGTCTACCTGCGACGTCCGTTGGTGACGCATCTGGAAATGATCATTTTAACCAGGCTAGGCAATATGGGTATTAAGACCATGTTACCAGTAATGGAGCTGTTATGGTCATCTCCTGGAATCCACTGCACTTTCACACTTCTCCCATTATGTTCAGACAGGATCACATCCTCTGGTGGATCAGGAACATCTAAAGAAAACAACACATTTTTATTTAGGGTTGTCAATCGATTAAGCATCTCCATTTCAATCAGATTCATTACATGATGTTGCTTTTTTGTTGCCGCTTTATAGACATTTTAGGGACAGTAGAAGAAAATGATAGGGAGAAGAGGGAGGGTGGACCTGGAAAATGACTCCAGCTGGTTTCAAACATGCCAGGTCGTGTCTCCAGCTAGTGCATTTGAACAAAAACTATGTGGTGCTATCTTATTAAGGATACAATTCCAGTCGTGGCACAGCTGGTAGCCAAATCCCCCCTGTGCCGTGCGCTGAATCAATTTCAGCCCTCAAAGCCATGTGTCTATCTCTACTTTCCTAAATTGTTAAGACTAAAAGCACATAACTCACCCACAACTGAAAGCTGCGCAACCGCCATGTCTTGGTCAACCGGTGTTCTGGCCACACAGACGTATAAGCCCTGGTCTCCAAAGCTCACATTAATGATCTCAAGCACTCCACCGTCCAGGATATATCTATAGACACCAGCAAAGTCACTGATTAGACAGCTCACTATTGTAAAAGAACAATATCCTGTTGTCTATCTCACCTTGCGTTCTCGCTGCCGTTGAGGGCCATGCCATCTTTTTCCCAAAGGATCTCAAAGTCATCACCGAAGGAAGGGTCGGACTCTGCCTGGCATGAAAACTGGATAGTGGTTCCAAACAAAACCCGCAAATCACGTGGAGGATCGACTATTCTGGTGGGATCTGACAGAGAAAACAAAAGTCATTTTGGATTATGGGGATTTGCTAAATTGGTTAACTTTCTGAATCTAGTAAACCATTCCTCTTACCTTTGACTTCAAATGTTGCAGCAATGGCAACTTTGCCCTCGGTATTTTGAGCGAAACAAGAATACTCCCCCATGTCCTCTTTCATCACGCTGTGGATCTCCAGCGAACCATTCCGATGAACATAAAACCTTTCTCCTTCCACTGCATTGACACTGTCAGCTTTACTCCTGTGTAACCATACACCAACTGGGTCATTCTCAGGAAACAGTGTCAATTAAAACGATGAGTCATACGATACAGAACTTAGCCACATTATTTGATAGATGTCTCAACTGTGTATAAGGTACAGAACTTTTTAAAAATAAAACATTGATGCTATTTTGAAAATTTGCATGCCCCAATTAATCACCATTACATTTGAACTGTACTTAATTTCTTAATTTAAAACTTAATTTCACTTTGATTGAACATTATAATGCTTTCACTGAAAAAAAACAAAACAAAAACAGTGGTCAGAAACCTCTCGGATTTCATCAAAAATATCTTCATTTGTGTTCTGAAGATGAATGAAGGTCTTACATGTTTGGAACGACACAAGGATAAGTAATGAATGACAGAAATTTCATTTTTGGGTGGACTAACCCTTTAAGTTATGTTGTGTGGTGTAATGACATTTATAAATCAAGGACACAATTTGAAATAAAAGTAAAGGACATTATTTTGCAATTCTGTAAGATTCCACCTCAAGATATTTTGACCGCAACATAGTTTTGAAGAGAAATGTCATGGATTAGCAAATTAAATACTATTTTAATTAAAATTAAAAAAAAAAAAAAATCCTGAAATTGACAGTTTCCAAAGAATACCAAATTAATTAGTCATCCATGCTTTCACATGAATCTGAAAGCAGTTTATGAAAACTGATGAAAAAAGTGCATAAGTTATAGTAAAGACATTAATAATGTTTAAAAAAATATTTTTTTATTCCAAATAAATGTCAAAGTTTTCTGAAACACAATACAATATATATTTAGCAGAAAAACTGTGTTCAACAATGATAATAATAAGGAAATTTATCTCGACCACCAAATCAGAATATTAGAATGTTTTTTGAAGGATTGTGTGACACTGAAGATTGAAGTAATGGCTGCTGAAAATCCCTCTTTGCTTTCTCTTATGAGTCACCACAGTCAACAACACAAGTGCTGTTATTGCTTTAACTTAACAGTGGCACACTTACAGATCCACATGAGTAGTTTACCTCATTATCAGTGTTAAACACTGCCCGAGGGCCTTCAGTAAACTGCTTCACCAATGCAAAAAACACACAGAATACACTCCATTACTGCAGTGGTAACCCTTTAGAGCTGTGCTGCCCTCTGCTGGCCTGTACAAATACTTCTACTCACCACGTAATACTGGCGGTTGGCGAGCTGAAGACCTTACAGTGCATGACCACACCTTTCCCCTCCACTGCCATATATTGCAGATTATTTTCTGTTAAGATCAGGGGCTGGATGTCTGGGGAGAGAGTTATCAGCATTGCACCATTAAACACGACAAAACACGATTGGATTAGTCTCTTTATCTCTCGTCTTGTGATGCATTTTGTTATCAGTTAAGTAAAAAAAAAAAAAAAAAAAAGTCCTTGTCCTTGGAAAAGCAGCTTCCTGTTCTATTAGGGGAGGTAAGCGGGTTTGCAGGGTTATAGAGAGAGAATTGAGATTTATGTTTTTCTCTTTCTTCTTTATTTAATTTAATTTTTTTCCTTTTCTTATTTTTTTCTAAAGTAAGGATCCTTAGCAGCTTATTTTATCTCTCAGATGAAAGCAACACATGCTTTGGTTAGAGCAACTGAATACGAATGGAGGAAGGCATAATTGTTTGCACATAAAAGCGCCTGGCTGCCTGAGGGAGAGTGTGTCTGGAGATCAGAACCGACAGAACAGCTCCACCCTAAAGCCTGTGTGCAATCATTTGGACCTTCCGCTCTCTGAACAAACCCGTCCATATCACACCTCTGCTCTGTCCACACCAACAAAAAAACAGATGTTTGTTCACGGCCAGGCAACACCATGGTCGTTTATGTGATTTTTGGCCAAAACTGAATGAAACCACGAATATCCCACAATTTCAGCATTGGTCTGTCTTAAATGGGTGGAGAGAGCATGAAAAAGTTGCGAAGACATATTTAAAGGGATAGTTCACTTTGAAATGAATTTTTGATATGTTTTAGCTTACCTCAAGGGCATCCAAGATGTAGGTGTCTTACTTTCCACAGTAGTTTCAATTTTGATATTTTTAGGTCAAACCGTTCTTGTCTGTCAGTCATATAATGGAGGTCTATGGTCACCACCTCAAAGAGCATGCACAGAGAAGTCCAAATTAAACATGATTTAACGATGTAAGCACACATTGATGGCCTAAGACACGAAACGAGCGGTTTCTGAAGGCACGGGCGCTTCGGTCTGCGCATGCGCCGGAAAGCGCCGGTAGTGATCTCTTGCGCGGTTGCGAAAAAAAAATCAGATTTTTACGATTTTCCTGTATATTCAAATATATTTCTTCACAGTGAAGGATAACACTTCTGAAATCTCTGTGTAAGCAATGAGTGACGTACACACATGAGAGATCACTTCCGGGGCTTTCCGGCGCTTGCGCAGACCAAAGCGTCCACGCCCTCAAAGTACAGTACTTGGACGTGACTGTGATTGTTAGAGGTAAAAACGATATAAATACTGTTCATTTTTTCACACAAACCACTTGTTTCGTGTCTTGGGCCATCAGTGTGTACTTACGTTTACGAGTCATTAAATCATGTTTAATTTGGACTTCTCTGTGCATGCTCTTTGAGGTGGTGACCATAGACCTCCATTATATGACTGACAGACAAGAACGGTTTGACCTAAAAACATCAAAATTGAAAATACTGTGGAAACAAAGACACCTACATCTTGGATGCACTTGAGGTAAGCTAAAACATATCAAAAATTAATTTCAAAGTGAACTATCCCTTTAATTAGAATGAAAATCCATTCAATACACTGCACAGCTGAGTACAGTTTGCTTACTCATAATCATGATGTTGGCATTGGCTAGGATGGTGCCGTGTTTGTTAGCGGCCTCACACTGGTAAACAGCGCTGTTTTCTGGGTTTGCGTTGTGGATGGAAATGGTGCCATCTTTCAAGATTTTCCTGTTGGGGACTGGGACCTCTGAAATAGAAAATGTGGGTCAAATGTTTTGTTAAAACTGTAACATGATATATGAAAATTATAACTTGAAAATGAAAATACATAAACTGCAATGCAGTTACACCCATTAACGCAGAAAACAATTGTTGACACTTATAATTTTCATTAACAAACATTGTTACATCATACAATGCTTGACAGGTTGTAATAACCAATTATGTTATTCAGTAATCCAATCTGTCAAAATCACCATTTCTGAAGTCAGTAGGCACAATGTTATCTGAATTTGATATTGTTAATGGATAGTTGATGAGTAATTTGAGATAGGAATTATAAATGTTTACCGTTCAACGGTCGGCCGTTGACTCTCCATGCAACACTAGGTTTAGGATTTCCTTTCACGACACACTTGATCACCACATCAGCTCCAATCGTCCCTAACTGGCTTTGAGGTTCAATCTCAAACTCAGGAGGCTCTGTTTATGCAAGATAATTGAGTCATGTAAAACAATGTATTATACACACATGACATGATGATTTTGATTAGTCAATTGCAGCAGTCAGCACTCAGATGTCCTAATATTCGTTGTTTGGACACAAATAGCTGTTAAAGGTGAAGATGGTGTGTGTGTGCCTTGACCTTGCTTTGCTGCTTGAAAATAGACATTATTATTAATATATCTCTCCCTCACAGCCTCATTTGTATCTGTGTCAGTTTTATTTAATATGGCATCTACCCTGACTAAGGTCAGGGTATTAAAAAAAACAAAAAACAGACACTATACATGATGAATATACAAAAAAAAAAAAAAAAAACTGAAATATAAACTTATTAAAAATCTTTTATGATAGCATTATTATTCTGAAAATGACCAGTGAGTTCTAAGAATATGTATGGCATTTGAGCATTATAGTAGGAGTGTATTTATAGTTGTCCTGAAACAACCCTGGAAGCACTTCTTGTCTTTGGGCAGAAGATGGCGCACTTTTACCACTGGTGACTTTAAATGCATGATATACAACCATTATTAAAGCCACACTGGCATATTTACTGTGGTTATAAAAAATAAATAATGTGACTCACCCTCTACTGTAACATGAAAATAATGCACAACCTCTCCATGAGGATTTTTGGCTCTGCACATATATTTCCCATCGTCCTCCTCATTTACCATCTCTACGGTGAGCAACTTCCCATGACGCTCCACCACGACCCTTTCTGGAAGATTGTTGAAGCCTATTTTAACCCACTCCACCTTTGGTGTGGGGCTGAAAGACAGATTGTAGTAATGAGCAACCAATCATTTTTCATAGAGTCTACCCAGCAAACAAAAATGATATGAACTTTATGCTAATGTTTCCATTAGGTTGAAAATATTCTTTCTGAACTATCTCTGAATGTTCAAAACGTCCAGGTTTTAAATGATTTAAAAAAAAAAAAATTTAAATGAATGAATTTTAAATGAATTGATTTTTTTTCTTGGTTATGTATACATTAGAGAAAAGGGAATGGGAATGTTACATTTATGGGAAAATACAGTAACTTTTGAATGTTCTCTCTATGAATAAACACGTTTTTGAGCTATCATTTTGCAAATGTTTTAAAGTTTACAACTTTAAACAAACATTTATTTTTTATGTTTCCATCTAAATGCCCTGAATATAATCCACATTTAAACATTCCCACTAGATTTCAAATGCATTTCAAGTGGTATTATTGAAACAAATGGCATGCTCCTAAATTAAATTAACGATTCAACTGAATAATGCAAATTAGACAATGACACTTACAACCCCTCTGCAATGCACTCCAACTGAAGAACTTCGCCTTTCACCAGACGTGTATGTGACTCTAATCCTGTGGGCACCAGTAGACGGGGCTTCCTCTCCAAAAGAGAGTTTGCTTTATAACAGTAAAAAGATATATAAATATAAATATATATAATATATTTTATATATATATATATATATATATATATATATATATATATATAATATAAATATAATATAATATAATATAATAAAATATAATATAATATAAATTCATTTAAATCCTTTCATTTCTACAACATAATATCACCAAACAGAACTGTAACTGTTTTACATTAATTAATTATTCAATGAAGTTTTTTAAAGGGATAGTTCACTTTGAAATTATTTTTTTTGGTATGTTTTAGCTTACCTCAAGGGCATCCAAGATGTAGGTGTTTTTGTTTCCTCAGTAGTTTCAATTTTGATATTTTTAGGTCAAACCGTTCTTGTCTGTTAGACATATAATGGATGTCTATGGTCACCACCTCAAAGAGCATGCACAGAGAAGACCAAATTTAACATGATTTAATGACTTGTAAATGTAAGTACACCTAAGACACGAAACGGGCAGTTTATGTGAGAAAGGAACAGTATTTATATTGTTTTTGCCTCTTGTTTCCATAGCCACAAAGAGCCCGCGCGGCTTTGGTAACAAGAGGTTAAAAACGATAAAAAAAAACTGTTAGTTTTCTCACACAAATGGCTCGTTTCGTGTCTTAGGCCATCAATGTGTACTTACATTTACGAGTCATTAAATCATGTTTAATTTGGACTTCTCTGTGCATGCTCTTTGAGGTGGTAACCATAGACCTCCATTATATGTCTGACAGACAAGAACGGTTTGACCTAAAAATATCAAAATTGAAACTACTGCGGAAACAAAGACACCTACATCTTGGATGCCCTTGAGGTAAGTTAAAACACACCAAAAATTAATTTCAAAGTGAACTATCCCTTTAAAATACAAGTAATACACCAGAACAGAGAAGTTATGAATGAACCCATTCATTATTTCATCACTGATCAGAGAACACCTTTGAGTTTTGCAAATGTAGGCTAAAGAGTAAGCAAGTATAATGTGACATGGAATGAGATAATTAATCAAAACTAATTAAAAACAAAGCAGCTTCTCTATGCGTATGTAGCATCTCTAATGAACGTCACTCACCATAACCTCTGCCGCTACCAGACACTGAGTCCTTCATTAACTTGTCTTGGATGAAGAAATGGAGACAAATAAAAATATGCGTGGCAATGCAAAAACAACTAAAACAATAGATAAAATGGACATGAAATACACCAACAAGTCATCACAGGAAGTATCAATATCTACCAAGCTGATTTGCTGAGGTCCAGCAAGCGCTTGGAGATTGACTACATGATACACTGGAGATGTACAGATGCACATGGCCGGCATGTATAAAACCAATGCTGGTCGTGAAAATAAATTACCACGTTATGCAATCAAACTCTTGAAAATGAGTATTTTTACATACTGTTTTTGACCACGACGGACATGGCAGTTTTCTGGACGATGGTTCGTATGAGCGGGAAGGCAGCAAAGCAGCTGTAGTCTCTGCGGCTGTCAGTCTCAATGGCGTTTGAGAAGTACAGGTTCCCATTCAGACCCAATGATACTCTTTCATCCAGCTCGATGTGCTGTAGACCTGTGATGTTTAAAAAAAAGGAGAAAAATTATTTAACGAGACTCAAAACACTCAGTAATAAAGGTATTATTGTAATAATACAATTGCTTTAATGAGCATGAATACTGTAGTGGCCAGAAGTGACGTCCGCAGGGGATATTTGTTTTTAATGACATAACAAGTTTTTTTTTTTCTTTTACTATTTTTAAAAAATATTTTAAAATATGAGGGAATACGGAAGCGTTTTGCATTCACTTGAGGAATAAAAATCTACTCTTTTTTAAAATAAATTAATTAAGTTAATCATCACAGAATTACAAGATTTTTTTTAATGAAAAAAAGTTTTTGCTTTGTTTTTCTGAATTAACGAGTTCATATCTCAGAATTATGAGATACTTTTTTTTTGAAAAAAACATTTATTTCACTCTGTTTTTATGAATTAATGAGTTACTCACAATTTTGAGATAATTAACTCGTTAATTCAGAAAAACAGACCAAAAACTTTTTTCCATGAAACATTTTCTGGTAATTCTAATATAATTAACTCGTTAATTCAGAAAAACAGAGCAAAAACTTTTTTTCCATTAAAAATGTTCTGGTAATTCTGAGATAATTAACTCGTTAATTCAGAAAAACAGAGTAGATTTTTTTTTTCCTCAACTGAATGTTATACGCTTCCGTAAGGGAAGAACGAAACACTAAACTTGGTTAAAGGCAGGGTGGGTGATTTTATCCAGTTTTCTTTTTTTTTTTCTTTTCTTTTTTTTCTGTAATGCTGGCTGAAAATGTTTTAACATCCTGATAGTAATCACTAATTTAATTGGTCTAAATGCATTTGTATGTATATATCTCGTCTTTGGACAGTTCTTCCTGGACCAAAACAATGAGCTTATGCTGTGTTCACACCATAATCACCATAACCCGTAACGCTATACTCTGAGCGGTTCGTGACTCTAATTTATGCGTTTCAATGGCAACACTATCAACGCCGAAATGAATCTGCAGCAGTCATGTGATACAGGTCAGTGCTCTTTAAGTTGTTTATGTATGTTCATTATTATTGTAACGTAATGTGCTTTAAGACTATGTGTTTTAATGTGGCCTGGCTTTGGAGACACTCTAAAGGGAGGGTGGGACATATGCTTTTAAAGCTAGCTCACTATTGCTAGCCTCTCCGAAAAACACTTACCTTTAAGGTATTTATCTGACAAAGATATTAGATGCATTGAAAAACCAAAAGCTCACATGATTAAGCATACACTGACTATAACATAATTAAGGAAAAGTTCCAAAGAAACAAAAAGCAGGTCCCAGGCACTCAGTCAAGGTTTCAATGAGGAGAAGGATAAAGTAAAAAAAAAAAAAAAAAAAACTTTCTTTAGTATGGCTTAAATCACACGAATCAACATGTTTTGACCAACAAGTGGTCTTCTTCAGGGAAAAGTAACACAAAATATGAGAATGACGACAAATTATAAATTAAGTCCCACATATAATCAGAAAGAATTCAATAAACCTAATAAGGCCTAAAACAATCAATTAACCCAATAAAGCAATCAGGTCAAACAAGATAGGGGAAACCAACATAATGATGAGTAGAACAAAGAAACAATAAAGAAAAATATCTCCAAAGAAATCTCCCTCAACGTAGGAGAGTTAATCAGTTATTAAGATAAGGTTGTCTTGTTTTTGCAAGTGTTCATAATTTTTGTCAATTAAAAAAAAAATATGTCCACACAATTTGGCATGTTTCATTGCATTCTCAAAAGTAAAACAATTGACCTCAAGCACAACTACTAATAATTGTAATATTATTAAAATATACATTTGACATATTACTTTTTTTAAATAATTGAATTCATAATAAAAGGTAGATTTAAAGGTAGACTACCTGTTCAGCCGATCCTTTTAACTACGCAATATTCACTGAATGCACCGTAGGCCAAATGTGGATGTGCCTTAAACTAATTTAACCCCCAAAAAATAGAACTTACCTATTGTCATCCAGTAGATTTGCAGTGGGGGAATTCCTTTAGGTGGGTTGCACTCCAGAATGACTGACTGACCTTCCATAACCTCGATGGGATCAATGATCTCTTTAGGGAACTTCGGAACATCTGCAGAGAGAAACAAAATGAACCAATACCATTTTACAAATGAAGTCACCATTAGGTGGCAGTATAAGACAGGCTTTCTCCCCTAAGGCATTCCTAAAAAGAGATTATTCATTCCAATTTCCCAAATTTAGTCCAAAATCCAGCCAAACTGAACGTGCCAGCTGAATGAGTGATTGAAAACTGGTCTTGTTTTGTAACTGATGACTCTTTGCCCTGGTTACATCTTTGGAGATTTATGTGGTGTATTTCAGAACACAATGAGAAATGTTACATCAAAAAAATGATGGAGAGAAAGGAGAAAACTCATTTTTCACCAGCCCTCTCCTCATGGTCCATAATGCACTGTGATGAAAGGGAAAGAAAAGCTCCAGGGTTTGTAGCGGGTAAGTAATGTGGATATCCCACTGTGGACCAGAGCGGTTGTTTCATTGGATAGTGAACTCTAAATCTTTCTGAAAGAGTCGTTACAGCGCATACAGCACAAAGTTGTGCATTACTCACTGGGAACAATGAATTCAATCTCTTCCGACATGGCCGTTCCTAACTTGTTGGTCGCAAAGCAGCGATAATTGCCCTGGAATTCTGTGAGATTCCCATTATTGGGAATGGTGAATGTTCCGGAATCATCTAACGTTATCAATCTGGGGTCCAGATACGGATCAAAGTCTTGACCATTCTTTGTCCACTTGAATCTGAAAAACAGAGAAGATCAATGATTCAATGAAATTAAAACTGCTCAGTGTGCAACCTTTGAAATATGAAAACAACACAAGAATGCAAAGACGCTTTCCACATTCAGTTTTTTTTTTTAATTTGATATGACATCAATTACTCAGACGGGGCTTTGATACATGCTTTGAAATGCCAGTGGGGTGTTTGCGTGTTTCTGATGTTGCTTTTGCATATATTGTGAGCTGTTCTACCCATAATCTAGCAAGCCTGCTGAATATCCATGCTGGTTTGGTGCTGATCTTGCACAGCTGCACTGTTCACCACGCAAAAATAGCTGGTGATGTTGATCAACCAGCACGCGAGCACCATGATGATGCTCTTGCGGTCGTTCCTGAAGGTCGTTCCCTCCATCTTTGGTCCAGTTTTCATTGCAAAACTAGCACAAGCAAGCGATTAGTAGAGGAAGACAAATGATAACATGACTTCAAGCTGAAGATTCCATGTGTAAGCAATAAGGTACAAGAGCTGTATCGTGAATAAGTCACTGATGAAGGGCGTTAGGTATGTGAAGTACCTTATTGCTTTTATAAAACGGTTACCCCACAATACAAATATTATAGCCTTTTTTTATGTTAAGGAGTAGTTCTCTTTTCAAAAAACTTTTGCTGATAATTTACTCACCCCCATGTCATCCAAGACTTCCATGTCTTTCTTTCTTCAGTCGAAAAGAAATTAAGGTTTTTGATGAATACATTCCAGCATTTTTCTCCATATAATAGACTTCAGTGGGAACCAAACGGTTCAAGGTCCAAAAGACAAACTGCAAACTGTTCAAAGTGCTTTAAACGATTCCAGACGATGAATAAGGGTCTTACCAAGCAAAACGATCACTCATTTAATAAAAATAAATAAATAAATAACAAAGTTGAAGTTTTATAAGCTCAAATGCTCGCCTTGCTCTGTACTGCAATGCACGTTCGTGACTCTCCTTTTCAAACTCGTTCATCAAAATGAACAAATCTTTTTCCGAGTCAATTCGTTCGTTGAATGAACCAAATGACTCGGAAAAAGATTGAACAGGAGAGTCACACAGAACAGAGCAAGGCGAGCATTTGAGCTTATAAAACTTCAACTTTGTTATTTATTTATTAAACGAGCGATCGTTTCGCTTGATAAGACCTTTATTCATCGTCTGGAATCGTTTAAAGCCCTTTGAACAGTTTGCAGTTTGCACTGAAACTGACTTTTGGACCTTGAACCATTTGGTTCCCACTGAAGTGCATTATATGGAGAAAATCCTGGAATGTTTTCATCAAAAACATTAATTTCTTTTCGACTGAAGAAAGAATGACATGGACATCTTGGATGACATGGGGGTGAGTAAATTATCAGCAAAAGATTTTTCAAAAGTGAACTACAGTAGTCTTTTTTCCCTGAACACATCCCCAAAATTAATACCGAAACCGTGAACCAAAAACCGTGATACAAACTGAAACCGTGAGCTATTTGAAACGTTGCAGCTACAGTGTCACAGTCCAAAGATGATTCAGAGTGAGAGGTTTTTGTGGCAAAAAAGGCCAGTCACTATTCTCGTGAAGACTGTGAGAATTCAGCTGGTAAGGGTAGTACTGTAAGGAGACGAATTCCATGAACTGCGAATGTTGCAGTCACTACCCCATAACTGCAGGGAACAGTTTAAACACAATACGCTAGTTTAACACAATCTTAGCCTCAAGCATAGTGTATGCGGTGACATGTTAATAAATCAAAAAGCAACGCCACTGCCGGTTGCTTTTAGAAGAAAAGAGGTTGCAACATCTATCTATTATCAAAGTATTTATCAGCAATTTACTGGAAATTTAATTAGTAGAAATGTGAATATTTGGTTAGTATGGTGATTTATTGTCTTGTGCCCCTAAAATTTTCAGTTGGGGGCTACTGTGCTCCTAATGAAAAAAGTTAGTCTGGAGGCCTGTATACTCCTCCAAAAACCATGGCTGTATCTAAAAACGAACATCCACTCTTTCCCAGGTCTCCCAAAGGTAAGGCACTACTGTTCACTGTTCACTTTGTTTAAATATTTGTTTTCCCCCAAGCAAAGACTCATTCAATTCATTAAAAGTGACAGTAAAGACATTTATAATTTTACAGAAGAATAAATGATATTCTTTTAAACTTTCTATTTATCAAAAAATCCTTGAAAAAAGTATCACAATTTGCAAAAATATAAGGCATAATACTAGTTAATGTTTCTTGTGCACCAATTCAGCATAATAGAATGATTTCTGAAGGATCATGTGACACCAAAGACTGGAGTAATGATGCTAATAATTGACCTATGGCTAAGCCACGCCCTCAAAAGCGATGAGCCAATCACAGTGTGCAGCTTAACCCAATACACTTGGACATTCTCTGCTTCCATTGAAATGCATTGCAGTTAGTCCGTTTTCATTCGTGTTTTTCTTATCATTTTAAGTTAAAAATGGTCAAACGGTGCGAATGGGGTACATGCAACTCCGACACAATGGTTCCTGAGAGGCTGGGCGACGGTGTGTATTTTTTTACCCTTTCCCAAACCACATCTCAACTGAGATTAAGTTATGCGGTAGACCATAACACCAACTAAACGTGGATAAATTAAACAAGGATGTCTACATCTGTTCTAAGTTAAGTCAACGACATATTTGAACGTTATCTTTAAAGGGGTGATGAACTGAGAAATCAAATTTTCCTCAAGCTTTTGACATCTAAGAGGCCATCATATTATAAGAATATCCTGTAAGTTTAATATACATCCTTAGCCATCGGTCAATTCAGCTCTACATCACATGAATAAATTATATTTTAAAATGTATTAAATTAGAAAACAGTTATTTTAAATCTAAATTATATTTCAAAACATTACATTCAGTAATTATTGATTCCCTATCTAAGGAACTGTTTCCATAGCAGTAGCTGAAGTGTTACTCATTTGTCCTGCACTACTTCCTGCATAGTTATCTATTAATGACGGACCACTATTATTAAGCGTTACAGAGACTTCTTTCAAAAACATTTTTAATCTCACTGAGCCCGAACTTTTGCATGCTAGTGTATGTGAGAGTGTATACGGCTTACTCTGGTCTGGGGTTTCCTGTGGCCTCGCACTTCACCGGGAAGCTCTCTTCGAAAGAGAAGGCGATCACAGAAGCAGGAGACTGCTCTGTAATTGTGGGAAGCTGCTCCACTAGATAAAGAAACAGCCAGAAAGGAAAAATGCTCAGTAAACTGTGGAGGAAAATATGCGTGCAGCAAATGATGATGTGAAATGGCTTTGGTTCAATCGTAATGATTTTCCACAATCAGGTTGGCTGTTTTGATCAATGCATTCAAAACTAAAGGTAAACAAAATGTTTGTTGGAGAACATAATTAGATATCGAATCATTGATTGTGTGGCAAAGCATGAGTTGTTATCAGGCAATGGCAAATGATCTGGTCAAATAATGTCAATGAGAGTTTGTTTGTGGTTTAGAACAGGAAGAAAGCAATGGCTAATGCAGTTTGAGTGTAAAATTGGACATGCACGACTAGAATCATGATGGAATGGCATTGAAACTTACTGTTCATGCGTGCTAAAACTAACAAATCCACCGCAGCAGGGAGAACACATAGAAACAGATGTACAGGGATTTGTTAGAACCATAGATATTACTTCTGTTGAACTTCTAACAAATTAATGAATTGTCAACAAACAATTAAATCCAGGGACCATGACTGATTAAATAAATGTAGAAATGTAGAAAATAAGAAAATTAAGAACAGTGTTGTGTTCCCCTCAGATATCTTTCAGGCCCCAAAGATATATTGTGAATAATTTAACATCAACAAAATACACTTTTATCTGGTTTCCATGGAAACAGCCCCAGAAATAAATTATACCTGCTCTCAGCTTGTGTGAACCTGCATACAAACACCCAGTTTCGAAAAGATTTGTTGTAAGAACAGTGTGCTCACTATGGAAGCATGTTTTCCTCCAAGAGTAAAAATAAAAAAAATAATAGTTGAAATAATAAAATGTCACATAACATTTTGCGATAGAAAAAGAAATTACAATTACGAGATAAAACTCAAAACTATGAGAAATGAAGTTGCAATTATAAGAAATAAAGTTGCAATTATGGGATATGAAGTCACAACTGAGATACATTCATAATTGTAGGATATGTTACAATTGTGGGATGTGAAGATGTAGACATGGATATGAATATTACGTTGCAATTGTGGTGATATACTGTATGAATTTGCATTTTTTGAGAATTGTTGCATTATTGTGATCAAATTGTAAATTTGAGATAAAACGTCACAATTATGAGATATAAAAAATGAATTCTGATATAAAGCCGCAACTGGAATACAAAGTTGTAACTGTCATAGGAAGTCACGTTTGTGCAACTGACAGTCACATTTGTAAGACATGAAGTCACATTTATGAAAAATATAGTCAAAATGTGATATAGAAAGTCAAAATTGATATAAATATATGAATAATAAGTCATAACTGCACTATATGAAAAAGTAATTGAGTTACACAGACATTAGTCAGTGAGATGTGCATTCGCAATTCTGAGATATAAAGTAGAATTTGTAAAATGTGAAGCTGCATCAGTGATATCACAATTGTGTAATATGTTGCAATAATGAGAAATGAAGTCACAGTTGTGAAATAAGTCGCAATTGTGAGAAATAAATTCAAACATGATATAGAAAGCCACAAATGGTATAAATATGAAGTCATAAATTGAAATGAAAAAAATAAGTGGCAATTTCCTTTTTTAAATCTGCGTTGAAAACTGATGGTTCTTCCAGAGAGCATGAAAAACTGGGTAAATTGTACAAACGACTAAACTGAAAAACATGATCATATATATAAACTGGGAGAAGAAATATTACCAGAAAAAAAGTAATTTATTCAGCTTACCATCAAATGGAATATCCAGGGCATTAGTTTGATACCTGCAGCTCATATTAAGGCAAGCGCCCAAAAGTAGGAGGACTTTCCGTAATGACCGCATGACTGGCCACAGCCTCGGAGGTGAGCAAGGACGACAGGGAATGCTGCAGTTTTCAACGAGTCAGTGCATCTCACTCCAACACGAGCTGGTGTCTTGATACCTGCACAAAACACAACACAGCTCTTACTGGCACCCAGACGTCTGCTTCAAACAAGAACACACACACAAGTGTATACACACAGACACCTGAACAACCATATGCTTACGGTCGCCCCACAGCATCACATATAAAAACAACCCTGTCACCTGCGCAGACACGAAAACTTATAAGCATATTCTGCTGCGTGTCTCCTGCTGAGTAACTTGCGTCAATGTCTATCCCAACTTGTATTCACTTGAAAATGCATCTGTGAGAGGAATCTCCATATTAAAGCTCTCTATCACTGAGTCCCTGGAGACATGAATTGTATTTCTGTAAATTGTTTGGCGGTGTATGTGTGACAGGCACATTTTTTTCCTCCCTCTTCCCCTTCATAACGCAGAATTCGAAAAATGAAAACTTAGAGATAAAATAAACGAAGCCCCCCTGCAGTTATGGTAATGCACAGCAGCTGTTCCTGAAATTATTCTGAATTATGAATTCATGGCACTGTATCAGTGACAGATTTTGATTATCTGGATGCAGTAGAGAGAGCAGAACCACAAGGCTGGTAAATCACAAAGCTTGCAGATGTGCCTAATATGCATCTAGAAATACGCCGCTTTGTTATACCTAAGTGGATGAACTTTGAGTTAAATGTCATGTATTCTGCCATTAAAAGCGCACTCTCTTGTGATGTCATGTGTGGTAAGGGATCAGTAGTTGATTTAACCTTTTGGAATCTGGCGCCAGCAAGACATCTGGCCAGAGACAAATGGAGTTCACGCCCATTTTCCCTTCAGATTCATATCAGCGGTGCAATAAAATCGGGGTAACTCTAATGGAGGTCACCTTCCATGACGTACTGGGAATCAGCTATGTACTGTAAAACCAGCAATGCGATGAATTACAGAGATCAGTTGCAGTTGTTCATGGTGCCTGTTGGCCTACAACGCCTAAACGTACTGTATGGTCAGACTGAATCAGCACTGAGTTTGCTAGAAAAATCTGTGGGATTCTGGAAAATGTGAAATGGAGTTGAAAGCTCTTAATGGACGCTGAAAATACCCAAATTTGTCTGCCATATTATTTACTAAAGTGGTCCTATTGTGCTTTTTTGAATACTACCTTTCATGTGTGTAAAAAGTCTGCAATGTTTTAAAGTTCAAAGTACACACCACAAATAAAGTTATTGTCTCCTAAAAGAAACAATCGATTCTGAACTGCCGAAACAAGTCGTCAGTAATTCCATCTCACTTCCCGTTAAAAATAATGTTATTCTACCGACAAATAAAACATAAAAACACAGAAATGAACTATTTTTCATAAATGATATATTTTCATTTATTAAATAATTTCTGTCGGCCGTGCACGATATTAAATATTCAAGTAGTGTGATACAGTGTTCAACTGTGCCTGTTATTTTGACGTCCCCAAGTCACTTAGGATAAAATCTCAATGGCTGTACATCTATTCAAATTTGACAACAGTGTTTCACTGATGCTCAATAGCCGTTTTTATGTAGGCCGGACCCTGAGCTTAGTAGGTCACTTCCTTTTTGACTTTAATTAGTTAAACAAACAATAAAATGTATCAGTGCTTAACTCTGAGAGCAATGTCAGGAAGGAGGCCCGAAGCTCACAAAATACAACTTTATCAGTCATTTCCACCCCTTCAGGAGCTACATTTCCACAGAAAACCAGTGATGACTCTTTGTAACCATATAAGGTAATTTATTCAGGCCTCTAATTAAAGTCAAAAGTGGGATTTGGTCGGTGCACGGCTGTATGTTCTCTTTATTTCAGCTTTTGGGGCCAGTCATGAGTGATAACCGCACTTCACTGCCCCACCAGCTGCTTCAATCACTTCCTTCTTCAACCAGACCCCTGAAGCCCATCCTCCCCTTAATCTTCTCCTCTGCTTAACAAATCCGATAGGAAACACATAGGTCAAACACCAGTAAGCGGAGAAGCAATTGAATAATTGACCACTGTGTGAATGAGTCGATTTCTTTCATTCCTCAGTGGGGGCTCTTGAACTCTGCTCCACATGCCTGCATTTCTTCATAATAGTATTAACTCTGCCAGGAAGCTTTTGTGATTTAGTGCTGGTTATGGCGACCCCTGAGATGACCTCTGTGATGTCACTATAGAGGATGGGTTACTACACCCCACGACTGTCATAATGACAGGCTTTTGGCTACGGTCTGTCGGATTTGGATGTGTTTCTTGGACCCAGAGACAATGCCTGAGGCTCTACCGCTTGCCCTGAGACTGCTTCCACAGATGGCGGCTACCTTTAGTAAGCAGATTAAAATCAAAAGGTAGAGCGTTAAGCTAATTGGACAGTTTGGCACATTACTGGTGGCATATGTTTACCTTCCTGATCCAATACAACATCTCCTGGATTTTAACTACTGCACTAGTTCTATCAGCCCAATTTAAAAGTGCAGTCTTTGATATCATGATATGAGTTCATGATATAAATTACAACTTAATATCAGTGTTTCTGGCACACAAGCAGTTATGGTTTTTGAATGAATGAAAAAAAACTTAATTAGAATGACAACATCTAACTTAAATACATATATTTTTCCTATATAAAAGTGAAAACCTAGTTATCATATTAATGAACAGCAGAATTTAACTTTCTTTTAATATTCTGCAATAAAACAAGATCTGGATTTTTGGAATCCGTGCATTTACATGAACCATTTGATTAAAGCAAATCACCAGAGTCACTGTGACTTTACAGCGCACAATATGAGAGAGACAGTCCTTCATAATAAACCAACTCACTAGAATGTATCAAATATATCAGCATGCGTCAGATCAACCAACTTTGTTCACTCGTAAGTGGATTTGCAAGTAATTGTCAGGAAGACAACGCAGCAACCAAAGGCTGTTCCTCTAAACAGTTTAATCTGTAAGATTCAAGCTAACAAAGTTCATCCCCATACAGCCCACCTAGGAAATACCCTGTAAACAGAAGTGGGACTTTCTTAACAACTATACAGCCTGTTCTTAATCCCCACATCTCAGTCTAATGATACTGGCAAGGGGTAAAAGCTGCCCAGCGTGGGAAGGTCCATGTGAACTCTGACCTGGCACTGCCTGGGCAAAGCGGTCTAGAGCAAGAGCCAGAGAAGGAGGAGAAGGTAGAGACCGGGCAGAGTAAAATCAAGAGCAAGCTTTTCACCCCAACTGACTGATGGCGTCCTGCCCCTCTCGCACTCGCCTCGCCCACCGTGAAGACTCATTAAGCATGACGGATAAGTGTAAATCAGGACGGCGGAAAAAATAGGAAGCAAACTGGCAGTAGAAAGGAGGCATGGTGTGAGTACTTGGCTATGAGGAAAAATAATCACGTCTATTCCTCACACAACAGGATCGGTCACCGCCATCGCCATTTGTCTGATTATTACTGGCCGCATTTAAATAACCAAACAAAAATGCTTCTAATCCCACATGTAGGGATACAAAATGTTCCTGTGCAATACTGGCTGATTACAATACCATTGTTTTTTTTGGTGTTTTTTTTGTTTTAAATTTCTATTATTTTTATTATTATTTATTTACTATATTGGATTTTTAGTACCAAATATTGTATATTTAATGGTTTGGTTAAAAGAGATATCAAAATATAATAGAAAATAATATTGTAGGATTTTCTTAAACAGCACTTTATCTTTAAGAGATGTTCCAAACCCACATGACTTCTGTGAAACAAAAAATAAGATATTTTGAAGAAGAATGAGACATTTTTAAAACCATATGGAAGCTTGTTTCTCACAAATGCGAATTTACTCTATCACACAATTCTGAGAAAAAACCTGCATAATAAAATTACCCTTTTAATTTTATTCAGTGGCAGAAACCAGATTCCATAGATCAGAACAGGTTTGAAACAATATGAAGGTGTGTAAAAGAAGTTCATCCATCCCTTAAAGAGTGGCATGTTGGCACTCTTAATAACTGGCAAGGAAAGAGTGAATGTTGACTATTTACAGTAATTCTACTTCAGATGGTCTCAATACCACAGCATTGTCAATAAGTAGATGGATATCTGCTGTTAAGCACACACTCAGCATTTAAGTGTCTTTCAGTATAAAAAATTAGTGTGCACACTGTTCAGGCAACAAATGGGATTAGCTCCAATCCTGTCTTGTCAAACTGGATTTATATATTCTGACTGAAGAGTTAGATTTGATGGCTGTGTATCCTTCTCAAACCTTTGGATAAAACCCAGATTCTGATGTAATCTCATTCGCACCGTTAAGAACTGAGATTACTAGCACTAAAGAGCTATTAGAACAATTTTCTCATTTTGTGCTCTAATTGGAGTGTTTCCTCCATTTAGTCACTTTAATCTCTTGTTTTGCTTGATAACTGAATGAACAAACACGAAAAAGGTTAAAGTTGGTACATTAAGGCTGCTTACTTTCAGCAGCAAAAGCATATTATATGAAACACTATTCCTGCAATTTTCAGAAGCCATTACTTTAGTGTTATATGATCTGTCATAAATCATTCTAATATGCTGGTCTGCTGCTCAAGAAATATTAATAATAGTTGTTTGTTGCTTTGGGGGAAGCAAATAAAAAAGGAAGGAAATTAATACTTTTATTCAGCATGATGTAAATTAATACTTTTATTCATATGTTTCTCTTAATGTATTGACATGAATAAAACAATTGTTTACATATAGTAAGAGTATAGAGCAATAAAATAAACTATTCATCTGAAAATCAATCTTGGAAGATTGTTGAGATCTCTCAGATACATGAAATTGGAGACATATGAGATTACTGGTGTATTATCTGAATCTTAGGATAAAAATAAAGCAGCAAAAAATAAAAAATAATAATAATCTCATCAAAGGTACAATATGTAAAAATTCAAATAAATAAAATCAAAATATCCAAAAACCACTCGCACAGTGTTATACATTTCTTTCAACTGTGTACTTCCATTATCCTAAATGTTTCCAAGAATTAGTAAATTCTGAGAAATTCACAATTTTAAATTGCCCGTTAAATAGTGTCCATTCCGGCGCTGCACCGTTTACACTACTTCAATAGCGTAAGAGGACATGGAAGAGAAGAGATGGTCGAATAAAGTCGTTATTTAGGGTTAGGTTTTTTTTGTTTTTTTGTGCATAAAAAGTATTCTCGTCGCTTTATAAACTTAAATTTGACCCAGTAGTCGCTTGGACTATTGTGACGATGTCTTTACTAACTTTCTGTGCCGGCAGAAGAAATTATCTAGCAGCCTATGAAGGAGTGAGACACCTCTCAGATTGCATCAAAACTATCTTCATTTGTGTTCTGAAGTTGAACCAAAGTCTTAGGGTTGGAACAACATTAGGGTGAGTAATTGCTTACAGCATTTTCATTTTTGGGTGAACTAACCCTTTAAATAATCAGCAAATTGAGAACTTGACTGTTCAAGCCCTGTTACTACAAGTCACAAATGCTAACACTGTAATATGCCGCTAAACTGTTAAAATCACATCACCATAAATAATGCATAAGTAACACCCTCAACAGCCACCAGCTACACAACATATATATAATTAAAACTTCAGTTCGGGCAATGGAGACTACTAAATGAGATTATGAAGTTGAAGCGATATTAAATAATAACAATGGCTAACTGAGATTTGACTCTGCTTCAGTCTGTTTTAACATGCATGCCAGAGACTGAACGGTTCAATTACCAGCCCATCAATAATACAGCAGCCTGAACAAAGCATTGAGGCAGGGATGGGATGGGACGGGGGGGAACAAGCAAGGAATGTAGGGATACTCTGCGCTTAAAGGGAGAATCAAGAATTTGGTAAAGAATAGAAAATATGTGGGCTGGTGGAAGACAGCTATGGAATAAGATAGTGGGAAGCAGAAGTCATCAACTGTCTCTGTCGTTGACAGGGGATGGGAGAGGGATGTGGGAGTGAATGAAGGAGACAAAATGTAGATAGATGGGGGCGATGGATGGCGTGGGCGTGGATCATGAACTTGCTGCACGGAGAAGTGGAGAGATTGTTTTTTGATGGAGTGGGAGAGTGGATGAGGAAAACGTAGAATGACGTGCAGGCGTATTGACTGAGACGTACAGATGGATGAAGCAGCAAGAGAGGAAGAAGAGTGAAAAAAGATGAGAAAAGAGAGCGAGAGAACTATAATCAATGAAAGGAGCTCCTAACCGTAAGTCCCCATTGGAGAGATGGCAAATGACCTTTTGACCCCAGTGAACTGCTCTGACAGAGATTAACGTGTCCCTGGTCAACAGTGCAATTTATTTTAAAAGTGCCATCAAACCCAGACCAGTTCCTGATCATCAACCTGTTACATGCTTTTCTTGGATTTTATGGAGTGGGTTCCCTAGTGGAAAAGGTCTCACTTCCTCTCATAAATGTTCTTGTCGTGCAAAAATACACACCAGGTGGAAAAACCAAGGGACAGATGAAAGAAGAAAACAAAATGGCCTGTAACTCATGTCTACTTTTCGGAAATAATGGCCTATATAATGTGCATATGTACAATTAATGTTGTTTTCTTAACTTTTCGAATAAGTTGACGTCTACTGGATGCACTTTTCAAATGAGTGACTGTTAAAGACTATAGCATGAGCAAATTGATTTCAAATTTGGGTTATGAAGGATAATTTCATTGGTTCAACCAAACGAAGACCAAACAAGGGTCACTTGATTTTCGTTTGTTAATGAACTGAATAAATGTGAGGATCTGCAGGCGTTGATCAGGAGTTGATTTTAAAGGAACATTTTTATAACAAACACTGACTTGAACGATAATGATAAACACAATTAAAATGGCCAAAGCACATTACATAATTGAAACTTTATTTAAACATTCATAAAAAGTAAATGATTCAATGACTCACTGATGACAGCCACTTGTCGCAACCCACTGGCATATTGATTTAGCCTGTCAAATTGAACATATGAACAATGAACATATTAAAAAGAGTCACTTGGATGGATCAAAGTCCTTCTCGTCACTACTCTCCGTGGATCAGTTTCCCTCCCTCTTCCCCCAAAAGTCTCTGTTCACACAGTAGTATTTGACTTACATCTCACGTCAACAGTTTACTGCTGTAAATAAATAAGTAATGACTAAGGAGAAGGTAGGTACATCTTCACTGTATTATTCATGTTCTTGCCTCTTTGGTTTTACAACTGAACCAAAACATACAGATTTGCACTCGTGTCCCCCTACTGTAAAATGGGTGAAAGGAATTTCCTCAATAATAGCTATTCGCTTCCGCAAATTAGACCAGATTGCATTTCTACCAACCAAACAAACGTAACTGCGACGCATCAGATCCACACACCAAAAGGAGTAGAGTTCAGAGTTCTGGTAAAAAATTCACAATTTCAGCTATTTAAAAACAAGTTCATGACCAGAATGCAATGTTCAAGAGATGTGTTGTTGGGCCCAACCGTTAAAAGCCTAATCTGAGAGCGCGAAAGGAACAAATTGTCCGTACGGCTAAGGTCACAGAAGACGGCTGTGAAGAATGAAAGAGATCGTTCAAAAGCTCTGCAATCACAGATGTGCTGTCAAGTAGGGAGGAGGGGGAGCGACAGAGAGCGAGAGCGTAAAAATGTCTCTACATGTGCCATTTCACGTACATGTGAGAAAGACCTGGTGAGAAATTCCCTTTTGTGTCTCGGCTTTTTTAATATTATTTTTTTCATTACCCTCTTTCTTTGATGTCTTTGAGATGAGTGGAGTTCTCCGTGCCCTGGACAGCGATCATATTAGGCTGTTATTCGTGTTGAGTGGCCTGAAGAAGAGGGGATTGGAAACAGGCACACCAGGGGGACAGGAGTGTTATTTTGTGGGAACTGACACAGCAAGAGCCCTGGCTACGTTCATTCAGATCTGACGGATGTTGGCAATCTCCCAGGATGAAACTTGGCTGTAGCCAGACAAGATAAATGGAACTTGTGCCCAAGATTATCTCCTTCCCCTGACAAATCTAAAGCTAATTTACCTTTTTCCTCTAGTAGGCAGAATATTTTATTCCTAAGGCAAAGAAATATCCTGTGTTTGTCATAGAGTAACACTGCACTAATTCTCCTATGTATAGCTTCCAAACAACGGCACACCTGTGTCTATTGACTTTTGTGGTGTGTAGAAAGTGATTCATAAGAGCTACTAATTTAGAACATGTTACAACTTGTTCCTTAACATCTGGATAATCTTGTTTAAAACAAGCTATTTGACAGTTCTGTCGGAAGCATCAAAACGTTCTGGATTTCGTCATTATTTCAATGCTCAGATAAACCACTGGTCTTTTTTTCTTTGTCTTACGAAACAAAACAAGACACAAAGTTCTACAGGGATATTTCCAGAGCAGTTTCTATTCAGAGATATTTTTTATTCAGACAAAAAAGCTGCAAAATACTAAAGCATTGCTAACTGGAAACACTTTCCAGTTAGCAGTTAGCTAACTGGTTCAAATGACCATGCTTTCCACCCTCATATGCTCCTGAGACTAGAGATTTATCTATTTTTTGTCTGGAAAAAAAATCCTCAGATGATGAAAAAAATCGTCGTTTTGCGTCACCTAAGGATTTTTTGGCCAGAGACTAAAGACCACAGTCAGTAGTAGGGTCTGTCCCGCATGTTTTCGCAACCCTTCCATAGAGGTTGGGATCTCACTCACAGAATGTACACATAGTGTCGGCCTTTTTTTTTTTTGGAAGCTAAGCTAGGCTCTTGTTCTGTGGAGAAAGCTGAGTGGTCGGGGTTACCATCCTTTTTTTCCCGGACATGTCCGGCTGTCAATGTCCGGGGTTCAGCTTTTGCTTTCTGCAGTCCCCATTCATTGTCTGCATGCACACCTTTTGTTTCAATCTAACTGAATTCATTCTGATTGGTGAATCTGAATGTAGTGTTTGCATGAAGGCTAAACAAGTGATCGGTTGATGTGCGTTTTAACATTGCTAAGAAAATTCCCGCTCCTCCGTGAGAGATACGAGACCGGTGCGTCTCACAGGTCTCGCTCATCGGTAATCACGCCACCGGCCTCGCGCCGTTCTCCCACGGCCCTCAGCCTCGTCCTGCTCGCCACAGTAAACATAATGAATGGCGACTGCAGAACGCAAAAGCCAAATCCCGGACATTTTGGGCGATCTCAAAACACAATTTCGGACAAACTCAGCCTAGACTTGTTGTTTAACTAGTGGGCTCTCCATCGGTAGGCGTGGCCTCCTAGGGCAGTGAAGCAAGTGGATTCTGGAAGTTGTTGTCTTTCATCCACATACATTTTATGAATTTTCTCAGTCTAGAAAGCTCCAAATTCAAAAATAATTTCACATTTCTTCTGTAATAAATGACCCATTTTAAATTCACATTCATCTTTCCAGAAGTGAAGTATCCCTTTAAGATCCATAGAAAGATCCCAATGATTATGCATTAAGAGCAAATAAACCATTTCCACATCATCTGTCATAAATAACTAAATAACTAACATTATGAAAAAATAAAACAAAAAAAAGCTGAACCCTTATGGTCTATGTGTGTACAAATCATAATCCTAATTATTTATTTAAAGCATGTGTTTAGAACTTAACCACTTATTTTCTCCTCAAATACTGTAATTATGAAAATTCTCAGACCTAAATAAAAGCTGATTTGGAGATATTACCGAAGCTTTAACCCTAATTTTAAGAAATGTAGCATTGTTTCTATTGGAGGTAATATTTGGGGTCAAAATTATGACAGTTTATCTTACAACAGCGTTTGAAAAATCATTACATTTATCTCATTATTTATATATATAGAATAGGGTCTCTCTAAGACCTCAAACATAATACGTTTGAAGAAATTTGTTTTTAATCAATTCCTACCTTCCTCATTGTAAAGTATATTTCCCCCAAAATTATATCAGAACAGAACATGTGCGTTAACAAGCCTAAACATTAATATGAGCGCCAATTCAAAATTCAAATCATTCTGACATGGACTCATTACTCACGAGAAACATGCAAGAAAAAAAGTTTAAAAAAGAAGAAAGGAAAAGGTAGCACTAAATCTTAAAACCTATATAAGCACTAGATGAAAAGAAGCTGATTTTGCATATCACACACCGCTTCACTGTCCCTCCAAAGGCTTTCTGTTACACACGTGCGAGGGTCACAGCACACACCACTACAGTAGCAGCAGTAATTCCCTCGACCGGGTTCCCTTTATATCAGGCTCAGACAAACCCATCAAACAGAAGTCTAAATACTCACAGGAATCTGCTTCATTCTTGTCCGCTCGTCCTCAGAAAGACAGACGAACCCTTCTTCTTCTGCTCAGTTTAATCCCACAGCCGTGAAAAAACAGATAGTGCTGAGGAAATCCAGAGAAACGTCTACCACAGCAGACACGGGAGAGAGAGAGAGGGAGCCTCACCACTAGCGCATGGGACAGTGCAGAGCGAGAGAGGCACTGGGGAGACATATGTTGCCAAAGCCTCTCGTCTGGCAAAGCAGCTCATTAAACGAGTGACAATCACTCCCACAAAGCCAGATCTGAGCACTTTTCACATGGAGTGTACAAAGAAGGAGAGAGAGGGTGAGAGAGAATGAATGAAAGTGAAGGAATTCTGGATGGAGGAAGCACTGAGGCATGGGGAGACTTGTTTATGTTTTGTGCCATAGATGTCAAGATCCATGTTTTGCCTTTTGTAACGCTGTCAATATGGTTAAATAGCTTAGTTTAGTATTATTTCATATTAAAAATAAAAACTACACATCTTTCGGATTAATGTAAGACAATGTGACCAGTGCTAGTTGGTGCAAGAGTAGCTAATGTTCTGGGTGATTGCAAGGGCGTTGCTATGCAGTTGCTAAGGTGTTCAAAGTGGTTTTTAGTGTGTTGTTACGTGGTTGCTAGCGAGCTGGTTGTACAGGGTGATCTAAAGCCCACCCACAAAGCTATATGATATAGTGGTCTACATGTAAGTTTATGGGTTTTTCGGTCATTTTATCATCCACCATGATAAACACAAAAAAGTAAATCTCTCAGAATTGTATTTTTTTCTTTCAAATCCCTAACCATAGACATGAACAACAGCAAAATGTATGCTTACTTTATCAGAAACTACTATACACATCCTTTCAGAGAACTATGTTCACAATCCTACGCTACTACCGCACGACCAATTCGTACGAAATAGTATGATTTGTCTAAACCCACGTCGGGGCAGGGTCAGGGGTAGGTCATTCGTATGAACTCATACGAATTTGTTAACTCGTAAAATATGTAGTCAATATGAGTGAGGTCGAATGAATTCGTGCAAATTAGCCACCTCGTAAAATTTGTACGAATTGCCGTGAGATCGGGTTGTCACATCTGAGAAAAATTCTTTCTTTTTTGAAAGAAAATGTTTCAACCAATTGTTAGTTCAACAATGAAGTCAATGAAGGTCAAGGAAGTTTAACGGCATGAAGGTGAGTAAATCAAGACAGAATTTTAAATTGTGGTTGAACAATACCAATAGACTAAGGCAAAGAGCCAAAACATTTGACGACATTATCTCCTGTCTATAATAAAAGATTTTTAGAGACCAGACATTTTTTTTCCGCATATTTGAATAATACTTTTAAAACAGGGGCTCTCAACATTCAACATGCTTCACTAGAGATTATAGGACCGCTGAAGATTTCTATACACTGTCTCATATTTATTTCACATAATTAAAAATATATATATAATGTCAGCATCATTCTAGTTGTAGGATAAACAAAATATGTATTCTCTTGTGTTTAAAGTGTTATAGGCCACAACTGTCATAGACTGTTATAGGCACAGTGTTACTGTATGTGCACTTTCCACTTTAATAAATATATAATCAGTTTTGAACAATAGCAGTTAAATAGCAAAACTTATTTATATGCCTAACTCTTTTCCCATCAGCATTTAAAAAATAAATAAAAAGTTACCAGCTACCGGCAGCGTTTTTGGTCATTTTCACAAAAGTTTTTATTGCCCCCAGATTATTTAGTTGCATGGATATCTAAACATGCCATAAGTTATCACTTGTTTCTGCATCGTCTTCGCAAGTACTTTGATCAGAAGATTCAGTGCTCTTTCAATGGATGTGCCATAGCGTATAACAGTGAAAACATGGAAATCTGGAAAATTCCGTTTGGCTGGGAAGCGTTTTCTCACAAATTACAGAAAATTGTGTGTTTGGCTGGGAAAGAGTTAAAGGGTTAGTTCAACCAAATCCAAATTCTGTCATCATTTACTCAACCTCAGGTTGTTGCAAACTTGTATGAATTTCTTTCTTCTGCTGAACACAAAAGAAAATACTTTGAAGACAATGGGTAACCAAACGTAATGGGTTCCATTGGAAAAAAATAAATAAATACTATGGAAGATAATGGCTACTGTCAACTGTCTGATTTCTGAAACCAAAAAAAAAAAAAGGTCACCATGGACCAACATTTTTTGATAACCTCTGACTTAACCTCTGACTTGAATCCACCTGATTGACAGCAAAAGCTCATCTCTTCCTCACATAGGACTAAACCCCTGGGGAACATGTGATTTGCCGACAGAGCAAATAGCACAGGGCTGGACATTGTCACACACTCTAAACACAAAAGCCCCACCCCTCACCCACAATGCTGAGGGTGGAACGGTCTCGCCTTGACGTACAATGTGGAAATGGGCGAATGGGTGGGGAGTTTGAGAAGGGTTGACATGTTTGCTTTAAAAACGCTGATAGGTGCCGCTGACGTATCTGTATCTGTCAAATGGAAGAGTGCCCATATTGGTGAAGGAAATAATTAGTCTTTCAGGTTTCCAGGAAATTATGCCCTTGTCATCTGTCAAGTGCTTTCCGTGTGAGGTGAGATCATACAATGTGCCATCAATTAAAAAAGAAACATCATTAAATGTACACACTCCTAATTAAAATTCAATTAAAATGGATTTGTTCATGTGTTCACTTCACTGTTTGAATGTACCATTAATTTCATTATCTGTGACTCCAACCCATTACATGGCTCGGGATTGCATGAAATGCATGATGTACTTTCACATGTTCTTCTATGTAAAATTATAGCTTGGTGTCTGACAGACGTTTTGATCTGCTTCCAGCAGGACAACTTATCACTTAAAAGTGCTTTCGTTAAGGGTTCAAATTTCCTGTTTAACATGCTTGGAATGATATTTGACTAACTGAGGATATATTCATTTTGTAGTGTTCTGGAAGTATGATCTACTGTTAGCTACAATATTGTTAATCAGTATTTTTTTTTAGTAATTGGTTTTAACTGTGAAAATCCTGACAAAAAAAGCTGTTGCATTCTATAGCTCAAGTGTCCTGGGTATGTTGCTATGGGGTTGCCATGGCATTTTGAGTGGTTGCTAGGGCATTTCTAAGTGGTTGCTAGGGTGTATTGGGTGGCTGGCAGGTGGTTGCTTAATCATCAATCATCAAAGTAATCATTCAATCAATAATAGCATAAATAGGGATGAGTTAAATACTAAGTAGGCACAATAACGGTAATGTTTCTATTGACAAGTACAGTGAACAAATGTAACATCTATTATTGAGGCTAAGCTGTTCTGCAAAGAGGGCATTCATCTGAACTCGGGCGGTAATGTGAACAAGACCCTTTAAATGCCCCCTTTACTGGTTGAAGGAGGGACAGAGGCAGGTTTTGGCAGGAAGAGAGGGTTGTTTGATAGCGTGAGCAGATTGCCAGACAGAGAGAACACTCAAAGCGCCACTGTGCCGACGCTGAACTGACGGGGCCCTTCCAGTACCCAGCATGTCCTTTTTAAGTGCTCGGAGGATGAAGCTGCCATTATGGCCGCACAAACAGAAAGAAGGCTGATGAACTTCATAGGAATGCTTCCTCCTGAAAGCAACAGGGTTGGAATAGAGTGGCGGGAGAGAGGGAAGAGAAAAAACGAGAGGGCAAGCTGCCAGTTCCACCAAGCTTAGTCTTCACGCAACCAGGCCGAAACAAACCTGACATTGTTTTGGGCACTGCCTAGGGGATCACATCCATTCTTTCTTTTTCTCTTTCCTCCGCTCCTCGATTTCATTCACTGTTCAGTCGGAAACTGCTCTCTCGCTTTTCCACTTTGGAGGATTCGGTTGAGGTTGTTTGATCTGTCATTATCATTTTCTACACCCTATTGCTCTGTTTGTTTTGTTGCTTGGTAATTGATATATGTTTATATCTATATATGACTGAATAATATCTTTTATGAAAATGGGTCAAACAGAACAATACTGTGCTGCAATTAGCATGCCAGTAGTAACTAATAACAACGACTAAATACGTTTAATCCGAGACCATTTAGAAGCAAACAAAGCAAATATGATTGCATAGTTCAATGCCTGTACAATACATTCTATTACAATACACAACTTTTTGAGCAATGTTGCAAGGCAATGTTGCCATCAACAGGAAACAAGGTGAGACACAGGGCCCACGACCGATCTAAAGTGTTCAGATTTGTTGCTCATTCTCAATGGCGCAAGTCGACTTCTTCCAGAAGCTAGTTATTTCAGTCGATAAAGTTTTAAATATGGATATTTTTCTTACATGAACATGCTTGACTTTAGAAGCCGTATGGAGCACTTTTATCAGGGATGGATGTGCTTTGAAAGCCTGGCTCCACCCTGCTCAATTTTAATTTTCCTTCAGTACTACGTCTGGGCTTGTGGTGTATTCTTTGGTTTTCTCCAGTCAAACGATGACGTTGATGTCGTGCGCTAGTTTGAGTCATCATACGTCACAAGCAAACGTTAGCGATTGGTTAGCGAGTGGCTCTGGGCAGATCTAATAGTTTTAAACTTCAACAGAGTACCGGCCTACAAGGAAGTTAATGCTTTTCAATAGAGCGAGGCCAGACTCTCTGTACAAATGAAGTTTATGAGAGTCTGGTGGGACCAGGCTAGCGCTTTGATGGACTTCCAAAAAAATATATCCATTCACTCCCATTTTAACACTTGTAAGAGCCAGAACATTAATATAACTCCGATTGTATTTGTCTGAAAGAAGATGGTGAGTAAATCATGCGCTAATTTTCATTTTTGGGAGAACTATCCCTTTCTCATGCACGCCACTCACAATACATCCCACTCTTTAATAACCACTGTGATAGCCATGACATCAAATATCGAGTATGATATATTTAAAATTATTTTCTGGTGATATAAAGATAACATTGTCAGTACTGCGATTACCTTATGTGTTTTTTTTCCTTCCTTCCTTTGGTCTTTATGCCTCAGCCTATATCTATATCCAACCTTCATTCCTTCCTGCCTTCCTTTCTTCCGTCCTTCCTTCCTTCCTTCCTTCCTTCCTTCATTCCTTCCTTCCTTCCTTCCTTCAGTCTTTATGCCTCAGCCTGTATCTATATCCAACCTTCCTTCCTTCCTTCCTTCATTCATTCCTTCCTTACTTCCTTCCTTCCTTCCATCGGTCTTTATGCTTCAGCCTATATCTATATCCAACCTTCCTTCCTTCCATCCTTCAGTCTTTATGCCTCAGCCTATATCTATATCCAACCTTTATTCCTTCCTGCCTTCCTTTCTTCCGTCCTTCCCCTTCCATCCTTCCTTCCCTCCTTCCTTCCTTTCTTCCTTCCTTCCTTCCTTCCTTCCTTCCTTCCTTCCTTCCATTGGTCTTTATGCTTCAGCCTATATCTATATCCAACCTTCCTTCCTTCCATCCTTCGGTCTTTATGCCTCAGCCTATATCTATATCCAACCTTCATTCCTTCCTGCCTTCCTTTCTTCCTTCCTTCCTTCCTTCCTTCCTTCCTTCCATCCTTCCTTCCCTCCTTTCTTCCTTCCTTTCTTCCTTCCTTCCTTAGCCTATATCTACATCCAATTTTCCTTCCTTCCTTCCTTCCTTTCCTTCCTTCCTTCCTTCCTTCCTTCCTTCCTTCATTCGGTCTTTATGCCTCAGCCCATATCTACATCCAATTTTCCTTCCTTCCTTCCTTCCTTCCTTCAGTCCTTCCGTCTTTATGCCTCAGCCTATATCTATATCCAATTTTCCTTCCTTCCTTCCTTCCTTCCTTCCTTCCTTCCTTCCTTCCTTCCTTCCTTCCTTCCTTCGGTCTTTATGCCTCAGCCTATATCTATATCCAATTTTCCTTCCTGCCTTCCTTCCTTCGGTCTTTATGCCTCAGCCTATATCTATATCCAATTTTCCTTCCTTCCTTCCTTCCTTCAGTCCTTCCGTCTTTATGCCTCAGCCTATATCTATATCCAATTTTCCTTCCTTCCTTCCTTCCTTCAGTCCTTCCGTCTTTATGCCTCAGCCTATATCTATATCCAATTTTCCTTCCTTCCTTCCTTCCTTCCTTCCTTCCTTCCTTCCTTCCTTCCTTCATTCGGTCTTTATGCCTCAGCCTATATCTATATCCAATTTTCCTTCCTGCCTTCCTTCCTTCCCTCCTTCCATCCTTCCTTTCTTCCTTCCTTCCTTCCTCCCTTCCTTCCTTCCGTATTTATGCCTCAGCCTATATCTACATCCAATTTTCATTCCTTCCTTTCCTCCTTCCTTCCTTCCATCCTTCCTTCCGTCTTAATGCCTCAGCCTATATCTATATTCAATTTTCCTTCCTTCCTTCCTTCCTTCCTTCCTTCCTTCCTTCCTTCCTTCCTTCCTTCCTTCCTTCCTTTTTTCCTTCCTTCCTTCCTTCCTCCCTCCCTCCCTCCCTCCCTCCCTCCCTCCCTCCCTCCCTCCCTTCCTTCCTTCCTCCAGTTACTCAATTTTAAAAATATATATATATTTTGATAGTTGTTGAACATTGCCAAAAGGCAGAAAAATATGTCCAAATATTGTCCGAGGATAAATGTAACACTTCCCCATGACCATAACTCTGCAGACTGACTGAGGAGAAATGCACAACCTCCAAAAACCACAAAACAGTGAAGGGCATAGAACAGTGAAGCACAGGTGCATTCCTCTATAGGAAATAACCCCCCTCTAACCTTCAAGCAATGCTGACAACCTACACAATGAGCTCACCTGGGCCTTGATCAATGCCCTCCAGCTTGTCAGGATGATATATGCAGCTGCATTGAGAGTGTCTCGGAGCTGGTGATATAGGCTGAGGCATAAAGACCGCTGTACGACATGTGCTAGGTCGGGGCAGGGGCAGGACGAACCCAGTTCACCAGACCGAGCAGGGATGGTCTCCTGCTGACTGAACGCTAATCCAGCGTGCAATGATTACTGAACTGAACTCTTTCCAGACCTACAGAACCGCCAAATTATGTTACTCTTATCATTTGAACGATATTTCTTTTCTGGTGCTTTATGTATGTACTATATCATGACATGTTGTGAAAATGATATATTTAAGGGCTGTATATGTGTGTTTTTGTATGATTTACTATTACTCTGTATTTTCAGTTCTGTATTGCATTTGAATAATCTTCAATTAAGGGCTTTTTGTTAGAAATAGAATGCCATCTAATTAATTTGACTACTTTGTTTTTACATATTTTCATTTATTTTCACATTTTGTGTTTTCTTTGCTTCCCTGATCTATTTTAATTATTAAGCTATAGTGTTTAGAGTAAAACAGCTGCTGATGCAAAAAGAAGAGAAAAAAAAAGTTAGCATGAATTAGCTTGTTTGACATGTTCTTACCATTGATCGTGTCACTGAAATCAAACAACATTGATCAATGGCCCCCCATGGAGTGGTATAACATGCATCCCTAAGTATTTATTTTAAGTAAGGTCAATTTACTCAAATAATTGATCAGGTAGATTTGCTCCAGAGCTCCAGAAGTTCATTTGGTTTGCCGCCAAGTACCTCCTTTTGAACTCTTTCAAACATGTCATAATTATCGTTTATCTGATGTGTAATGCTCCGTGAACTCTAACACCATATGTCATTCTAATAAAATACCCATTGTCTTGATTGCTTGTGTTTATACACAATCCCCCTTAGCCTTGACATTTTAATAGCAGCTAAATTGTTTCCAGACGCAAGATTATAGAAGCAGCAATGTACAGGACATAATTTACTGTATGCATTCGTTATACAATCTACAAGTGTGCCGAGACGAAAATATAGCATGTTCAACACAGCTGTTGAGAAAGCCATCAACTCAAAGCCATGCTCATGTTCAAAATGGAATTAACTTAAGTGTGTTAAGGTGAGGTTGGGGTGAGGCTTAGAGTGCCATATGGTTAACATAACTCAACCTGAGAGAGAGAGAGAGAGGTCGAGCGAGCTCAGACTCCTTTCTGGCAGTCTTATTCACAGATGGCACTTTCTGCAATCACTGGCATCAATGACCATGTGATCGTTCTTCCTGATTACCCGCCCCACCCAAGACCTTGTGCAAGCATATGCCAATTAAACAAACATATTTCGCTGGGTGTCAAACAGACAAGTTGTAAAACTGTTTTGCTAACTTACACTGCCTAGTGGTGTGGATTTAGCGCATAAAATATAGAACACTGAAATAATATTTTCTTTTCAAAGTTCTAAATAAACCCGATTTTTGAGTACTTTTCACAAGAAAATACTATTTTAGTCTTTCTACTTAAAAATATTCAGGTTTAATTCAATGTACTTTGTTTTTGTTTTTTTTGCGAAATGTACTATATTATTACTATTTACTTTGAATATCTGAGTGAAAATTGTTTCAAATTAAATCCTAAACCTTTTTTTTCCAGTGTAGTTAGGAATGAATGATATTATATGGGTATTACATCAGCCGATGTTTGTGATCTGTATCATTCAATATTTTTTTATATATTGGCCGATGTTGGAAATTTAACTGTGCATGCTCATTTTTGCCCATTTTCTTATTTAGAAATAAGAAAATGTTGTAGTTTGTTGACTACAACAAACTACAAACATGGCACTCAGGACAGGAAGTAACATAAAAGTCCAGGGACAAACACTGAGAACATATGACAGTATTAAAGTAAATACCTACACCATTTTTTTCAGTCTAGTTAGGGCTGAATGAAATAAGGTTACCAAACCATGTGATATTAGTCATGTTTAAATGTATCTGTATCAGTCTAATGTATATTGTTATCGTCCGATATTGGGAATTTATCTGTGCATGCTCATTTCTGCTTTTTTTTTTTACCATTTAGATTACCATTGTCATAACTGAGCACTCAAATAATTTAAATAATGATTTAATAACACATTTTAATAGGATATTTAGAAGAATTCAAATTGACCTTTAATCATGTTTCAGTGCATAGATTACAATTTATAATGGAGAAAAAAGAATTTTAAATTACTATTTAGTGAATTTTTATTTATTTATTTTGTATCTATTGCTTGTACACTTTGACACTTTCTTACAATGCATCTTTGAAGGTAAAGAATAAAAAAAGGTCAGTAATGTCGTATCTGATGGGCAGTTCCTTTGCGGCTCTCTTTATTGTCCCAAGTCTCTCATCTAGTTGACAAGTCGGGGTCTTCCAGAAACCCATTTTAATCATGTTACCCCAGAAATCAATAAACTATTTCCCCCTAGGTCAACTTCCACAATGGAGAGTGTCTGCCATCCTGAAGTACTCTGAATGTGTACTCAAGCCGTCTGAATGCAACACAAACACAAATCTGCGAAGACAAATTCATTAAAATAACCTCCGTGTCTCTTCCAAACGAATGGGTGTACATGGCAACCTATCCCCGACTAAACCTCCTGTGCATGTATAAAAACCTTGACGGGCTGGTTTTCAAGTTTCCAAAAAAAAATAAAAAAATAAAAAAATAACCCAGTCGATAATAATTCTGCAGGCAAAGTGCTTTACAGACCATCATCACATAAAAATTCTATCATAAAGCACTCCAGGTTGAATCCATACTACTTCTAGACACCGCAGATCCTGTTAAATCAGATTCAGAAGTGAGATGCATGTTTCTGGGAGGCTTCCATATCAATCCTTCTCTTCCTCTTGCCTTAATAAGATAAAACACAGCGGTTAGTAGACTCATGATAATGCAAAGCATCTAGCTAATGCCTTTTAAGGAGAGGGGAAGCGGCGGTCCGTCTTTGGAGGCCGGGGGGTTGCGCTAGGGGAATGGAAGGGCATGTTGTAATACTGTTCTAATCCTGTGGTGGATAATGTATCAGGGATCAGCTTCGCATGAGCAAGTTTCCCCTGATGAGGTGGAGGTCTCAAGGAGAGCAAGTTGTTGCATTGACATTCGGGTCACAGTGGTGTATGGCTCTGGAATGCACAAGTGTTCTTTAGTCAGTCCATGCAGGAAAAGTGTGGAAAAAAAGGTAAACTTCCCTCAAAGCATTTTGCTCTCTCAGTTTATAGAGAATGCGTGAGAAGATTCACTCGAAATATGAGAAAATTAAATGGTAGAATACATAACATAGGTTATGAATATAGGATAAAGGAAATAGCTAATTAAATGAATTTATAAAAGTATAATTAGGAATTCTCCGAAAGTGCCAGGGGCAACGATAAAATGAAAATTCCAGTATTTATTCGCCCCAGGTACAATCAATTGTGAGAAAGACACAGTCTCGTCTTTCTCAGCGAGGTGCCATTTTTTCCTCTCCCCAAAGCCAATTAACAAAGAAGCCACAGGCAGAAATTTATAAGATGTATTAGAAAACTGCATTACTATGCAAATGTACCTTCTGACATCCTGAGATTCATTAAGTCAGTTACACTGAAAGCAACAGGTTCTAATGACTAATCATACTCATTTTAGAAACTTTAAAATTTAAGAACTAAGAAACAGAGGTTATTTTAAAGTTGTACTAGTCAAGAGAACAACACGACAATGTTTACCTGTGGTATAAGAGTCCTTGACTGCTTCCTTATATCAAGTTCACAAAAAATGTTACATTGCATTGACAACCATCGCTGTCCCTCAACGCTGCAATTAAAATGAACTGAAAATTTCTTATGGTCAATGTAAACGTGACCGGCCCTTTAAGAAAATGTTCTTACTCGCTTAAAGGTGCAGTACGCGATTTTTGAGAAACTGTTGATATCTGAAGTCAACCCAAACAAACACGCCCTTTCTTTCATTCTCCACCCCAAAACACAAACAACACAAGGCAAGAGTGAATGTCTATCATAGCTGAAGCAAAGCAAAATAATGTTTTATGAAAAATAAAGTGAAGATGACGAATGAATGAAAATTAAGAAAAAACAGTGAACATACAGTACACAAGAGTATACAAAACAAGGTTTCTTTGTTAGTCAGCAGCAGCACACCAGCTCCAGACAAACAATGACACTCAAATTCAAAGCTCAAAGCTCAATTCCGATTATATTAAAGGAGAACTCCAGTCAATTTTAACACTGAACTCATTTTTTATGTACATTTGGAGTGCTGTCAGTACAGACAAAAATGACAAAAATCGGTGTTGCCTACACCATGTTATCGTCTTTTTATAATTCACACCCTGTTGACTTCAATTTGGCATGTTCTAAACCTGCTTTTAGCCTCTTAACATCCTTGATTTGTCATTACGACTGCACAGCCATGTGAGTCGCGTTATTAAATGTGACCACGGTCAATCTGACTGCAGTAGATGTGAAAGATATGAATAAAAATGATGTCATTTCAGCCAGCTCACATACCTCCATTTGTTTCCTGTTTTCGGTCGAAGCCCACAGTAGTCGATTGTCGAGTTCACACGCGCGAGATCATTGGTGAATATCATCTCAAACCTACCACTGTATAACATCATTTTTATTCATATCTTTCACATCTACTGCAGTCAGATTGACCGTGGTCATTCTTAATAACGCGACTCACATGGCTGTGCCCTCGTAATGACAAATCAAGGATGTTAAGAGGCTAAAAGCAAGTTTAAAACATGCCCCATTGAAGTCAACAGGGTGCGAATTTTAAAAAGACGATAACACGGTGTAGGCAACACCGATTTATATAATAGATATCATCATACTAATGTTGACATTAGAGTGAAATGTTTTTACAAAGTGGATTTTGGATATCTCTTTTTATCACTCCATAAATCAGAAGAAAAAAAAAAGGTGTATGTAAGTGTTACAGATGTTTTGCCTCCAGTGTTTTGCCTTAAACCAACACTTTCTCACATGCTGACGTAAAATTATAATAATTTAGCAGAAGAAACTTAATTTTACTATGAATTTAAGACATGTAATGTAATTTCCCCCATTTGTACTGTGGTAATGTTCCCCTTGAGATTCATCTAATGCAAATGTACATTAGAACATTCAAATCAGGCTATCGTTTTAGATATTCTCAAATGCTTTCGGTAACCGAGCCATCTGTGTTTTACGCCGCAGATACATTTGAGAAGTCATGATTGAACATACATCAGCACCTGCAGTGCACATCTGGTATTTGTGAACCCCCTGGGCCAAAAGTGCAGGTCTCCTTACAAGCACTCTGGGACATAGACATATAACTTTGTAATTGTCCATTTAAGCCATTTCAGAGGGTAAGATATCATGTAGTTTTATGGTCCACATGAGTTCCTCCAACTCCCCCCCAAAAAAATCTTCCTAGCTGGTATATTATATGACCCTAAAACAGCTTGAGTGTAAAATTCTACACCGTATCTTCTCCACATTGTGTGAAAAAAAAGAGATTGTGTTCTTACACAGCTAGTTCTGCAAATCTCAACAGTCTCATCCACCCTGATGATTTTAAATAATGTAAAGTAATCTCCAAGCTCAACATATGTAAGAGGCTTTAGAGTTTCTCATTGGCGGCCTGCGGGCCACTCTCACAGATGACACATAGCCTGTTTCACTCAAGAACATTGAAAGTTATCTTTCGGGATGCTTGAAAGGAGAGCCACGGCGCTAAAGAGCCCAGTGAAAAGAAGGCTTTTACAGAGGCGTCTTTGTCAAACTCATATCAAAGGCTGCGTCTGGAAAGTGAATAGTTTAGCTTTGTGTTTGGCAGAGCATGGGTGGGAGTTTGTTGTGGTGTGGAGATATCCCTGTGTACACGCAGAGCTATTGAAAGAGGTACTGGGAAATCTCCAACATTTTACGGCTCTTTAACTAAGAGTGTTCCTCACCGCATGATATCCTGGTTTGACATCTTTAAAGGACCTTTTAAAGTCCAAAGCCCAATTTGGACAGGATTAGTTATCTAACCCATGCTTGAATTATAATTGTCAGCATATAGGACAGCTATGATTTCTCTGTATTTTTTATTTATTGATTGATATTACATAGAAGTGAGATCTGTTGTCTGGATGCATATGTTACAGAAGGTCATGTGCTTTGAATGTGTGCCATAAAACACTGATAACTGATAACCAACACATTCTCATTTGATAAACCAACACATTCTCATCCTTTGGCGTCATATAGGTGACGCCATATAGCCTAATATTTCGTCGAAATACTACGCACATGGCACCCTTTAGCGTCAATATGGCGTCACAGGAACGGGCTCGATGAACCCAGCAAAGACTTTTATATATAATAATGTTTGTATGTAATTTATGTAAATGTAAATCAATGTAGTTATATAAAAATGTACACACACAACACATACATACAGTACATACATATATATATACATACATATATATATATATATACATACATATATATATATATATATATATATATATATATATATATATATACATACATACATACATACATACATATATATATATATATATATATATATATATATATATATATATATATATATAGTGTGTTATTATTAGCTAATGAATTTAATACAAAAAAAAAATGTAAAAAAAATTTAATTTCAAATGGCATTTAGAGGCTTTTTCATCTGAACTCTTCATATATATATATATATATATATATATATATATATATATATATACAAAGACTGTAAATTAGTTTATATATAAAAAAACATGATTAGAACCAGATTAAAATTAAAATTGAGCACAACTTCTTCAAGGAAAAGTGCATTCCTGTTCAAATAGGGCTTTAATGTTTTTTTTTTTTGTTTTTTTTTTTTATGAATGGGACACAGTCTGATCTTTTTATATCCTTTATACATGCATTAATATACATACAATTATTATTAAATCACCTTTTCATTTTATTAATAATTCAATACCAGTCTGACAATAAATCTTTTTTTCTAAACCTTCTAATAACAAGCTTAAACCTGTCTCATAGTGGCAACACATTACCCACTGTATAATTCATGGATATTACCCGTCAAAATGAGGACAATATAAAATAGGGGCGCATTCACTGGCATCCATTCAGAATGTTCTGTCATTGTTCAGCCTAAGGCTAGAGCTTGGTGCCAACACATTTGTTAAAGCCATATCCTATCTTCATTAACATGAGACCTCCAGCTCTGGCATACAATGTCATTTGGAGAGCAGATGTTAAAACACTGATAGTGTAGCCTAAATATATTACCCTTCTTGATGACGTCAGCAGCCTCAACACGAAGTGTGGATTGAATTAAGGAGTGCTGAACGAATTCAGATGAATCCTGGTCAGAAGGTTAAAGTGCGAAGAAGGGTTATCTCAGTTGCAATTAGCATGTGCTTTGAATGGAAGCTAATGAATGGAATTCTGAGTGTTTGTGTAATTGGTTTGAAGGACACTGCGTCCTTGCAATCAGTCTGTTTCTAGACCAACAATACGCTGGGTTGATTAATCTAATTTGAAATCTGATCCGAATATACTCAATTTTACCTGATTAGGAAATTAACCTATAGCATAGGATGTTACGCCTACATCATGTCATTAACACAGAAATGTAATTCGTATAATGGCTTCCTGTGTCAATATTATATTATACAAAACAACAACAATCAAATCATCCACTAAGCATACATGTTCTTTTGATATATGGTATGTTCACATATTCATAGTGAAACATTGTTATCAAAAATGCTACCGCTAACTGGGAAACTTAAAAAAATGCTGACAGGGAAATGCACTTATACAAAACTGGAAAAAAAAAAAAAAACATGGTTCAACCAACGCATTTAAATAATAATGAGCTGTATTTAAAAAGTAACTGACATTCTTTTCATTGCAAAAATGCCTCCTTTATTCAAATTTGATTTGTTATAGATTTGTGCACAAAACTAAGCATAATTTACCGGGTGCAATTAAAGCTGTAAGAAAAATGGGCCAAATTTTCTTTTAGAGAAACATTTTTCTTGTGATCAAGGCAGCTGTAATTTAAACAATTTTGAAATTATGAATAAAAGATTCCAGACACATCATGTGGTCAATCAGTTTTGGCAGAGACACTTTTATTCTGCATTATGCCTTTAAATACAATTATTTAATCTTTTTAGCAATTCCATGTACAGTAGACTTCCTCCTGCTTTCACATTGTGTCAGAAAATGAAAAAGATGGACATTGCTTTGAAAATGGCTCTCGGTGACTTTAAGGGCATGTATTAGGACCGTACAGCTGAGCAATCATCTACCCGGCATTCTCTAAAGTGCGCATTGTGTACCCTCCGACAAAAGACTTCAAAGATGAAAGCCATACACAAAATAAATATAAGAGCGGCAGGAACTGAACAGATTTTGCAAGACATGAGTAACGTGTTGGTCTATGGAGGGAAACAGAAAAACGTGTATTGTTGTAGCCAGATGATAAAGTCAGCAGTAAAGTGTGTGGAGAATTGTTTCCTTGATGTAAGGCTCTTTGAAACCACCAGACGCTCTTGTGCTTGACTCTGAGTAGACACACCCAGTTCCTTCCATGTTAAGCTTTCTAAAAACGGCACCATCAAACATTGCAAAATATACCTAAAAAATATGTTTGCTCTCTTGAGTGAATTGAAAAGGGGGAAAAAAAATAGGTTAGATCCCTTGTTGACACATTAACATTTATATATGCTAAGAGAAAGCGTTGAGTACTTCAGTTCATTGAATAAAAGACATTTGGATGAAGGAAATGCCCTGCTTAGAATATTTCACATTAATATTCTACAATTGACTGGCATGGCTTTTTTTTTTTTCAAGTGTATGACAGATGAAATGCACACAACATGTGAGCGCAGAGGACAGCTTCCCATGAGTGTTTGCCAATGATGTCAGATTTTCATTGTTGTTGTTTCAGAAGAACTGTTTCTCTTAAATGGAACCTAATGGTACAATGAAAATAAGGGAAAAATGCTTTGGTAAAAATAAAAACATATATTTTGGGATATATATGCATAGTCCCATGATACTTTAAAATGAATTTTAATTAAATAAAAAAATGTATCATTGTCAGGTTTAATATTAATGTATTTTTTATTAAATTAAACAAAATAGATTACTGTTTCGTGAGCAAACATGCAAAGAGGTTGCAAAGTTAACATGACTTAAAATCTCATGGGTAACTTCGGGTAAATCATTGCGATCACAGGAATTCAGCTGAGAAGGTTGAAAAGCCCTGATCTGGAGTGTGGGAATGCACACTCATATATTAAAATAATGTAGTCATGTTCTCTGGAGGGCAACCGCAGCCCACAGGACTGTCAGACAGAGAGCTTTGAAGTCCAACCTTTTATATTTCAGGAAATTAGATTTTGCTCTTGCATTTAGCACTTAGAATATCAAGTTATGTAGAAACTTGCTAAGCTCATTTCAACGAAGAGCTGGAAGGTGCAAAAGTTAATCTGGGGCAGCAGAAATGAGCAGAGTCAGGCTGTGATCTTAGTCACATCTGCCTTTCCAAGGAAGAGGAAGTCTTGGTTTGAAGAGGCCCAGATAAGGACATAATAGCCGCGTTTCCACTGCCGGGCCAGGGCCGGGCCGTGCTAGTGCGTGCCAGGGCCAGTCGCGTTTCCACTGTCACTTCCGGGGCTTGATCGGGGCTTCCTCAGGGCCAACGGCCAGGATTTCTGGCCCGTCGAATACCTTGGGCCAGAGGGGGCCAGCTCGGGCTAGAGGCGTGCTCAAGGTAAAAGGCGGAGTTTATCGGTGTTATGGAACATTATGATCTGAAGCAAGATGCACATAGGGGTGTCCATGTTTAACCTATTAACCGTTTAAAATTGCATAACATTTTAATTTGAACTCTAGGCCTATGCCAAATGCTATTCAAAAATATATAGGCTATAGGCTACATATCGACGAATTTTCAGATATTTGTTTGATTTTTTTTTGCCCCCTAAACATTTAAAATATTTGACAAATTAATATGAAAAAAATATATATTTTTCTGGTTTTCTGAGGCCAAATTAGAACCTGGAAATGATATTTTCCCCGCAGTGCTGAATGAGAAGAGCCGTACAGCCTACAGAAAGGTGATTTATAAGCTAAATGTGTCTGATAATAAAATAATACAAAATAACGAGGCAGTAATTGTTTATTAATAAACTATTGTTTTCTAAATCATTTTCGGCTAAAAATCTCCATCTCCGGATGCACATTTAGAGAGAAATTAATTAGCTACATAATTACATAGTCAGAAGATATTGGCTTTCGATTCGAATTTGTTCGTTTTAAATTGGACATTTAAAGCTTTAATCTACAAAGGATATAACCCCTGTAGACTAAAGCTTTAAATGTCCAATTTAAAACGAACAAATTCGAATGCGGTGGCTGTTTCAGGTCTCGCGCTTCAGTTCACGGAGATCATGAAGCGCGCCTTGAAATTGTTAAAGCACAACGTTTTCTTGTTATTGTGAGTTTACGCAAATAAATGTATTTGCGAATAATGTATTATTATTTTCTGTATGACCAGAAATGAAAGAGTATTTTAAGTTGTTTCCACTGAAAGAAATGCAATGAAACTGCAAGTATTCACATGGGCGTCTCGCAGCCATCAGTGCGTGCTCCACACACATAATGCGTCAAAAATATTGTGTTTATTTGTGCTCTATCTTTTTTGGATAAAGGCGTCTTCTATACGCAGCCTAATAAAATGTTACAATAATGATGATGGTTATTATATTATTATTATTATTTGCAGACAAGGAGTTTTTGACGTGAAATGGACGCTTATTTTCAAGTGGCAATTTCAGTTTGAAGGGTGATGGAAATGCGGCTTTAACTGCTCCGTAGCCTACTTGCTGCGTTTTATTTCTATAAATTAATTTCGTTTCAAATGGGGTCCAATCAGTTATTAAAGGTGTTAAAAATTAACTCTGTATCTCGAGGTTGCGGCGCGCACACTATGGTTAAGCGCTGTGGGGCTACTGGCCCGGCAGTGGAAACGCAAGCCCGGTGCTTGAGGCCCGAGGCCACTAGCTCGGCTCGGCTCGCTGTTAGCTCTGGCCCAGCCCTAGCCCGGCAGTGGAAACGCGGCTAATTACTTTGACTTTCCATTTCGTGACTGAATGTTAAGCCCTCGTCAAGTGCGCAAAGCACTTCTTCTGATTGCATGGTTTTCAAAAGTCAGAGAAAATGAGGTACAGGGCTACCTGAGTATGACTGAGCACCCGGGTATTGTTCACATCCACACTGAAGTTTCTGTTTTACTTGTTTTACTGTTTCATCAGGAGTTAAAAGATTTTGGTTATAAATCTTTTATCCGTCATAAAATATCCTAAAAAAGTGTGATTTCCTAATTTTCTAAGTATGATTTGTTAAAAAAAAAACTTGTTACCCTATATTTGTCAAACTAAATTATGTGACTTTTTGTTTTCCCTTAAACCAAGAGCCAAAACCTTAAGTAGGAAAAACTTGAAAGTAGGTTAGTTCACCCAAAAATGAAAATTCTGTCAGTAATTACTGTTCCAAACTTTTGTTCATCTTTGGAATACAATTTAATATAGTTTTGATGAAATCTAAGAGCTGGCTCACTCCTTCATAGGCTTTATGTAATTTCATTCTGCCGGCCCAGAAAAGTTAGTAAAAAAAATCGTCAAAATGGTCCGAGTCAAGTCAAGTCACCTTTATTTATATAGCGCTTTTAACAATATGAACTGTTTCAAAGCAGCTTTACAGTGTGAAATTGAAATGACATAGAGCCTATGGAGTGAGCCAGCTCTTGGATTTCATCAAAAATATCTTAAATTGTGTTCCGAAATTTAACAAAATTCCTGCAGGTTAGGAAAAAAATAGGTTGAGTAATTACTGACAGAATTTTTATTTTTGGGTAAACTAACCCTTTAAGGTTTTGGCTCTTGGTTTAAGTGGAGAACAAGATAAAACATTGCACTTTTGTTCTATTTGTAATGTATTTCAGAAGTTCACCTGCCCATCCAGTCTTAATAGTTAATGGTAAAAAAAAAGCATGGCTTGCTGTCTGAGCTATTTACCACAAAAATTCTCATCATAAATGTAATAATAAATGTATCACTAAGGGCCCGTCCACACGAAGACGTGTTTCGCTGTATACGTATAAATTGTTTATCGTATTGGCGTTTCGTCCACACGGATCCGGCGTTTTGGGAAAGTGAAACGTTATTTTTTGAAACTGGGTCCCAAAGTGGATAAATCTGAAAACTACACCCTTGCGGTTTCGTGTGTAGAGCCAACCCATATATTTTGTGAAACGATGATGTCATCACATCACGTGTCGGCTGCGTCACACGCCATCTTCGTCTTCTTTTTCTTGGTTCGTATGCAGCGCGCAAGGTTATTGCCATGCTCAAAGTCTTCTTCTCCGTGTATAGTGCATCTCTGTGGCAGAATTACAGCGCCCCATACTGGTCTGGCATATATACTACAGCGTTTTCAGTCTGTTTCAGTGGTTTTGTGTGTACACAGATATTTCTTGAGACAACGGCGTGTTTACAGATTTTTTTTTTAGAACGAGGGAAAAAAATATTGAATAGGGAGAGCACCGGTTTCGTGTGGATGTGGCCTAAAATAACAAAAAAGTACCTATATCTGCTGTAGCATGAATAAAGTTTCAGCTTTGTCAAAGTGAAGAAACCAACAGTCTTGTTTGCGCCCTGAAAACACATTCATGTTTACCACAGGACTGAGGCACCACATGCAAGACCCACTGAGGCCATATTGTGACATGGGAACCCCAATAAAAAAAAAGAAAAGATGTTAAGAGCCAGGGGAATTTGCATTTTGGAAGGCCCTGAATGAAAGTATTTGTTCTTCCTGTTCCTCAGTGAAAGACTCTGTTAAGCCTAAAATGGTTTATAGATTCTTGCTCATAATCAGAAGTCAGGATTATGAGGATGATAAGTCTGACAATTGATGAATGTTTGCCTTGTTGATACTATTAAAGTCAGGCAGTAAATTAGGCAAATTCTTTTCTACTTTCCCCATTAGTTCATCAGTCAATTACGTTCTCTGGCAGGTCGCTTGACGTGTCCTAGAAACGGGGGCTTTATCTTAAAATTATATGGGGAAAATCGCAAGAGAAAAGGACAAACACTTCCTGGCTGTTTATGTGAATGCAAATGTCAGGCCTTTTCATCTCGCTCTTCATAGAAATAGCTTTGAGGTTCATAAGGTGGCACTATTTTGAATTCCACTTTAATGGTAGTTAAAGTGCTTGTTAGAACAGAAAGCTAAGGATGCGCATTGTCCCATGGTGAGTTTAGGGGGAAAAAAATAGGAATTATTAATGGTTATACCTAACGTAACCATACTGTATCAAGAATCAATCAACTGAATGTGATACACAAAAATAGTATAATTTTATCATTTAAATCTACCAAAAATTGACTAACACAAGTATTTCACAACGCACAATGATACTTAATAGAAACCAGTAACAAACTACATCCACTTTGCAACATTAGTAACCATCCACATACCATCCGCAACACCCTGGTATAACGCATAATACATAAGCCGTTTTAGTTACAGGCTAAATCTATCAAAATTTTTGCTGCTTGTAAAATTTAAGTCAGTTGCAGTCATTGAACTTAATATTTTATAAAAACACAACAATCTACAATATACAGTATTTTCAGTATGTCAGGCATGAAAAGGCACAGCTCTTTGTAGAATGTCACACATGATATCCTATCCACTCAGATGACATGGCACACATCCCCATTATATTCCACTTTCACACCAAATAAAACGTGCCCCACCACCACCACAGTGTAGTTTTTAATGGATTTGATCCCAATATCTGTTAAGAGCTCTGTAAGAGACAAGGCCGACATCCCGTCGGACTGCTTTTGGCACTAATGGTGGTTTCTATTGACCTGGGATGCAAACCCACGCTGTGTAACACAGCAGGACAGTTTGTTCAGTCGAGGGCAGCGTCACACCCTATATCGCCCACAGCTTTCATCCGACAACATCCAAAAGTTCAAGTCAGCAAATCTGCTTTGTTGTTTCGCCCACAAAACATGCATAATGTATGCCGTACCATAGTAACCAAAGTGATAATGGCATGAAAGGTTGAAGATCTACCTGAATTTACATTTGTGAGGATACTTTGAATCTCATTATGATCTCAGATTTAACATGAGGTTAGTGGGATAGATAAAATTGATTGGAATGACTGCAGTCTAGTTATTCACTTATCGAAAAACCTGAGAGAGGAACCATGTGATTCTGGAAATGGCCCATCTTTAACTGCTGACAGGGTAGGGCCCCTGCCCTTTAGATAAGAAGATTACAGAGTGATTCAGAGGTCTGGCAGATTTATTGTGCCAGAGCTGAGCCATTTAAAGGATAGATGGAAACTCTCTCTTTGGAGGATGCTGCATTCAGGTTTTAATATCTCCCAAACCCAGCTGTTAACCCATCAAGTGTGACAGGTGTATGAAACAAAGAAAATAGGGATTTAACCTTAAGGTGACATATTTTTTTTAAAAGATCTTTTGATGTTATAATCAGCATGTTGGCTAAGTACAACGTGACCAAATTTTCTGCATTTTAAGGATATAATTCAGTCAAAAATCTATCCATCCATCTAACAAGCAAAACTTAATTTCATATGGGTTTGGAACGGCATGAATGTGAGTAAATATTTCATTCCCTATACCTCATTTACACCTCAGGTCTTGATGCCCAGTTATGATTTGTTGACTATATCTAATTTTTTGACGACTAGATTACATCTTTGAAAAGGGACTAATATCCAATATCTGCATACTATACACTTGGCGAAACAATCTAAGCCAGACTTACTGACCTGGAAAAGCTTAGGCTGCAGTGTAAAGCAAGCTTTTGCTTTCCTCACCACCTTTAAAGGTCAGCAACACATCAGGTTGAGTCTTTGTCCTCGATTGCACCATTGAAAAGAGTCATGTGATGTCAGGTGCCCAACTGAGTTGACGTCATTCGCCACTGTCACTTTTTCAGTGACGTATGACTCACATTGTCAGGGGAATATCTGATCTGTCCACTTACAATGCAAGTATTCGATTCATATCAGATTTATTTCCACATACTAAGAATGAGACCTGAACCCGATTTGAGAATATTGGAATCCATGTGCTTTTTTTTCCTGCTTACTGTACATGTTTGTGGGTTATATCTAATCTGTGCCACATGGGAGGAAACAATTGGAATTGGGTCAATTGACCTATGGCTAAGCCACGCCCCCTCCACTCACTCGGACAAACAGTCAACATTCGGGGACAGGCGCTATGGCAGCTGTCACAGTAGGAGACATTTCACAGGAGGCAATAGCCTCTATGCACGATCGCTTCTGGGTTCGTCTCAGCACGCCCAGTTACATCCGGTGCTGCGTCAGTCTATGGTCAGAAGCTGATTTTGCGTTAGGTGGATATAGTGTCAAATTACACTTGCTGTTTATAAAAACGTCCTGCGGTTAAAGGGCTTTAGAGCACTTCAACTTGGCGCAATAATACCTTCACTCGTGAAAAGTCCTCTTACCGGCTCCCGCTTCCTCGCTCTCCCCCTCCCTGTTATTTCCGTCAATGCAGCCAACGTGACATGCGACAAAGCGGGAGCCGGAAAGAGGACTTTTTACGAGTGAAGGTATTATTGCGCCAAGTTGAAGTGCTCTAAAGCACTTTTTTATGGTATTCCGCCATAAAATATAGTCATCAATTTTAAACGCTTAGAAAAACACGTTTTATTTTGTGTCACCAGCCTAGGTTGAGTTACACTAATCGAGTAACTGTGTTTAAATAGGGAAAACGAGGAAGTGTTTTGTCGCTTCTCTTTTTGGCCCATATTTAATGCACTGGGCTAAGCTAAGTGCTAACATAGTTTTGCGGCAATACAGAGCGATAGAGTGCACGCACTGAGACGAGAGAGGTATGCATCAGCTCGTCTTAGTTAAGGGAATAACAGTTTAATATGAAAACCCGGTGGAGTATCCCTTTAACATGAACGATGTTAACAACACTGTGAGGCAGTTAGCTGTCACACAAGAGTAAAAAAAAAAGTTATTTAAATTATATATTTCGAGCTACAACAACTTTGAGGGTTAGTATTCTCTCATATCGTACGAAATTCGACTAGCGAATCAGCGTTTTTAAAGTCGTTGTCTCCGTTTCTGAGAAAACGGATTTTATTAAAGTTTTGCCTCTATACACTGCAGGGTTCGTGCATAGAGGCTATTGGTGATTTTTGGAGACAGAAAGATTATATATCATCTCGAAGTCACCTAAAGGGCCTTAACTATGCATTGGAGGGTTATATTAATAATTTTATTATTGAGAAGGTCGATGAAAAGCTTCAGCTCCAGGCAAAAATGTATCTACAGTATTTACATGAATCATTCAGCACAACATTGTTAACATTTGTTATCTCAGTTATTTACAGATACGTTAATGAAGCTAAGTGACATGATGTACAACACAGCTAGAAGCTAACGTTAACGTTTTCTAATGTTAGACTAACGTTAGCCTAACCTAACGTTACGTTAGCTTAATCGCATAACTTAATCCAGAGCAGACACTTAACACCGTCGCCCAGCCTCTCGGGAACCTAGTGTCGGAGTTGTATGTACCCCATGCACACCGTTTGACCATTTTAAACTTAAAATAACAAGAAAACACAAATGAAAGCTGACTAATTGCAATGCATTTCAATGGACGTGGAAGCAGAGAATGTCTGAATGAATTGGGTTAGCTGTTCACTGTGATTGGATCATTGCGTTTGAGGGTGTGGCTTAGCCATAGGTCAATTACTGTATCATGCAATGTACTGTAGATCTGGTCTTATATATAGGATGGTAGTAATACTGGAGCCTATCCCAGTGTCTTGGGCCAAATGCAGGGAAACACCCTGGACAGGATGCCTGTCCATCACAGGATTATAAGTTTTCCAAGCAAACATATGTCCTGAAGGAGAACAATATGAGAAATGAGAGACAACACAGAGAAAGGACAAAGACAAATGAGCATTGACCCTTTGTTGATAAAAGACAGAAGCACCAATGAAGCGAAACCACAGAAAGGCATTATGTCTCTGATACGATCACACACTATGAAGGGTCACGTATCAAAGGAGAAAATGCCATTACTGGCAGGCACAGTGTCAGGCCTTGTTCTGCATGGCAAAGCTGCTTATTGATTTGAAAAAAAAAATATTGATTAGTGACAATGAGCAGCCACAGGCTAATCATAATTGATGCCTCATTGCTTCAGTTAACTGTTTCAGGCACAGACACAGGCTTACTTTTCAAGCATTATATTTTATCACATGAACTGGTAACAAATGGGTATCCAACTAAAATTTAAAAGGGATTCAGGGTCATGTTGAAGTGGGTTTTGACCACTGCTTTTTAAGTGGCTCAAAAAGTACTTGGTTTGGTAGAATGCAAATCATTACAGTGCACTTAGTGTGCATTTATTTTGTGCATTGATTAGCATAAAACTTTAATTTCTTTAGTGGTGGGAAACTAACTACTTAAGAGTCTTTAGAACTGTGCGGTATACAGATCAGAGTAGTGTGACATCTCATTTGTCATTATAATACTGTATGTATCAGCATTTTGTACAGCAAAACTCACTATTTTCATCAAACATGAAGAATGCTTGCCACCATTGTAATTTGGTATTTTTAATAACTTAAACCACATTTATATTTCATATTTTGTATTGAATTTTGTATTTTGTAATGCGCTGCAATGACTGATTTTTAAACTTATTTTTAACTGGTTTATACCAGTTAAGTTAAAAAGTACAGTAAGAGAAAATACCAGTGCAAGCACAAAATATACCTGTATTAAAGATACATTCTCTGAAGTCTTAATATCTTGTGTTATGTCTCAAGTAAATTCAAAGGGTTTCAAAGATTTCAAAATATTTTAAGTGAAAAATTAGACACATAGAACTATTTTACGACACACAAATATACTACAACTACGACACAAGGATATAATTTTGCAGAGTATAATATCACTTTATTTAGAAGAAAAAAAAAATCCTAAAATTGACAGTTTCCTAGTTTTTTATAGTGACTACTGCACCTGGATATTTTCAATGAAAAAAAAAATCAATAACCTCAGAAAGTAAATGGACTAAAGGAATGTGTGCAAGTGGAAATGTTAACTTGAACTCTCCAATGTACCTTATCTAAGCATTTGATGAAGAATACATGGTCTGATCGAAGTGGGTCAAAATAAAGAGTTTTTCCAATACTGCAGATGCCAAGAAAGAGATCCGTATGAGCACTTTTAATTTGTTTAATAGGTTGCCTCTTCCCTCTCAATATCTGACCCACTCACTATATAGGACTATAGCTGATTGAATGGCTAAACTAAAGAGTAACAATCAATGGCATTGCTAAGTGTGGGACAGGCCAAAGCTCTCTCGTGGTTTCTGGAGCTGCAAGTGTTAAATCAAGCTCTCATTGATTGTGTGCGTTTCAATTGGATGGGGAAGGGAAGAACTGGTGATGACTAATGAACTACTGGATTGCAGTCAAATAAAACCAATGCAAACTTACATTTTGCAATGGGACCCATGCAGATAATATTTTGATATAATATAAACTTTGTATTTTTACCATGGTAAATGGAGTTGATTAATGCATATTGTCGCCTTGCGTATTGACTCACTCCATTTTCAATAGTGTTGCTGACAGCATGATAAATGCACATAGCATTTTTGTATCTACATGTTAATGCCATTTGTGGGCATGCAGGATCTTTAATTCTGAACCGTTGTCAGCACTGACTATGAGACGATGGAAGAATGTTTCTGAGTAATTAGGAGTCTGGGGGAAAAGCGAGTCTAGGAGTCTCTCGAAAGCGCCCATCCCCCACGCTCAAACACAGCCTACATTGGCCACCCCTCCTCCCTTAAACGCGTAATATTTCGAACGGTAAACAAAACCATTCACTCTCCCCACAAATGAAGATAAATGAAGACTAAACTCCCTATTAGGTGGCTGACAGGTGGTAGGGTTGAGGAGAATGGGCAAAAACTGCTGCATAGGATGGGCATGCTTCCTTCTTGTGGTTGTTCCTGGATACCACCAAGAGCTAGCAAAGAAGCATCTCGTGGCCGATAATTCATAGTGCTATGGTCTTCTCGGTCTCAAATGAGCCAGATAAAACTGCAGCGCTTGCAGAAAGGACGCAATATGGTCTCTGGGCCTTTGGTGGCGTTTTAATGATGATGGCTGCAGAGTTTCTACTTCGTGGTTGCCCTGGGATTGCATACCCCCACTTTGGCGAGGAAGGTTGCTGATTGTGCTGCCTGTCTTAATTCAAGACTCAAGCGTCCAAGGAAACAGGAAACTGTCCCTGCATATCTGTGATGCACTTCTCAGTCTCGGTTCTACTTTGAATGTGTTCAGCTATTGATTGTGATGGTAATTGTGCCACACGAGAAAGATTTCATCCCTGTGGTCACTGGTGCACTTTTTTTTTTAAATAGAGAATCGATCAGACCATTTAATTTCTCACTCAATCAGTGTTTATTAACTGATGCATAAATATCTCCAGAATATGACCTTTTAATTCCTTTAAATAAAGGCGGGGCATTGTATGAAGCAAGTAATTAATAACGAGCAGTTCTTGATAACATCTGTTCTCAGAATGTGTTCTTTTCCTTATTTTCCCCCAACGATATGATTGTTTTCCATAATCATTTAGATCTTGGCAGCTGCATTCTCAAATTCCATTTCCCTTTACAGGCCCTTTATTATTACATGTCAATATATAAAAAAAAAAAAAATACAAGGGAGGAGGGGTTTCATTTCTGGCAGTGTGGAGAGCAATCATCTTGCCAAGCTCGGAACCTTTATGAATTCCCAGCGTATCTCCTCACACCAGCTGTTTTCCATTGATAACGGCAGGTATACACTGCTCTTTCAAACCGTTATCACCCCCCCTCCCCCTCCTCCTTTTACCGTCTCTTTAGGGTGGACAAGACCAAGTGGACAAAAACATTCACCAATGTTCACCAATACATGAAATAAAATCATATCTTGTCACTTTTGACACACTCTTATTTACAAATCCATTTGCAATGCCACATCTCCGGCAGTTTTAAAACTGAACCAACTGGGATGAAGAAACTAAATATGTGATAATATGTGAAGTGGGGTTATGGTGTCAAGCATGGTGGTAATGCGTTGAGAGATAACCTGAAAACTCCAATTCGCTCTGCAAATGGATGACATTTGTGTTTGCTGGTCTAGTGAAGGTGAAGTCTGTCGTTAGCATTCACTGCTAGTGCTAGGTGTGGTTAAGCTCACTGTATGTCATCCACACTTCACAGCACAAAAGCAATTTGGTGACGTGACTCCCCTGCTAATGCTAAATTACTCACAGCAATGTCCAACGCTAAGCCTATTTTATTATTTGCACTGCAGTTATAGCCAATACAATAACTTTGTAAAGATAATGCATTATTTATCATTCTACATTTTTAATAGACTGGTATGGTAGTTATGAATATAATATCATAAGCTCATAAATCATATACTGTGGTTTCTCACCTTCACAAGTTGATAATTATACCTCAACATGAACTACACATTACTGGACTTACTGTGCACGGTTTATTAAATAATAAATATCCAAGCTGCAAATTTGATTAAAAACAACTGATATTACAAAAATATCTTGAATTATTCAGTCAAATGAACTTTCTGATAGACATCTGGGAATTTTTTCTGTAAATGTGTTTCTATCGTAGCATATGCACGACTTCTGACAGAATAAAACATTTTTATAAAACAATTTCATGTCAATTTTGCAATATATTTTTCCATCCAGCATTGTTCTGCAAAATGCCAAAACTTAACATTATATGAATGGAAAAAATTGGTTATTGCAAAAATGTACATCAAAAACAAAATAATGGTCTTTTCTGGCTATTTGTCTTTCGTTCTTTTTAAATATAATAAGATAACATTTTTACCTGGGAATATGTCAGATTTCTGCAGTAAAATGGGTTTTCAATTATCAAATTTTTTTTTTTTTTTTTTTTTTTGGAAAATATCGCTTCTGATGGAAAGCAAGTAGATGTCCATCTATTCTGAGAAAATTACTAACAAGATGGAAACAGTGTAGCTTCTGTTTGAAGACACAATTCAAATAAAAGGCCATTTGGGTCCAGCAAAGGATGTTCATGTCAAGTGAGAGGAATGCTGAGCACTTGGGATTGAATGGAAAAAAGCTTGCCCGAGTGCCCTTTATAAGATGGCATAAAAGACTTAGTGGAATGTGAGTTTTAATGGATGAGCTGGCACACCGGAGCTCAAACCCTCTCATGCCACAGGTGGAGGGAAGGGGAAATGGGAAATGTTAGTGGGATTGTGTATCTACCGTTGCCAAACAAAAAGTGACATTATCTAGGGTGCCATTGTACAATGATAATGAGATTAGATATAGATCAGCGGGAGATGAATATGAGTATGTGGCCTTATTCTCCTAACTCCTTCAACTTCCAGTCCGTTCTTTCTTTAAAGGCTTTAAATAAATGATGCAAAAGCTCCATAAAATTAATCCATATGTTCTTAATCTGCGTTACATAAGATACATTTCACTTTTTGGCATGTTCATGAGAAAAGTAGCAATGTTGAATCACTGATCCAATTCACAAAATGATTCAGTTTGCACGATTCATTTAGGAACCACTAGTTCTCAATGACTTGATGATCCTATCTCAGAGGTTAGCTACAGTAGAAGGAAAGATTTTCAGTGAATTATGATGTAGATTTCCGCCAGTCTATCACAGATCTATGACTTCAGAAGACTTGGACAATAGCACACGTCATATTAATATAATTTTTTTTTTTTTTTTTTTTTTTTTTTTTTGAAGCTGAAAAGCTTCAGTCCTTATTTCATATGCTTGGAAAATAGTGACCAGCACAGTTTCCACCACTGTAAAAAGAAAAAAAAAATTGCTAGGACATTTCACAAATAATTACAAGGAAATGGCAATTTCTTTGAAATTTGGAAGTAGAAATACAAACAATTGAATTTTCAAGTAAAATGTAATACAATAATCTTTGTTTTATCTACAACTTTGAAAAGTAGTTTTTACACTGCATAATTTTCCCTATTAGCTTGCATGAAAGTCATCAGGTTAGGAACAATTTTTGTTTAAAAAAATATGATTAGATTAGATGCAAACCAAATTAGATGCAGCTTTTTTATCACTAGTGTTGAAAGGCTAAATAATTGCTCATCAAAACAATACGCAGTGCATGAATTCTGTCTCATGGTACCAGCCAGATGAAATAGAGTTGCTCTCCTTCTCTTGTGTGGAGAAACGGCGTATTTACGCCACAGGCACCTCACACGCTAGTAGTTCTATCAAGGGTCCCATGTGACACAGGTTGCCCATAGTAACCGGCTTAGCTGCAGTCAATGGAAAATAATACATTAAAAAGTAGCGAAAACAACTACAAACACAGCAGTCTTGAAAGATTTCGTTAGTGGATGTAATGAATCAGATACAAACCGCTTGGGGCTGTTCTAACACAGCAGAGCTCAACGTGTCAATCACAGCTGATGGCCTGTGAAAATGTAGGCAGGGCTTTTTTGATTCTCAACCCCATTTGTATGATGGACAGCCCCGTCGTCCAATTACCACCACATGCTGCCAGATCACCACAAGGGTCGCATTTAACAGACCTCGGGTGTAGGAGAAACACCTGCATCGTGCAATTTACCACTGGGTTTGTTGACAGTTCTGGCATTTCTAAATGAGGGAGGGTTCAGATAACCTTTGCCAACCATTTGAAATGTACACTTTACAACAAGATAAGCAATGCAGGGTTGGTTTGTAATTATGGATTTTTTTTTTTTTTTTTTTTTTTTTTAAAGGACAACTATGTTGTAAATATATAAATGGTTATAATAATGCTTGTCAGCGACACAAAAGACCTTTTTTGATCTGAACAATCTATGCAAATGATGTTGACGAAACGCCTAATGGTTATTGTTATGCTGTCATAGCCATTTAGCCCAACACAAAACCTCTCTATGCATGTAGACACATGGGCATATAGAAAAAGACTGTTGAAAGCTAACATAGCCATTCTCCTCAAACATCATTAGCAGAAAAGGAGTGTTCAAAACTGCTTTGTTTGTGTCTCTTCTCAACCATGTCAGCCGGTACAATGATTGACAAAGAAGTGAAACCACTTTGGCAGCCATATTTGAGGTGAGTCATATAACAGCAGGTCTCTGAGGGGCTTCGGCGTTGACAGTGACGCATTTGTGCTTGTTTTCCCAGCTAGATAATTAGCTGAGCGCAGAAACCTGCTCGAGACACAGGTAATAGGTAGACTTCAGAGCTGAATTGTAAAAAAAGATGAATTGCACAATGGCAATAAATGATCATTATGGGCTAATTAGGGCTAATTATGAGATGGTTTGCTTGGAATTCTTTTGTCAAGGACAGCCAACCAGTGAATCCAAATTAGACCTCTTCTTTTTGTCATTACGTGCTTCTCTTGGTCTGAAAGTGATAACCAAATTAGTCTCCAATACTATATGTTTCAGAAAAAAACCATACAAAGCTGCTCATTCACATGTAAATCTGACTATTAAAGGAGAACTCCAGTGCAAAATGAACCTTTGGTCTAATTACACATTGTTACCTAGTCAACCGTTATCTGAGATTTGTTTTCATGATTGCCGAATGTAAATAGTTTTATCTATAAAAACTAGTTTAGCCTATAACGCTAGTATAACGCTAGTAGATAGGGCATAGAGTAATGACAAATAAAAATCGCTTATTATTACCACTAACAAGGCTCAAAATAGCCCCACACTAACACGATAGCATAATAAAGGTCCCTACATTCAAACCGAAGCATTGAAAATACAGGAAGAAGCCATCTTTGAAAAATAGTCTCTACCAGTCGATCTACGAACGCCGATCCAAGTGTGCTGAACTGTGCAGAATCTCATATGGTCCGTTGTTTCCGGACGAAACACAAACACGAACCATTTTTTTCTCTTCAATATGTACATGTAGACTACTGTTCGCGCTCACTTTATCACCTTATTTACATCTCTCCAGCGCACTTGGATCGGCGTTCGTAGATCGACTGGTAGAGACTATTTTTCAAAGATGGCTTCTTCCTGTTTTCGCGAAGTTGACTGTATGTATAAAATATCTTCTTATTAAACTGTATGGACACTGACAAAGTTTTCAATGCTTCGGTTTGAATGTAGGGACCCTTATTATGCTACCGTGTTACTGTGGGGCTATTTTGAGCCTTGTTAGTGGTAATAACAAGCGATTTTTTCTACTAGCGTTAGCATTATAGGCTAAACTGTTTTTAGAGATAAAACTATTTACATTCGGCAATCATGAAAACAAATCTCAGATAACGGTTGACTAGGTAACAATGTCAATTAGACCAAAGGTTCATTTTGTGCTGGAGTTCTCCTTTAAGGGCTGTTCACACATACAGTATATAACAGCTTTACTAATGAGCTTGAATACAGCAAGTGAAGAGCTTAGTTTCCGTTTTTAATTAACTATGATCTGATTTGATTACTAATAAGGGACAAAGTCATTACTAAATGTGTCATAATGGTTTTGCCACACATAGATTTAGTTTGTATCTCATAATTTACATTTTTTTTATGTCATAATTATGATTCTTTAATTTACCAAAGCATGATTTTTTTTCTTATGGGGCAGCAATGGGCTTCACAAAGAAAATTGAATTTCAAAATAAAAAGGCTGAGGTGTCTAATTCTTCTGCTTACAAATCATTGTCTCTATTTGTATCGTTTGAAAGCACTACTGCAACTGCACAGTCGTGTCAAATGTGAACATCTTGCATCAGTAGACTTTGTTTAAGCTACGCAAACACTCCGCTAATGCAACCTGCCTGTCTGTAATTAGTTAAAACAATTAAACTGAAATTACCATCACTTATGCTATTTTCTGGTAGTTTATGTTTCTAAATCTGCCAAACAACAATTGTCACTAACCACAGTAAGTGGATCTTTCAAATAAAGTCTAAATCAAATGCTATAACAACACCAGAGGTCTGAATCTGAAATAACGTTATACTGCAGCAGGTTTAAACGTCTGATATTTACATTTATGCATGATGCTTTTGCCCAAGAGCATTCAAAATGTACATTTTATCAATTTGTGAGTTGAAATCAAGCTACCACCATGTTCCAGTTGAGCTATTCAGGAATGGGGTGTAGAACCTAAAGCAGTGATAGCATTTTCATCACAAATAACTGAATGCAAAAGCTTGTTATCCAAGAATCCAGTTTCCCAGTTTCCTCATTTCCCAACACTTCCCAAATTTGTGACCAATCACCCTTATGGGAACTAACAGCACATCTGTATTCCCTCTAAATACAAAGATAAATTGAACAAATTGGAGTCTGGCTTGGATTTAATAGATTTCCTGGGGACCTGCAGAAGAAAATGAGGTCACAGGGCTATGGGCTCTCTGCGGGGTCAGGAAGGGACATGGATTTTGAAGTGTCGAATTATAGGTTTGGCAGCGTTCTGGTAGAACAGTTGCTTTTCCTGCAGGACGAGAACATTGAGATCTTGAATATCGCTGTGCTTCTGGCCCTAAAGCATGATTGGGTGCGCACAGTGCCAAGGACAGACACAAAGATGGCCTTATTCTTCCGCAAACCAGAAGTAAATGTCCAAAGAAATCAATCACATTAAGAATGCCTTTTAAATTCCTAAATGAATTTGAATTGAGGTAGAAAACAGGACGCAGAATTGTATTTCAAATTGAAATGTAAGGAAGCACAAGTTAGTAATACATTGTTTTGAAGACTGATGCAAGTTCTTTTTACATTGAGTGAACAACACAAATGCAATTATTTAGATAATTGAAGCAGCTAATTCGATATGTGGTGGCTTTAATCCAATTACATTTCTACACAAACATTGGCCATATGTTAAGATTTGTGCAACACTTCACATATAAAAGGCAAAATGTAATTACCGAAAGATGCTTTTCTTTGCAACAGTGTCTTAAGTTTAAGTGCACATTGAGAGACTGACCGAGAGTAAAGTTCATTTTGCGAGCCATTTATTATGTTCTCTGTGCTTCTTTTCTAATCAATGCTTATCAACCCTCTGATGCCCGGCTAATAGTGTTTTGCCGCTCTCAGCAAGTAAACATCTTCTCTCTATGCAGGGCATGCACATATATTAGCAGTATGTGTAGTGGTTTTTTTTGTCTCCCACTTGCCTGTATCCTTATAGCACCTACAATGTAATGGGTCCCAATGGGGGTGTTATAGATGGGTCTCACACTCTGTCATTCTGATAGACATGGTTTCCGTGTTGGATATACTGTATAGAGAGGCTGTTAAGACCGTAGTGCATGCATGCTAAACAAATGGAAGTGGGCATTAGAGAAGGCAGAAATGGCCTCATTCACATGGAGACTGCACCTGCTGGTTTTGTTTTTGTTTATGTGTGCACATATGGAGTTCATAGCCATTAGGACTGATTTACAATGTGATGCAAGACAAGCTGAAGTCCTAGCTTTGGCATGAAGGTTGAACTCAGACAATAAAACAAGTTAATGACCCACAAGTACTTGGTTCAATTATTCAACGTTTTGACTCTTCTGTTGATGTTAGAACTCGCACTTAAAAATATGAAAATGTGGTTATTATTTACTCGTTCCAAACCTGGATGACTTTCTTTTTTTCAGTATAGGATATAAAAGAACAGAATATAAAAAGAGCAGCATAGAAAACGAGATTCGGTCAATAATTGCTTTTTTATTTACTTAAAAGTTATCATTTGGCTTGAGAAAATAATATAGATTCTGAGTTGTATTAACTACTTATTGGTGCATTTTTTGTTGCACCAGCTATTCATAAGGTCTTTCTTAAAATAGGTTATTTGTTAATAATTTCCCTCATGTAACTAATAATTTACATTTCCACTGAAATACACTACCTAAATAATAAAACGATATGTATATTCCTTCTTGTATAGCTCAAACAGTAGAGCATGGAACCGCTAACTTCAAGGCCATGGGTTCGATTCCCAGGGAGAGCAATAAGTAATCAAATGTGTACCTTGGATGCAAAAAAAACAAAAACGTTTTAGATACAGTGTCTGCGAAATACAAATATGTAAGTATTAAGCAAAAAAAAACTTTACTTAAAGCCTGTATGTTATAAAGGTATTTTCGGGTATGTTTTAATGTATTATACTTTCTAAAGGTGCATTTGTATTACACTTTATCATCACTGTGGTCACAATTATTAGATTAATGCAACCAGTACAATACATTATAGGGTGCATTACGAGGCATAATTAGTGCATTTAAAAATACTTTTATAATACATTATATAAAGGCTTCAAATAAAGTGTTACCAAAAATGTATAAGGGGCGATACAAATACTTACAAAAAAAACAACAACAAAAAAAAAAAAAAAAAAAAAAACTAACAATTGACACTATTTTTTATTTTCAATGAAACTGAATGAAACCTGACATGGCAATGTCATTTAGTTCAGCTCCGATAAAAAAAAATAAAAATAGTTCAAGGTGAAGTTTTGTTGAATGCTCAAATAATTATAGTGCAGCTACATCTCCATTTGTGTTCCACAGAAGAAAAAATGACTTGACAGAATGTTCATATTTGGGCGAACAATCCTGTTAAAATTAATAAAGGACCTTGTTAACGCAACAGCTAAATGTTTCTTCTTTAAGGGTCTTCTTGCAGGTCCTGTGACTGGTACATCCTTGTTTACATAGCGAGAGGGACAGATTGGCGCAAAAGCAAACCACTACATGTTTCATATCACGTCCCTGGACACAATAAGCCTTTTCACTGCTATGAACTTTTAGGTCCCCATGGCTGTCACATCTATCCTCCTTCATCCTTTCTTTCTAGCATCCTTTCTTTCCCCCCACTCCATCTTTGCGGTGCCTTTCCAAGCTTGCGTACCCTGAAACACAACCTCCTTTATGAGAACCCCAGAGACAAAGATGTCGCTATTCCATAAGCAGTCCAAGCCCATTCATCATTTTTTTTTTTTTGTCTTTATTTATATAATACTGATCCACTGCCTTCATAGTTTGGTTCTTGCTGATTTGAATAATGACTCGTATAAATTCCATCAATGTCAAAATGCTTCGTATTTCATATCCCTAGGAAACATTATATCATGGATATCATGAGAATGCTATATTTCACACCATGTTATGGGACATATACGAGCATGATTTTTTAATGCGGCACCCTGCAGTGCAGTACGATATACGTCTTGAAAAGTTCAAAAGCGTATCTCCTGTTGTTTAACTGATATGTCCATTCTCATGAATAAGATTTAAAGTGCATGGATGGAAGTGGAGATTTGTGAAAGAGATAGGACCATTAATCAGACTATGACCACAGGCATGCTGGGGGATGGGCAACCTGCAGGGAATGTTGCTGCTGGCGTTATTTTGCCTCAAATGCCTATGCAACACTGATGTTTTATACTAAAAAGATGCTGATCTCGTAACTTTCTATATCAAAGCCAATTTGCATTAACATGCAAAGGTATGATGTTATTAAGAATTTACCATCAAGGTTTTGTCACCCTGGGCAAATTGGATGGTTTTTTTAATGCTATTTTTCTTCCTCAGAGTAAAATACATAAAAAAATAAAAAGTTTAAAATAAGAGTCATATTACCAGATTTAAAATTACACTATGGGCTAAAAAGTCACACTCACGAGATAGAAAGTGGAAATTAAAATAAAAAAAATTGCATTGTGAGATATGGAGGTGCACTGTGAGTCATATGTCTGAATGAAATATAATCTTAAGAGAAAAAATATACATACAGGGAGAATTTATCGAGAATTGTGTGGATAGTGAATAAGGGGCATGCAATACCAGAGGAAGGATGGATGGATGGATGGATGGGTAAGGTGTGTGGATGGGTAGGGTCTGTGGGTGGGTGGATGTATGTCTGGATGGATGGATGTATGGATGGATGCATGGATGTATGGATGGATGGATGGATGGATGGGTAAGGTGTGTGGATGGGTAAGGTCTGGTGGTGGGTGGGTGGATGTATGCATGTCTGGATGGATGGATGCATGTATGGATGGATGGATGGATGGATGGATGGATGGATGGGTGGGTGGGTGGGTGGGTGGGTGGGTGGGTGGACGGGTGGATGGATGGATGGGTGGATGGCTGGATGGATGGGTGGATAGAGGGATGGATGGATGGATGGATGGATGGATTGATGGATGGATGGGTGGGTGGGTGGGTGGGTGGGTGGATGGATGGATGGATGGATGGGTGGGTGGGTGGGTGGGTGGGTGGGTGGATGGATGGACGGGTGGATGGATGGATGGATGGGTGGTAAGGTGGACTTTGGACTTTGAGTTCAGTTTTCACCATTTCCCTTAGTTTTATTGTCATGGTTATTGGTGGGTGGATGGTAAGGTGGATGGATGGATGGATGGATAGATGATATAGATTGATATATATATATGACAGACAAGTAAATAAATAAATAAATATTTGGTTACCATTAATGTGTACATTTTAAAACTAAAGTAGTACTTGTTTTAACTGGAATAAAATGTGAAACAGCATCGATTCGAATTTCATATTGACTTCAAACTAAAAAGGAACAGTGCTTCCCTACCTCTCTGAATACATTCTGTGCATGCCAGAGATTATATTACCACAAACACACACACAGCCATAGGGTGCTTTCTCTGAATGATAAAAGATTATTAACTTACGATCCAGTGCTTCAGGATCCAAAAAAAGACACATTGAATGATTAAACAACATCTAATGCTAGATGAATCATACAGAAACTGTGCTTTCCTTTTGCCTTAGGCATTTGAAAATGTACCAGCCTGGTGTTTTTGGTGCTTCCTGTTTGCCTTTTAAGGATGGATAAAGGGGAAAAGGGTTAAGATTAAGGGAACCCTGAACATGTCTGATAAGATTGACCTCCTCAGATTTGTCCTTCAGTATTACCTCATTATATTTATTCTCCTTTTGGTGCAAGTGGTGACGGTGACTGAGCAACTCCAATGACAAGCAGCCTGTTAAATAAGGTCTGGGGGATATCCTCCATCACAATAATCACTGCATCTTTACTATGGCTACCCGATACTCCCCTCCCCCAGTGCTCAACAGACAGAATTGATCTCATTCACATCGACATTCAAAACCACAGAATACACAGGCTATACACACACACACAGGCACTGCCCTTTCCTTCAGAGAAAAAAGTTTAATAAAAAATAATATAAGTGGATCTCAGAGATAGTGACTTCAAGCCTGCCTTCAAGTGGCTTCAAGTCTCACTGTGAGCAATGCATGCATCATTGACAACAGAAGCTTATATCATAACGTCATGTACTAGAATGTGCTATATTTATTAAAGGGCTTAACTATAGCATATCCAAAGTGTTACAATTAAAGGGATAGTCCAAAAAAATGCTTTGCTCTCTGTGAAAAGCACAATTTTAAATCACAATGGAATCAGGGTTCAGGGACAGTCAAACATAAAAAAAAAACACTATAAAAAGTGTGTATATATATATATATATATACACTCTAAAAAATGCTGGGTTGTTTCAACCCAAAATTGGGTCAAATATGGACAACCCAAATGTTGTGTCAAAAATGCTAATAAAAATGTACAGTTGAAAGTAAAAGTTAAAGTTGGGTTCAAATTTGAAATTACCTTTTTAACCCAACATATATATATATTTGATTATATATATATATATATATATATACACATGGTTTTAAAAAGTGCTGCATAAATACACATTTTCAAAACTTTGTGTGTCAATAAAATGCAATGCATTGCAGCTGATTTCAAGGCAATGACAACAAACAGTTTTTTTATGAGTCAATTATGCACACTTTATGAAAAAGAGCAATGTGAACATTCTGTAAATCCTTCTTTTGTGTTTTACAGAATAAAGTAAGTCATAGAGGTCTGGAGCAATATGAGGGAAAGTAATGCCAGAATGTTCATTTTTGGATTAAACAATTGACCCTTTGAAACTTAATCCCTGAGAAAAAATGGTTTAGAACTGATACTGTTTGTTACCAAACCAAATAAGTTTGCAACGTTTGCAAATGTCTACTCTGTGACATTTCCAGTATGTTGCATTTGTAAACCAGACTAAAAAGCTCAGTCTGAATAACTTTTCCTCCTCCTTAAATTCTCTTCCACACAAATTCACATCATATCTGTGCTTCTTTTCAGACGTGCCACCCTCATTCATTCATTTATTTATTTATTAGAGTCATTCTGCTTTAGAAAACTTTGCCGCTTGCGTTAAGCTCGCATGAAAATGAAAAGCAAGATGCAGCACATTTTTTTTAGCTTAGGGCGCAGGTGTTCCTCAATTGAATTTGTATGTCTGAGTGAATATGGCATCACACATGGAGATGAGAGGCCTCACTGTAGATTTTTATCTCTACCAGAAATGGTTCAAATCCACAGTGAAAATCAGTTAGCCCTGCGCTCGGCCACAGAGGGGATCTCAAAATGAAATCTGAATTGTTTTTGCAACCTTTGAATAAGATAAAAGTATATCATGAATAAGAAAAAGGTCTTATCACACAGCAATTTAAAGTGGTCTTCAAAGAGTACCAGGATTTTTGAAAACCCGCTAACACAAAACTAGGCTCTTGTGGGTGGTTGCTAAGGTGTTATATGTCCTTATATTATTCCAGTCCCAATAGATATGCCTCAAGTCCTCTTTCACATTTAATCACCCATTAGTTAAACTCATAAATCTGAATGCTTATAAAACAGCACACCTCTCTTCAACAAGCGGCAGTATTTGATCTTCGCATAAAGAAAATCATTTTATTGGGTGGCAGGCATCTGATAGGCACAGAATACCTCTCATTGTAATGGTGCCGGGCTGCATTGTCCACTTGCAGTGTTCTATTTCTGTGTTGATGGTGAGAGGAATTTGCCCTAGATTTCATCACAGTGGCTTCAATTTGCCAAATAAATAGCCTTTATGCCATGAAGGAGTCCTAGTTTGAACTCAGATAAGACGAAAACATAAACATGAACAACAGTTGATCATTTAATCCATTCTCGATTCAAATTTGACGTAAATTTTGATTTTAGTTCTTGTTCATCAAACGCAAAGAGAAACATCTAAAACCTATCATTTTAAGAGGTTGACAATGTCAATTAGAAATTCTTATGAGATCCAAAACATTGAACTGTGCTAAAAAGGTCATTGAATTGTAGGAAGCACATTATTTTACAGTACTGTTTTGCATGGACATTCTATTCTCACACACACACCGTTTGGACTTTGATTTCAGTTTGCACCATTTGCCTTAGTTTTATTGTCATGGTTAATTATTGATTAGTCATTAGGTTCAGCTGTGTTCACCCGTTATCAATAGTATTTAAAGGGTAACTAAACCCCTGGTCAGAGCTTGACTCCACCCACTGGTAATATTTGAATATCCCAGCGGAGATAGAGGGGACGAAATAGATGCAAAAACACTCTATCCTGGTCGTTTTCACTTGCAATTCCAACTCCTGACTCGCTACAGTGGTTTTGACGAAACAAGCTGATTTTTATACTGTCAAAGGGCGTAGCTCGTGCCAAGAGCATGGTGAGCTGAAACCTGCATACACCACGAAGTGCGGAACATCCAATAGGAAAATTCAACTGCAGTAGCCACCGTTCAACCTGAAGAGGGCAGCACTAAGACGTTTTACACCATATATTGTAGAAATAAAACACTTCACAGTTACTCGAATCAATGACTCGTATTAATACAGATCATTCTTACAGATCATTAACTAAAAAAAGTTGGTTTAGGGTTTAATTACTCTTTAAGTGCCTCATTTAAAGCTTTGTAGAAAATATCCTGTTCCTGTTTACCTGAGAGTTATATTAAAATACTTCTGATCCTTCATCATCGTCTCCGTGTTCGTTCCTACTACAAACGTGACAACTATGTATTTATTCTAGTGATGCTTATTACTAATTCTTTCTTAAGTCAAAAAGAAATAAAGGTTTTTGATGAAAACATTCCAGGGTTTTTCTCCATATAATGGACTTCATTGGGCACCAAACGGTTCAAGGTCCAAATGAGAGTTTCAGTGCAGTTTCAAAGGGCTTCAAACAACACCGGACGATGAATAAGGGTCTTATCATGCGAAACGATCAGTCATTTCAAAAATAAATAAAAAAAGTTTAAGTTTTATAAGCACAAATGCTCTCCTTGCTCTGTTCTGCGACTCTCCAAAATGAACAAATCTTTTTTTGAGTCATTTCGTTCATTGAATTAACAAAATTACTCGGAAAAAAGATTTGTTCGTTTTGATGAACGAGTGAATGAAATGACTCGAAAAAAGATTTGTTCTTTTTGATGAACGAGTTCGAACAGCGAGTCACGGACTTGCATCAGAGAACAGAGCAAGGGTTCATTCAATGAACAAAATGACTCGAAAAAAGATTAGTTCATTTTGAACTCTCATTTGGACCTTGAACCGTTTGGTGCCCAATGAAGTCATTATATGGAGAAAAATCCTGGAATGTTTTTATCAAAAACCTTAATTTCTTTTGACTGAAGAAAGAAAGACATGGACATCTTGGATGACATGGGAGGGTCAGTGACGTGCCGCACTGATTTGCACTTCCAGGAGCAATAAATATTATATAATAATATAAAATAGGTTTAAAATTATATACATGTTTTAATCTCACATCATCTGTCCTCCTCACTGTTCTTAATTGTGTGAAATTTCAAAAATAGGTAATTTTTAGACTATTAATGTGGTCAAATGTCATACGGAGAAACGGAATTCACTTAAAGTTATTTAAGACAATTGTATTTAAAATGATTAAAAATGTTTAAAAATGATACAATTTTTCATTTGGCATATTTTTTCAAGTCTTAAGATAAGCATATTAAAGTATCAGTAAGATAGTCCTTTCAGAAATGTCATTTGTATCTAAAACAAATTGTTCCGCAAAAACACATTTTCCCTATGTCATACGGTAAAACAAAGTTTAGAAGCCATTTTGGAACTGGATATTAATGACTTAAGTCATGTGAAATATGATGACATTACTCAGAGGACCCCTGAAGACCAGCCAAGTTGAAGGCAAGTTTAAGATTTTGCTCCTACATTTGGGGTAATTTCACCTTTTCCAAGTGAGTTACATGTGTCACAGATTTGGGTGTCATATGGTCAAACGTCAAAAAAGGGTTTAAAACATTTAAAATTTGAAAAAATATTTATTTACAGGTGAAATATAAAGTTTAAAAGTCAAGGTAAAGGGTAAAGATGGAAGGAGGTGGCCAAGCAACTGCCTGTTATAAATGACACAGCACAAAATTGTCATAAGGGCAAACAAAAAATGTCATACAGACAAACGGTTTTACCGTATGACATGTTGTTATACCATATGACACAGAGCATTTAACTGTTATTTCTTAATAGTTATATAACATATATAGTTTGTATGACTACTATGAATTAATATTAACATATATAATATATTTCTGCCTATTTTAAGCATTTTTTCACATTATTACAGATGCCTCTTTCTAGTAAGGAGAGGGGTGCATGTTTCCGTGCAAAGCTAAGGGCAGATCCTGCAGCTAGAGAGGAGAACCTAGCCAAGAGGAGGGAAAGGGTATATGATGTGAGAGTATATGATGCCAGTAATGTTAGGATGTGCCAGTTTAGTCAGTATAGGCAGTATCTTATCTATAGGCCTGAGTTGAAGTCAGCATCACAATGTTTCTGGAAAGTGGCTTTATATACAGTGGGGCCAAAAAGTATTTAGTCAGCCACTGATTGTGCAAGTTCTGCAACTTAGAATGTTGAGAGAGGTCTGTAATTTTCATCATAGGAACACTTCAAATATGAGAGACAAAGTAAACACTGTAAACACCAGCTACAGTGTGTGCAAACCTGGTGAAGACTTACAGGAAACGTTTGACCTCTGTCATTGCCAACAAAGGTTATGTTACAAAGTATTGAGTTGAACTTTTGTTATTGACCAAATACTTATTTTCCACCATAATTTACAAATAAATTCTTTAAAAATCCTAATGTGATTTCCTGGATTTTTTTCTCATTTTGTCTCTCATAGTTGAAGTGTACCTATGATGAAAATAACAGACCTCTCTCATTATTCTAAGTTGGAGAACTTGCACAATCAGTGGCTTACTAAATACTTTTTGGCCCCACTGTAGATATATTATTCACGTGTGTGTGTGTGTGTGTGTGTGTGTGTATCTCACAGTTGTAAATCTAACTGATATTGTCATGTTTTACATATAGCACGTCCCATGTGTTCCTTGTACTGAAAGAGAGTTGAGTTGACTAAAAGAAATTTTCATGTGTTGGGAAATATATTCTACTGTTAAAAAAAGGTTCACTTGAGATGCCTGTTTCTTTGAAATCATTTTGAATTGGCCTACATCAATTTATTACATTAAAAATGCAATGAAACATTGAAATTGTACTATGTCATACGGTAAAACAAAATATGTCATATGGTAAAACATTGAATTTTAAAAGAAATAAAAATAGATACTTTGTTTGTTTACAAGGTTCATGAAAATAATGGAGGAGAGCTAGTATGATATACACATATATATAACTTCAAGGCATTTTTGACTAATTTCTTGCAAAAAAATAGAACAAATGTCCATAGAGGGCATGCTGTGGTTGTTAAAAAACAAAATATCTAGTATTTGTGGTGTAGGTGGTTATATTTTGCAACTTGTTATATAATACTTACAGATCAACTATTACATTCATGGTTGTTTTTAACTGTGTCATGAATATTAAATTTAATTTATTCCTAAAAATCACTTCGTTTTACCGTATGACATTTTCAAGGACTGTATACAAAGAAACACATTAAAATGTCATATATTGTTATTTTTTATAAAGGGCACTAATAAAAACAAAAAATATACACATAGATGTACACAAAAAATGCTATATTTACTTTGTCCTTTAATTTTTATTTTTTTACTGTTTTGAAATTCTAAAACGTCACTGACCCGGGAGTGTGTAAATTATCAACAAAAGTTTTTTTTAAAAAGTGAACTAATCCTTTAACCCATGTTGTTGCCTTGCATTACTCAGTATTTCCATGGGTAACACTATACGTACATAGAAAGTGCATGTACTGCTAAATAAAGTGCAACCATAATGTCTTATGAGGCTATCAAACAATGTGTAGGCCTAATGATTTATAATCTCGCAGTTAAATTGCCCAGGAAACAAACACAAAAATGTACGACCCACCCAAACTTATCAGATAAACTGTTGCCTAATAATGATGATGATGGCTAGCCCTACTGGATATCGTACATAAACACGATTTGAATATGAAACAAATGAGCCATTTTGTTTCTGGCAGTGGGATTAAAAAAAAAAAAAAAAAAAAAACATTTAATAGAAAACCAGCTAACTACAGTGTTCTCACGAGCTCAGATGAGCACAATGTTCACTCCTCTGCCACCGCTCATTAGAAGCAAATCACACCCACTGTCTCAGTGGAGGAACATCCAACTCATTTCTTATCTGGCTTTTCCACACTCTTTACTGTGGACCAGAGAAGAAACCAATCATTGTCCTGATGCATATTACTGAATCCACTCATGAAGTCTCAAAGCACACGAGGCTGCCTTCTGTCTCTAATGCGACTTTAATTGTTTTCCTTACAGTAGAGTAACTTATCTTGCTGTCATGACACAGATTTAGTAAGAATCTGATTTTCATAATAGACGGCAAGGCTTGATAATCACATCAAAATTTGACTGTGAGAGCTGCATTCAATATGTTTGACATTAAACAGCCTTATTTAAAGGGGTTTTGTACAACTAAACCTTAAAATTCAAGGCTGTCCAATGGTTTTGGATGTTATGTCAGTTTTAGGTTATTTCGATCAGCATGCTAGTTCCTAGATTCTTGAAAATACCAGTATTTTAGGGTTGATTTCTCAAAGGTGAGAGTGCCTTCTCAAAAAAAAATCAGATGACAAAATAATTGACGACAATATTAGTAAATATGGGATCAACAAATGTGACTTTTTTAATTAATTAACACTCTACAACAGTGGCAGGACTATAGTTTAAAGATACAAGTCACGTGAGACTATGATTGGCTTTGGTATTGATCACTCTGTGAACACAATAATGTCCTACAATGTTCAAAATAGGTGTGCAAGAATGTGTCAAACTGGTAAAAAACGAATTGCAAAGTTAACAACGTGCCGGCATTTTTAATTTTGGTCACGTTCAAATCAAAATGACCCTAAAATGACATCTACTTGTGTGGAAGGTCATTATTTATAATAAAACATACCAATATAAATAGTTCCATATACATTTAACCTGGAAATCATTTCACCATCAAATGGAATTTACAAAAGGGATTTTTCTCTTTGTTTCGAAAGCTCACCACATGCCACTGCAGTGCATAAATGATGTGTACTAAACAACTAGAAAGTATACTGTGGAATTTAAAAATACTCTCCTACTGCACTGGCTTTCTCCACAACCCTTTTTTCTTCAAACTGAAACCTTTATTTTTAAGACCGTACAGCCTGGGGTTCAATGAGAACCCAAGAGCAAGCCAAGCACTCCAAAAAAACACAAGAGTTCAATCCTGTAGAGGAAAATTAGCATCTCTTCAAGTCTAATGTTGGTGGTAAGGATGTCAAGGGCTACCAAGGGCATGCTTTTCAAAAGCACAATATGCTTCAAGCACCATAAGTGCCATGAAAGTACCACATATCTGTACTGTAGGCTATGCATCTGCACTGATACACTATTATGCTACAAACCAAGAGAAAGAAAGTTGCAAATACAACAGCTTACTCATTGGTATTCATCCATGTGGCTTAAGCAAAAAGAAATACAATATCACAATGCATGTAACCACTTAAATTCATCTCGAAATATGATGCACTTTTGACTGTGTAATGCCAAAACTGAAGTCTCAAACGTCACTATTCCTATTTTAATAATCTAAACATCCTCAATAGCCGAAGCAAACAAACAGTAACAAACGAACTGCAGGGTTTCCTATCACAGCTGTAGTCTATTAGCACGCTACTCATACTAACCGGCTTTGATTTCACCTGTCAGATGCGCAAAAGAAGAGAACGCTTTAGAATAACTCTCATACATCTGATAAGCGGCTTTCAAAGTCTTAAAACACACGTATCTGACGATATATCGAGAACAAAACCTATACTTTTCAAAAAAACACTAAGAATTGCCTACCTTTCGCTGTAGTTTGTGGGCGAAGATCGGAGAGCTCGAGTTGATAGTCAGCGCGCGCTACACCAGAATGTCTCGAGTGATGATGCTTTTCCCTCAGTGGTGCGTTTCTCCAACAAATACATTCAGTGAAAGGCTAAACGCAGTCAATAGCTTTTAGAAATCCATGGCAACCGAGAAAACCCTCCACAACTTCGCTACATTGTGACCGGGTTAACACACCCCCTTCCTCAATGACAGTGACTCTACGTCTGCGGACTCTAACAATATGCCAATCGATGACTATGAATTTGTCAGAGGTCTTATGGGTATTTGTAGGGTACTGAATCACTGTATAATGTTCCCCTTTCATAATTTTGTGTCTAATTTTTTATAGTTCGAATAGATAATAAATATATGTTTGTATTAAATCAAATGGTCATAAAACATGACTTCAAATGTATGTTCCCTTAAAAAAAAGTCAAACAAACAAGGATGTTCAAACCAAGCTGGTTGTGTGAGCTGGTTGGCTGGTTTAGATGGGTTTGGAGCACTTTTCAGAGTGGGAAACCAGCTAGACTAGCTTGAACCATCTGGGAGACCAGGTTAAACCAGCTGAGTCAAAATAGTGTTATATTAATGCTGAGGACTTGGGTATAATATTTGGCCGCTGATGTTGTGTTTTCAGCACCTTAGACAGCAGCACAATTGGTGGCTTCTGGCTTATGTGTAGTGTGTCCTAGCATTTACAGGCACTACATTGTCATGGAAATATAGGCCAGTGTGCTATTGTGCTTAGCAGTGACCATAGATTTGAGCTTGTATACAGTCAAGAAACCCCCAAAAACAGACAATTAAAAAGCTAAATTGAATGTGCATTACATAAAATATCAAACCAAATGCACTTACAGTATTTAGAAAAGCACACTTCCAGGTTTCAATTTAACCAATTATAATTGAATAAAGTATAACTATATATTATATATTTATATTATATATGAATGAATTTAGAGAGTATGGCAAGATAAACTTTAAGGGTATGGGCTGTGGCTTGCATATATATGTATGGGACCCGTTGTGTGTGTGTGTGTGTGTGTGTAACCCCTCACCTGGGTCCCATACATATATTTGCAAGCCACAGCCCATACCCTTAAAGTTTATCTTGCCATCGCCAGTGTGGACAGCTTTTGTCAGTTATTCTCCTATTATCAATTTAAACCCATTTGGTTGAGTTTATTTATTATAGCCAACACATCAGAATTAACAGAGGAAATTCATACCTGCTAAACTGGTAAACTCATTCTAGTGGATCCCCTAAAAGACAGCAAATGACCAGCGAAAATCCAAACTAATCTAATTTGGGTCGAATCAAATCTAATTGAGAGGCTTACAAGATCATAGATTCACCCAGCACAAAATGTAATTGGATCTTTTTATGGGGCCCACTGCTTCTCAGTAGGTGCTCTCTTAAATCCAAATTGATTTATTGTCAGCCGGCGGACACCTGTCACATCTAAGTGTCTGCAGGGGCAGGAAAGTGTTTGCACTACACCAATCTATAGTGATAAGTATCAGACATGATGACTAAAAGGTTAGGGGAGTAGCACTAGTCTAGGTTAGGGGAGTTATGGGTAGTGTAGCAGAATATGTTGCTCAGCTGGATGCAGATTGGTAACAGCATCTTTTTGTGTGTGTGTGACAATGTTTCTGGGTGTGTAAAGAAGCATTTTCTGCAATTAAAATATATATATATATATATATATATATATATATATATATATATATATATACAATGTTTTAATTTGGTAATTAATATTAGAATAGTACTATTGTTTAAGTAAACTTTAAATGTTTGCCTAATGTGTGTGTGTCTGTGTGTATATATTTTGTATAGCAAACATTTCAAGTAAAAAAATCTACTATTCCAATATTAAAACATTGATTGTTTTTTTTCTTCAGAGACACTGACACTTATTCAGTTTACCAGTGACAAATGGAGGAATGAATAGCATTTTGGTTACAACCTCTTTCAAAAGTGTCAGAGTTCACCAGTTCAACCTGAAAACAATAACACCTTTTATCTTGACTCTCTCTCTTTCTCCCTCACTCTCTCACACACTGCTGTATCAATGGAGCAGAAATGACTCCATTGACATCCCTAGGACTGTGTAATGAGAATAAATGATGTGGAAATAAATATGCAGCCTGTTTGCGGTCTGCTGACCATATGTCTGAATATGAATTTCTCTGTGAGGTAAAGAAAACACTGGACTTTAAAGATAGTTATATTTTTTCCCCTGGAGGTAGAATGCAATTATGCAATATATATATATATATATATATATATATATATATATATAGTATATATATATAGTGGGAACCTAGACCATTTACATTTACACAAGATATTTTAGAGAACAAACAGATGGCTAACCATGGCTAAACATATTTTTCCAGAAAATAATTTATACTAAATAAAAGCGAAATTCATTTTACATCTTATTAAATACTAAAGCAGTGATTTAAGTAATTAAGTTTTAAAATTAATTATTATTAATTTCAAGTGTTTGTGTTCTTATTCAAGATACAGTTCAGAGTTAATGTAAAAGGTATTAAGGACCAAATGACATGCACACATATAAATCCAATAGTCCAACAACACAGGACTGAATGTTATGTTTTTTCCAAATGTAATTAACATATTATCTTTGGCTCTTAATCAGCAGCACTTATTTGCTAAAGGGATTATAGACTGTTGTCTTCATCTGCTATTAGGAACCGTTGAAAAGTTGTAAGTAGACATGGTCTCTTTTTCTCATTTCCTCTGAGTATGTGGTACATCAAGGGTGGATTTTTGATTCATAAGGCTTGTTGGTTTTCAGGGTGGATGTCAAATATTCCATTACCTGTGGTAAACACACACAAAAAACTATTTTATCTTTGAAAAATACACACTATCAAACAATCTACCTCAAAGTATATATCCATGCTTACTGAAAATGAAAGTTTACACACCAATAAGACCATTTTTACTCCACATAATCATCTCACATTATCTTCCTGTTGAAACAGCATGTAATGTCCTTTTGCTCCAGCATACTCATCTGATTACAACCAGATTATGAGATTCTCATGTGGCGAGCCATTGACTAGAGGTTTCCTTAATAACCACATAATACCTTTATCACGATTTCATATGCTGCTTCCTGTAATCCTCCCCCCTCCGAAACCCAAGCAAATGCCACTGGAAGATGTGGGTTTAGTCAGCCCGAGTCCTATTGGGCGAGCTCATCATTGAGCTGAAGCAGAGGCCATAACTGCTGGTGAGCATGTAATTAAAATGTGCGGATAGCAACGTGGAAAGGCATTTTCCAATTCCATAGTGGACAAAGGATGTGCAGGCCCTGGAGAGATCCATGGTGTTGATGAAGAACTTAATTATATGCTTTCAAAGAATCATTAAATGGTAATGAAGCAATGAAGAGGATAAAGGCGGGCAGCTTGAGAGATGGAAAATGTCTCCGAAAATATGACTTTGATAAGTCATATAAAAGTAAGAATGTAATGCAAATAATTTTTCTTTATAACTCATGCAAGCATAACATTTGAAGTTGTCTCCTGTGCTCTCCACCGCCGCTCTGCGAGAATTAAACGTGGCATAATTACATTTCTCAGTGGATGATTGCTGCACAATGACAGTGTGTTCATGCAAATAATGACTTTCATTTCTTACCCTGATGTGCCGAGGAGAGGCTTGCATCTCCATATCTGATGTCGGCGGAACACAAAAGACGCTACATGCTTCGGAATAGAAAAACCTCCCAGATTGATCTCGTACATCTGAATTTATTGTTGGGTGAATGTAACCACAGCAAATGAACACTGGGATGGTGTTGCTATTCTTCAAAAGAGGTCTCGCTTCATCAAAAATTCAACATGGCCCCTCAGGCATTTCATTGACATGTTTGCTCAATTCCCCTGATGAAATTCAGAGATGAGAAAACACAACAGTTTTGCTGTTTGGCCCCTAAATCCCACTGGAGACTCAATACATGGTAATAGATTTTTTTCTCCTGAGGGATGAGATTTTGCCACATCTCAGTCGAGAGCTAGCTCCACCTTATCAGACAGAATCATCGCAGTTAGTAAGCCATGGGCTTGGGAAAGAGAACGTTTATGAATACTATACGGAGGACAGGTTTTTTAGGGGAAAGTACATGCAATCAATACGGTTAGACCACGGGGCAGATGAAATCACAATTTAAGCTGCACAGCTAATTAAAGAAACGAGACAAAAATCAATAAGTAAGGTCCCTTGAATATTGTCTCTACATGTTATGCCCACGCAGTGATTTGTAATTGGATATTAAAAGGTGAGACCGATGGTTTACGGGTTTAGTTTGGGGGTAGTGATCACTGATGATGCGAAAGAAGGGAAGAAAGCACAAAAAAGCCTCATTTCTGAAGACGATGCTAGTTCAAAAGAAATTAAGTTTTTTGATGTAAACATTCCAGGATTTTCTCCATATAATGGACTTTAATGGGAACCAAACCGTTCAAGGTCCAAATGAGAGTTTCAGTGCAGTATCAAAGGGCTTTAAACGACACCAGACGATGAATAAGGGTCTTATCTAGCGAAGCGATCGGTCATTTAAAAAATAAATAAAAAGCTTAAGTTTTATAAGCACAAATGCTCGCCTTGCTCTGTTCTGTGACTCTTCTGTTCAAATTCGTTCATCAAAATTAACAAAACTTTTTTCGAGTAATGACTCGAAGGCTCCAAGATAAGACCCTTATTCATCGTCTGGTGTCGTTTAAAGTCCTTTGAAACTGCACTGAAACTTTCATTTGGACCTTGAACCGTTTGGTTCCCAATGAAGTCCATTATAAGGAGAAAATCCTGGAATGTTTCAAAAACCTTAATTTCTTTTCAACTGAAGAAACAAAGGGGTGAATAAATTATCAGCAATTTTTGTTAAGTCTAAGGAAATCTAAGATTTTCCCCAAGATTCATCTGATTGATAAGGTAGAAACTTATTTTCAACAAGTTACACAATAAAACAAAAAACATGGGCCAAAAAATCCCCTAAATTAACACCGAAGGAGTAGTTTGTGACATATCAATGCACCAGAATATTAATAAGACTTGGAGTAGGCCTTTTTGTCAGTAAGCAACACAGAACATCTTAGCAACCACATAGCAACATGCTAAAAAACATCCAGAACACCTGTATAGCATAGCAATATCTTGCATCGATGTTGCACATTTAAACACGACAAAAATTTTATTTTAAAGCATAAACAGCAGTAAGCATCCATCTAGCAACCATCCAGAACACCCTAGCAACTGCATAGAAAAGCGTCGTGTGTGTTTTAGCAGTACCAATTACCATATTACTCTGCAGCAGTAGTGTAGCAGATCTCTTCTTACCAGATATCCAGCATGCCAAACACTCACAGAGAGTCGTCATTACTGAAATAAGTTTAAGTTGGAGTATGCCTCACAGGGGGTCGGCTACGCCCCTGCCTTCGTCTTCAGGCAGGAAATGCAGAGTCCGTACCCTTGGATTGCGAGCTACGGACAGGGCCTATGCCAAAGAACTTATCATAATATTGCTTGCTGAGCTGTTATGTATAATTGTTACGATATTTATTCTCCCTAGTCTTTCTGGTAGAACTAAATCTAAGATCCAAAAAAAATAAAAAATACAATAAAAATTCAAAATATATTAAGATGTTCTATTAGTATATCATACAAAAATAACACTGTTACAAACAAATCCAAGTAGTGACAGTGAAATGCAGATGGAAAAACAGAGAAGTCACCCTCTCCTATGATGTTCTTTTATAGTACACAGAAAATAACAAGAGTATTCTGCGTTTCAACTGAGTGACAAGCACTGAAGTCTGACCTGGTGTTTTCACCCAATTTTCTGTCGCCTGCAGTCACCAGTCATCTCTCTCTCTGTGTTTTGCACCTGAGTCATTTACACTCGGTGACAGACAGCCATCAAATATAGCCCGTGGCGTACGCTGTAGCGTCTCATAAGAATTTCCTGACATTTATAAAGTGACATGCAAGTAGTTATTTTAATGGGTTTTAAGTGATATGGCAGGTCTTATCAGCAAGTGCTTGGACATGCAGTCCCAGAATGCTTTGCAACTCGAGCAGATGGGTGAGGCGTTAAAGAAATATCTTGAAATACTACTTTAAATTTCTACATCTAAAAAAAGGTTCATGAATGACTGGTTCATATAAAGACAAGACACAGATACATGTGAAGAACAGAACCCTCAGATCAGTGTGTGAATCAGTGAATGGTCATCCTTATGGGAAATGGGATTGGTCAGACATGACTATTATGGTGATATAATGACATTTGTTTCCGACGAGAACATACGACAGCCACATATCAGAGTCAATGGACTCACGCATCGCCCCTTCCTGTTTTTCTCTACACAATGGCTGTCATTGTTTCTGCATCCAGACAGAAGATCTGATAGGTCTCTCTCTTTGTGAGTGCTAGAAGCCACAAAGCCAAAAAAGAGAGAGAGAAAAACCCTACATGATACTACACTAAACCATTCAAAACCATTTACGCTTTGGCAAAAGTGTTGTATATGACGCCTTGGGATGAGAATGCGTTGCTTATTCCTATGGTGACAAAGCTAAATTTTCAGCAGCCATTACTCTAGTCTTCAGTGTCACACGATCCTTCAGAAATCATTCTAAAATGCAGATTTGAAAAGTATTATCAGTTGAAAACTGTGTTTGGGCAACTTGACGTAAATTTTGGTACATTGCTTGAGTCCCTCCTTCAAGTGATTTTTCACCCATTCTATTTGCCCTTCCACCAGGAGAAAAATATAAATCACTTAGTAGTGATGTAGTAGTACCAGTCTCGAGACCGATTTCTGCTTTTTTTGGACTCGTCTCGGATTCGTTCCTTCAAAGACTCAGTCTCGACTCAGACTCAACCCTTCAAAGACTCGGCCTTGACTCGGATTCGGCATAGGCAGTCTCGTCCCCATCACTAAAGACTGCTCTAAACAATTCCCAGTCTAGCTTAGTCTGTAGGCCTAACTGTTGATTATTAACTGGGGTGAAATTAAATCATGAATATCAAAACTGATATGTCGGGACAAAATCTCGACTCGGACTTGCTTCCTCAAAGACTCGGTCTTGACTTGGACTCGACTGTATTTGAAAACAAAAAGACTCGGTCTCAACTCGGACTCGACCCTTCAAAGACTCGGTCTTGACTCGGACTCGACTGTATTTGAAAACCAAAGGACTCGGTCTTGACTCGGACTTGACTGTATTTGAAAACCAACGGACTCGGTCTTGACACAGACTCGACTGTATTTGAAAACCAACGGACTCGGTCGTGACACGGACTCGACTGTATTTGAAAACCAACGGACTCGGGCTTGACTCGGACTCGACTGTATTTGAAAACCAACGGACTCGGGCTTGACTCGGACTCGACTGTATTTGAAAACCAACGGACTCGGGCTTGACTCGGACTCGACTGTATTTGAAAACCAACGGACTCGGTCGTGACACGGACTCGACTGAATTAGTAAACCAACGGACTCGGGCTTGACTCGGACTCGACTGTATTTGAAAACCAACGGACTCGGGCTTGACTCGGACTCGACTGTATTTAAAAACCAACGGACTCGGGCTTGACTCGGACTCGACTGTATTTGAAAACCAACGGACTCGGTCGTGACACGGACTCGACTGAATTTGAAAACCAACGGACTCGGGCTTGACTCGGACTCGACTGTATTTGAAAACCAACAGACTCGGTCGTGACACGGACTCGACTGTATTTGAAAACCAACGGACTCGGTCTTGACTCGGACTTGACTGTATTTGAAAACCAACGGACTCGGGCTTGACTCGCACTCGACTGTATTTGAAAACCAATGGACTCGGTCTTGACACGGACTCGACTGTATTTGAAAACCAACGGACTCGGTCGTGACACGGACTCGACTGTATTTGAAAACCAACGAACTCGGGCTTGACTCGGACTCGACTGTATTTGAAAACCTACGGACTCGGTCTTAAAACGGACTCGACTGTATTTGAAAACAAAAAGACTCGGTCTCGACTCGGACTCGACCCTTCAAAGACTCGGTCTTGACTCGGACTCGACTGTATTTGAAAACCAAAGGACTCGGTCTTGACTCGGACTCGACTGTATTTGAAAACCAACGGACTCGATCTCGACTCAGACTCGACCCTACAAAGACTCGGTCTTGACTCGGACTCGACTGTATTCGAAAACTAACGGACTCGGTCTCGACTCGGACTTGCTTCCTCAAAGACTCGGTCTTGACACGGACTCGACTGTATTTGAAAACCAACGGACTCGGTCTTGACACGGACTTGACTGTATTTGAAAACCAACGGACTCGGTCTTGACACGGACTCGACTGTATTTGAAAACCAACGGACTCGGTCTTGACACGGACTCGACTGTATTTGAAAACCAACGGACTCGGTCTTGACACGGACTCGACTGTATTTGAAAACCAACGGACTCGGTCTTGACACGGACTTGACTGTATGTGAAAACAAACGGACTCGGTCTTGACTCGGACTCAACTGTATTCGAAAACTAACGGACTCGGTCTCGACTCGGACTTGCTTCCTCAAAGCTCGGTCTTGACTCAGACTCGACTGTATTTGAAAACCAACGGACTCGGCCTCGACTCGGACTCGACCCTTCAAAGACTCGGTCTTTACTCGGACTCGGCATAGGCGGTCTCGTCCCCATCACTATCACTTAGTAAAAGCAGAAGTAATAGCAGATCTGTCCTCACATATTTACACAATTTGAGGTATCCAACTGTGCAGAATGAGTTATCCACCAAAGTTTAATACGTTAGGGTTAGGGGTCTTTGAAAACCCCTATGATCAAAAGTAATAGTGATCCTTGCATTAGCAACGACCACGAATAATAAGCATTACTGTTCCACTTTTCCCGGCTCTCAAGGCTAACGCTTAGCAGTAGCCTGTTGCCTGTGGAAAAATGGGAGATTAGTACACAAGACTACATCAAAGTAAATTAAATTCAAAGTTGGGCTAAAAGAAAAACCTAATCTTCGTTTAGAGGTCTTACAGAGGGGATGTGAAGTTCTTCATCTTCTTCCACTTCTTCTTTTTTGTATTCTCCTCCCCCAGCTTCTGCCACGACTGCTTTAAAAGCACACAGCGGTTGCTATAGAAATGCAATCTAGGTGGCACGCAGGAAGTTCATTAGCTATCCAAGCGCATATCATTAGAGCCTGCGTAGCCTACTATTCGGTTGAGAGGGTGATGAATATAGGATTTATTTTTCAGCAAAGCCCTTGCTTTTAACACATTCATCAACTGCTTTGTTTTTATAGTGCATTCCCTTTATAATCACATGCAAACCATATGCATCTGCACCATGCCACTCTGGAGGGGTCTTTAGATTCGGGGGGCCTTTCAAAGCTCTTATATTTTGCTTTATGTGTTTATTTCAGGTTTAAGCGTAAGGATCCACAGTGGAGTAAAACAAGCACACAAAAGGGCGACTGATAAATCTGTCAGGGTGGAGAAAGTGCCCTGCCCCTTGAGCTCAAAGATGTCTGCTCGCGCACACAAAGCCAGGCAGTGTTGCGTGAAATTTGCATGTGCCTTTTCGCAAGAAGCCTGGCAGCGGCACGGAAGCCAGACGCTTCGTCTCACAACTACTTTCAAATCAAAACAGCACAGCATGTGACGCATTAGACAACATCCCAACCGTGGATCCATTATCCACAAACACTTCGGAAACAAACTGAAGATAAATATTCACATTCAAGTACATGTTGAATGCATTTTCGCAAGTTCTGAAGACGATATCAAGAAGTGTTGTGAATGGTTACCATGGCTTTTACACTGTTATTTAACAAATCTAGAATATATATAAAAAAATAAAAAAATAAATGTTTCTTGAGCACCAAATCAGCATGGTAGAATTATTTCTGATGGATTATGTGACACTAAACAGTGGATTAAGTGGAAATTCAGCTTTGCTTTACAAGAATAATTTGATTTGTGGAGCAATTCATCCCTGTAGAACAAATGGTGCAGGATGAGTTTCACACTATGTTTACTTTCGATACTTAAGTATGCGCTATATGGATGCTTCACTTAGCAAGAACAATGATAAATGCTATCCGTTTTGCTAAGAATCCATTGGTATAACATGAAATCTATGTAGCTATAAGCAAACACCTTATCGTATGGTTTAAATCATGGACAGGAAAGTTAATGAGCATGGAGCAAATTGTAACACGATGATATGTTGGCCTGACAAACTACATCATGATGAGATTTGAGCTGGCTTGTGGCTGCTGCAGAGATAGGCAGACGTCTGATGACATCAGCTTGCCCCGAAAGCAGAGGAGACGTGGCATTTCCTCCTCATCAAGACAAATAAAGCAGCGCTTTGATGGTATCATCCAGAGGCAAGACCCTCGCTCTCTGACACTGTCAGTCACACCAAACAGTTGAATTACATTTCCCACTAATCAGGTTCCTGCCTGCACAGTGTGTATGTGTGTGTGTGTTTGTGTGAACGCATGTTTGTATGTGACAGACATGGAGGTCTAGACTAACTGATGAATAAACTATGCTCTAGTCTAGAGGATCCTCTTTCAAACAAAAAAAAAGCGTGTTTTTCTGCTTGCTCTGAATATGTGGACCGTGCAGAACTGTTTTGTTTCAGTCTCTGCATTGTTCATTGCAACAGCAACAAGTCAGTAATGAGATGGAAACAGATGTTTGCAACTGAACAGATTACGGGAACGTCTGGATGGTGGCAAGTAATAGTAACAAGTTTTGTTTTGTAATACTACAATACTTCAGTATGGATAATAATAATAATGTATATTTTCAATAAAATAAATGTATTAATACTAGCTAATATTATTATTATTGTAGTTATTATTTATTATGTTAGCATGCCAGCAAAACAGACGAGATATGACATTGCCTAGTTTAAAAATAATATTGATTATAATAACAATTATATCCTTCATTGTGTGATGATTTTCCACAATATACATTTTCTAATGGAGTGGTTGAAATGAATATATTATATTAAATAAATGTAATACATTGTTATATTCAAATTATAATCCCTTTTAGTGGGAAATAAGCATAGTATTCATTAAATATTTGCCAGGTTATCTGTAAAGCTGATTTGTATTTGTTCTAGATCATTAGAAGCAAGTCTGACACCTCCATTTAAATTAAATACATTTATATATGCCATCCTGAAGTCAGCCTCCGTGTTAAAAGTAGGCATGTGCTGCCCTCTTCTGTCTAGCACTGTCTAGGTCCACATTGCATTTTCACAAACTTGAAAGCATTTTTAAATATATGACGCCCCCTATTGTTGGAAGAAGTAAAGTGCCATGAACTTCCTGAATATTGTTTTAGAAAGCATCATAGAGGCCATATGGACGAATTATTTGCATGGCGAATCACTTGCACACAGACATTCATATTAACACTTTTACTATGCACAAGAAGTTAAAGTGCACGTCTGATCGATTCAAAGCTTTAAACTTGTGCAAATATGTTATACATTTAGAAACAATTGATCAAATAAATAATTGACATGGCAATGAACAACCATTGAGTACTTCAATCACACAGTCACATTATCCATCCATTGACTTTCAATGTCCCCTTGCTAATAGGGTGCCTCACTACCGCTTTTTGTTCTTAAATTTATATTTAAGACCCATTTGTGTGTGTGTCAGCAAGGGGTTCTCAGGAGAAGCAATGCCTGCTGCCTTAATGGTGCTGCATTTGGTCTCCAGAGGACTGTTTATTGTGCCCTTCAGCAAAGACCCTGTCCTTAATTACTTCAGCATGGGTTCTGTCACACCAATGAGACCCAGCATGGGTTTACACTGTAATGCATTGCTTTGGCTGCAGTTGATTTTAAATAGAGCTCCTCACCAGCAAAAAAAAAAAAAAAAAATCATTACTTGTGGACTCTAGCCACAGCTCTTTAGCATTATCAAGGGCTGTTAGAAACACATGAGCCTTTTCACATTTCAAATAATTAATTTGATGTGTAATTGCTTATGAATTACATTGACAGTCTCTTTGTAGCTGTTGCTTGTAGAGGCACATGCTTACATTGATCCTTAACAAGTTCCGATAAACCTCATTGTTAATCTTGGAATGATTTGCGCTGTTTATTTATCTATAAAATCAACGTTGGACCTCAAAATATGCAAAAACTTGCTGCAGGTCACACTCATACATAAAATTAGCCATTTGGTGCACTGACCACTGAAGCACTTTTACACAGCATGTGGCCTAATTTTCGCCCTTCATGGTTAGACAACCTCCACAACCCCTCCTTATTCGAACATTTATGGCAAGCATGCTGCTAGATCTAGTAACACATTTGATGTCAATTTAGAAGAAGTAGGAAATATAGAAGAGGCCATTTTCCTATCAAATATCAATGATACCACCTGTCAACGTTTGGGTAGTCTCATGCCAAGCACCATCTGCTAGCAATTTGCCAAATTTAGAAGCCATTGTTCTTGAGGGAAAATATTTAATTACGTGGAGTTCATTAAGCACATACAGAATGGTATTGTCGTCTACACTGCATAAAAATCCTACTCTTGATGGATATCTAATTTTGAAGATCAAATCTACTTCAAAAAGAAAATGTACTTGTCAAGACTAATTAAATATCGATTAAGTATGTTTTTTCTTCAAAGTACGATTAGCTTTTTATTGGATTTTTACACCTAAAACACTTGCTTTCGTGGAACCAATGTTGTTTCAAAAGCTATGTAATGTCACAAACTTTTAAAGAGACAGTTCGCCCAAAAATGACCATCATCTACTGTCGGTCAAAGTTGTTCATCTGTAATCTGTATTTGAGTCAAAATGTGCTAAGGGGTAATAATGGAACAACAGATTTACAAAGTGATTTTTTTTTTTTTTTTTTTTTTTTTTTTTTTTTACTATTATTTACAACTGGATCTGCATTTTAATGGGTTTAAATAAACTATGTTTGTTATAAAAGACAACCCCCCCCCCCCCCCCCAAAACCATCAAAACCACTTATTTACTATATATATATTTTTATTTAATTATAATATATATATATATATATTCAATAACACTTCACTGGTGTTTGTTATAAAATATAGTCTTCTCAGTTGGTTAAGAGAGATTAAGACAATTATCAAAGTTTGATCAAATGTTGTTAAATTTTCCAATAAAAGATGATAAACTTTTACATGATTTGTTAAATTCAATTACCCCTTTACCCGCAGATTTTGACTCATACAATATTTATTTGAGAGCTGAAAGATGTAATTTGCCCACTTTGCCCACTGTCAATGTTGTTTTGGACCCCATTGACATTTTATAGAGGAAATATCAAAATTAGCCCAACGTAAAATCATTCTCCATTTGATGATCATACAGATTAACTGAGAAAAAATTAGTTCAGGCTGATTTGCGGAGTGAATTTTAACCATCATAGTTGGGCAATATCACAAGGACAGGCTTTGCCTCCTCTCACATGACTGTATGTTGCAGTCTATGTCACGATTCAGAACCTCCATAAACCTAATGAGCTGAAAGAAAGAAAATAGTCATAAAGCAGATTTACAGTGATAAGATGAACATATTTTAATGATGCAATCAGAGTTAATTTCGGCTGTTCAGGAGCTCTAAGAGAAAATCTATAAAGCAGTTCAGCAGAAAACAGTGTCATCGTCCAGCTCAGTTCAGTTCTCATCCAATACTGTCAGTGCCATCAAATCAATAATATTGTTAAATGCTTTTCCCCAACTAAGCAAGCAAGAGGCGACAGTGGCAAGGAAGCCAAACTCAATCGAGTGACAGAATGAAGAAGATGCTACACCTCCCTCTAAAACTGTATGCGTTGCTGTTAGACAGTTATACCTTTTGATTTCTTACGTTGTAATATTCATTTGCCTCCTCATAGAAAATGGCCCACTTTAGAAGCCCTAACAAGACCATGATGCCAATTTCAATAGTAATGGGTCTAAAATTGGTCTGGTTTTGAACAGGGTGAAAATGAGAGTGCGTTTGAGGGTAGTTCAGAGGGCATTTGATTAATCTGTGAAGTCAGTGTGAATGGCAGACAAGGCCTACGGGGAATTGGGATACCACGGGGGGGGCGAGAAGAAAAAGGAAACAGAACGATTCAGGGATTGAGGCTTGGCTGTTGACAGTCCCTCTCCTCATTATAGGGGCAGTGGCAGGGCTTGGCGGTGCATTCTGCTGGAATATGTCTCTTCTGCAGCCCTTGAAGCTCTCTGAAGCCTGCTGGCGCGCTGTGACCATGTCAGGCTCAAAATGAAGCCACTGGTGCCCCATACCACAGCACTGTTTTGACATTAATTATCAACACTGACAAAAGTTTGCACAAAACTTTATTTCCATTTTTATGCCGCATGACTCTCTATCCTTCTGTTGCTTCGACCCCTCTAGAGTTTTAGTTTATTGACTGCAGCGAGGACATAAAGATAAAAGTAGAAGCGAGTGTCGGGAGTTGACGACAGAACCTGTGGGATTAAGGGAGATGCATCAAAAGTCACAAAAAAACCTAACCAAAACGAGTGGAAAGGATCAAAAAGTGACCAAGTAAGAGGTGGCGAATGTCCAGGGGGGTCTAACAAAAGAGGATGCATTTATTTTGTGATCCTACGAGGCGAGGGTTTTTCCGATTCACTCTCCAAGGGAGCTCAGTGGCGGGCTTCTGCAGGGAATCGTTGGATTGATGGTGGAGTAGAACAAAAGCAAAAGTTGAGGAACACTGAACCTAATGCAAATGGGAGGCGAAAAATGCCAGAAGGCAGCCATTCGCTATGAGGTGAATGCAAGCTAAGGTCACCATGAGCGACCTTGTCAGTCAAAAGCAGAATCTGTTGCTTTGAGCATGCCAAAGCATTGTGGTGTTTGAGGAGACATCCCTGATATGAATGTAAAATGCTTTGGATGTAATGTAGTACATAGTAAAGCGCTATATAAATGCCTTATTTAATTTCAAAGAAACACATTTATGCACTATAAATGCATAAACTATGACTTTTATGGCCATGGATTGAAATTAATCTAATTAATTAAATTATTATTTTTTTTCCTGTACTATTTCCTGTACAACACACATCCATAGACTCTAGCCTTTTTGAGGTAATGTTAAAGGGATTGTTCAGCCAAAAAATAGTCACCCTAATGTCATTGCAAATTTGTATACAGTATTTGACTTTTGATCATTTGAGAAATGTCTTTTCTGTTTATACAATTAATGTCAATGGGTTCCAATGTTTTCTTTTTTTCTGTTCTTTTTTTTTCCAGATGAAAGAAAATCATAGAGGTTTGGAATGCCATGAGGATAGGATATATAGATGTATAGAAGTAGGATGAGGGCATGTGAGAGAGAAGTAGCAAACATATATAAATATATAAGGGTTCAAAACCAGCCCACGGATACAAAAAAAAAAAAAAAAAAGCAAAATTGCTACTGCATAGCAATGAATACATATCAGAATTGGGGGGCGTTTGGTTGCATTTTATTTTATTTCACTGGAACGGAGAGCAGAAGTGTTTGACCTCTCAAGGCAATGGCTATACATCATATTACCATAGTCTTATATATGCTGCTGTATCCAATATGTACTGTATCCAATACTGTGCGGAGAATGAAGAAAAAAAAAAAGATCATGCTGAAGTATTACACTCCATATTACACTCTACATATAAATATAAAACTACAATAACTGTCACTAATTTAGCAGACACAGGAATGTGTCTCAATTTTGTGCAAGACATTACATTTGATTTATAGATCAGCTTAAATCTTATTTGTGATCAAAATGACCTGACATGAAACTAGGTAATAAAAACATTTGCTGCCCATGGCCACTGATAGGCTATACATCAACTGATTATTGATCAAAATAAAACCATAGTAATATTGACCACAAGTTTAAGGCTGGCTTATTAAGACCCATTAGGTACATTTATAGGGCCTGTAATCAGCTAAATAAATACATAAAGCAGATCCAGCCTGCCAGTGGTGCCACTTTCTGTTCCGCCTCCATTCTCCTACAGCATTTTGGTTCCTGAGATTAGACTTAAAGGGATTGTTCACCCAAAAATGAAAATTAGCCCATGATTTTTATTCACCCTGAAGCCATCCTAGGTGTATATGACATTCGTCTTTCAGACAAATACAATCAGACCCATTTAATCCCACCGGTTACAATTGTGACCGCATCTTTTTTCTTATTTCTGGAATGTTGTTATTGACTTTGGGCAAGAAATTAAAAATAGATTGTCTTGATTAAAAATCTATAAATATGAAAGGTCACATGACCAGATCAGTTTAATTCCTGCTTGCACATCTAGAAGATGTCATCCTCAGAGAGAAAGAACTATTATATTTTGTACATATATTCTTTAAAGGGTATTATACTCCTGGATAAATAATTTGCTCGTAAGACAATTGTGACAGGTAGTATAACACAGTGCTTCAATTGAAAACACAGGTATTGGCTGTTAATCCTGCACTGAATGTATGTCACACCTGTAGGGTGGATAGGTTATCTCGACAAAGGAGAAGTGCTCACTAACACTGATTTAGACAGACTTGTAAACAATATTTGAGAGAAATAGACTTTTTGAGTATATAGAAAAGGTCTTAGATCTTTGAGTTCAGATCATGAAAAATGGGGGCAAAACAAAAGTGTTGCGTTTAAAATTTTGTTCAGTGTAGTTATCAGTATCCCAGAAACTTTCAATGTTTTGGACCTTCTAGATGTACGTGCCCCTTTTTTGACCCTTCTTTGCAACAATACTCTACATATGCACCACAACAAGGTCCTCTAATGTTCTATATTGAGTTTTGGCAGATGTCAAGGGCCTCAGAATCAAATATGGCCATGTTTTGTTGTGATCATCCAGTAATTTTATCATTCGAACGTCTCTTGAAGCAGACTACCCTGTTAATTGGCTGTTCCAGTACAGTCATACTGCACCTGCGTCCTGTTACACAGGGAGCACTGCTGGTTTGAAGGGTGCTTCACTGGCTGGTTGAGAGCTTTAAATAGTCTGATGTTCCTTCTTAGAGCTGAGTGAAGAGACTGGTGCAGGCTCACAGATCTATGCTGCAGTATCAGCCATTATTGAAAAGGAAAACCGCCACATAAGAGTCACTCACACGGCTCTATACAAGCTGCGCTCATAGCAGATGTTCCTCAAGTAGTCATCAATCATAATGCAGACGTATTACATTTGAATATTAGTGTTTAAAGACTTTTTCATTGAAAGGTTCAAAGCTTCTTGTATATGACTGATGGGGATTCGATGACTTTTACTTTCTTCATTTGCAAATGTGATTGATTCATTTTTGTGATCTGTAACGTGATGCGTTCTCCCAACACTATCTCACGACCAATTCGTACGAATTCGACGCATGATTAAAAAGTGTCTAATTCATACTAATTCGTACGACCTCAGTCGTACTAATTCGTACGATTTGTCTAAACCCACGTGGGCGGGGTAAGGGGTAGGTCATTCGTATGAATTCATACGAATTGGCCAATTCGTAAAATATGTACGATTTAGCAAAATCGTATTAATTCGTACGAGTGAGGTCGTATGAATTGTTACGAATTAGCCACTTTTTAATCATTCGTCGAATTCGTACGACTTGGTCGTGAGATCGGGTTGGTTCTCCTGCTGGAAGTAGCCATCAGAAGATGCACACTGTGGTCATAAATTGATGGACATGGTCGGCAACAATACTCAGGTAGGCTGTGGTGTTTTAAATGATGCTCAATTGGTACTAAGGGACCCAAAGTGTACCAAGAAAACATCCCCCACACCATTACGCCACCACCACCAGCCTGAACCGTTGATACAAAGCATGTTGAAACATGCTTTAATGTTGTTTACGTCAAATTCTGACCCTATCATCTGAATGTCGCAGCAGAAATAAAGACTCCTCAGACAACTATGTTTTCCAATCTTCTGTTGTCTAATTTTAATGAGCCTGTGCTAACTAGCCTCGGTTTTCTGTTTCTAGCTGACCCTACAAAGGCAAAGTGGAGTAACCACACAAACAAAGAAACGGAGAAAAAGGCCTTTAAAGTTTTTATACCAGCCAGTCAAAGATGTTATGGGTAGATTATGTGGTAATGCATCTCCAAAACGGGACATAATTTAACCCAGATATTTTTTCACCAGACAGTGAAAGACTCATTTTTGACCAAATGTGTACTGCGCTTTGCCTTTGCTTTAAGATTCTTCGACATGTCATGTATTCAGAGATGCTCTTCTGCAGACCTCAGTTGTAACAAGTGCTTCGAGTTACTTTTGCATTTACATCAGCTTGAACCATTGACCTCTGACCTATGGCATCAACAAGGATTTTTTTTTTGACCACTGCCGCTCACTGAATATTTTTTTTATTATTATTATTCTGGTTATGCGTGAAAATCGCAGTAGATCAGCCGTTTCTGAAATACTCAGACAAGGCCGGCTGGCACCAACAACCATGCCACATTCAAAGTCACTTAAATCACCTTTCTTCCCCATTATGATGCTCAGTTTGAACTTCGGCAAATCGTTACTATCATGTCTACATGTTACTGCCATGTGATTTGCTGATGCCATGTGATTTGCTAAGTGTATATTGTGCCATATAGACCTTATGTAGCCCCGCCCCTTTTCAGCGTTGCGCTCGTTGTCTTTTGACTTCCGGTCTGTATTTCCACAGCGATCTTGCATAGGTATGAATGAACTGCTCGTAAAAAAATTCCCGTTCGACATTTGTTAAGACATCTGCTTACTTGATAACTTTGTTAACTCTACAATAAGTAAATCCACTTCACCAGCTAATTACTCCTCGACAGCGATGCCATAGAAATATACAGAACCGGAAGTTCAAAGACAATATTCTAAAGATGACGGCGGCCACGTTTCTCTGGTGCATAAGGTCTATAGGGGATAGTGAATAAGTAAAAAAAATAAAATACAAATACAAATAAAGAGTTATATGGGTTTGGAATAGCATGAGGGGTAAATAAATTTTTACAAACTTTTTATTTTTTGCCAAACTATGCCTTTTACTGCATTTAAATCACAAACAAATTCCAAATTTGTCATTATCTATTCTGTTCCCTAACACAAGACAAGATACCTCAGCAGGTTTAGGCTTGCTTTGGATTTGCATCTCAGGTGAGCCCACTGATGTCCTTTTCTAGAGTTCAGTCTCAAGCTACTGCAGGTGCAGTCTAAAAAGAGAATATGGAAGCAGAAGCAAGGTCTTAAATGTGAGTAGTATGGATTACTGATGCTGCGGATTGTTTGAAGATTTTGCTACACTCAGGCGAGGTTAACTTTTAAAGTCATTTTCTGACTTTCTTGAACCTAGTGTATTGAGGAAATGTATCATGTCACATAATTAAAGCCAGTCATAAGAAACACAAGTGACATACAGTACATGACATACTCTGCAGATCATCAGTGGGGCTTTGAACTATTTAAGAAAACATCAGCAATATGGGGATTCAAACTTTGCCAGAGCCGCAAACCTGCAGACGTGAAAGGTATCACTGACACCGTAGCCATGGCAACTATGAACAAAACAATGCTGAATGTTGAAACCCACAGGAAAGCAGCGAGATCTCTATAATGTTTCAATTGTTTCTCCTAATAACAAACGTAACATTTTAGTATTTCAAATATCAACGGCGTTTTTCAGAAATTGCTCACTGCACCTTTAATGAAACAAAACTTCATTAACATTCCTGAGCTACAAAGAAATAACTTCTGAGCGATATTCTTCGCCGAAGATGAAGATGAACACAAAATGCGGTTTGTGATGCCACATGTAGAAAATTAAATCTGTGAAATTGCAGTGTGTGTATCCATCTAATCTGAAATGTAGGAGGCAGTCGCATCCCTTAATATTCTTTTATAAAGGGTTTCCTGTCACCTCATGTTATTTAATGGCAATGTTTGGAGAGCGGTGTAAGTTGCAGCCTCGCTCGATCAAATCTGGCTTCTATCCACCCACAATGCTGTGGAAATGATTTAGCAGCTGTTTCACCACTTCGGCAGAGAATAACAACAGTTTGCCATCAACCACAAACGAATTATTTCACTTAAACAAGCCTAGACCTGTGTGAGAACAAAAACATTACTTTGATTTTTATTTTTTTTTTTTAAATGAAATGTGTGTCGCCTGGATAGATGGATTGCTTATATGAAGAGTTCAGATGCAAAAGCCTCTAAATGCCATTTGAAATTTTCTTCTTTAATGATGATTTTAATCAAACTTGTATATTTAAGTTCAGTAATATCACTTAAATAACAATTAATAGGTAATTATCATTGCCATGTAAGTGAAATAACTGAACTTAAATATACAAGTTTGATAAAAATCATCATTAAAGAAGAAAATTTCAAATGGCATTTAGAGGCTTTTGCATCTGAACTCTTCATATATAATGCTTTGTATAATGACTGGGATGCCATCACTTTTCAGAGATGTGGAAATGAACTTGAGTGGCAATAATTGCCCTCAGACAATTTTTTTTTCAACCGCATCCAAACCTGTCAAGATATTTACCGGTATAACAGCACAATTTATCATTCAAGACGTCTACAGAAAGGGGAAACTTTATATAATGCTATTTGAATAGAAGTTGCTTGTAGAAGTATTGGTGGAGCATAATGTAGACAAGGTAACTGCAATTGTGCTTTTGTTAAAAAGCAATATCACTCTCGCAATCATATTCTGACTATCTATATAAATATTAAATAATATTCTACAATAAAGGTGTAAAAATATGTTAATGTGTATATTAACACACTGTTTATTAAAACAAAGTCACATGTACTGTATATCAAGTTAATTTTTTTGAATGTCATCTATTATTAATAGTACCTCGCCTTCTGATCAGATCATTAGTAACCAAATCTAAACAAAAACAGCTCACACACAGTTTAGCATTTTAAAAAAGTAACTTTGATTTATATAATAAATTATACTGTATGTGATGTTTACTTTCATCTGAAGCTGGTCCTTGGTCCTTTTGAATAAACCATTGCATTCCACATGCATTCTCTACTCACACATATATGCACTCAGCCAGCTGGCTATTTCCCATGATGAATTGTAGGGTTATTTTCAGCCCTTTCTCTTGGCAGAAACACCTGGCACTGATTAAGGATAGGGTCACATTGGCACCCTAGATCAACTCATGAAGCAGGAGTCCGGGTGAGACCGGGCACTCTGGCACTGGGCAGGCCGCTAAGGGTGCTTGTCTAGGACACCAGATGGAGAGATCTGCATATTTCCAAGTGACTCTTTGGAAACTGAGAATTGACCAATAGGATGCATGGCTCAACTGATGTGATAGTGTTTTTTATTTTTTATTTTATTTTATATAATATATATTTTTTATTTTTATATAATTTGAATATTATATACATACACACTACAAGCTCTTATCCTCACCAATGCTACATTTATTTGATTAAAAATACAATAAAAACTATATATATATTAAATAAAAAATATTTAAATAGTACTGTCAATCGATTAAATCAACTAATTAATCACACACTTAATAGTTATATATATATTTTTATTGTAATAATTTCACATTTAATTTTCAAATTATTTTAGAAGCAACAGAGACATAAGCCTATATTTTAAATATTTGTTTAATGGCATTTTTTAATGAAGAAGGCCAATATCACCGATACCAATTCTGCTGATGACGAGGTCTCTAGATTTTTTTTTTTCTCAATTTCCGTCATTAATTATAGCCATTCAACATTACAGTATAATTGAAAGCTATACAATTTTATCAGGCTTTTAAAAATATATAACAACTTTTAATTTAAGCGAACAATCTTCACACAAACCCTTCATAATAATGCCACATTTACCTGCCCTTCAACATATCAGGGCTATTTTTTTCTATTGGCCCAGTTAGAACAGTTCATATTTTACTTGCCCTGTCAAAATACACAGTTATTGTTGTCGTTGTTTTTCACCCATGTAACCTTGTAAACCGTGCTTTAAGATTTTAAGTAGGTCGACCAGGTAGGACACAGAAATGTAATTAAGTTATCAAACACTTCACAGTCTTCACTAAATAAATAAATTAAATATAGATTAATCCTTATTAAAGCTACAAATGTTATTCAGTCAAGAGAAAGATGTTTTCTTTAAATGACAGACAGCAGCAGATTTATTAGTCTGCTGTCACTTTAAGACCGGCCACACGCTTTCTCAACACTTTGGGCCCTATTTTGACAATCATGGTCTAAAGCGCAGGGTGCAATTGCACATAGGGCGTGTCCGAATCCACTTTTGCTAGTTTAACGACGGGAAAAATGGTTGACGCGCCCTGCGCATGGACTAAAATGGTTGTCCCTATTCTTTAATGAGGAATGGGCCCGTAACGAGAATGGGGAAGTGTTTTTGACATAACGTGATATAAACCAACCAGAGTCTCGTCTCCCAATCTTTTACATTGTAATCCTTTTATTTTTAATATTTGCCATGTGTGTGTGTGCTGCTGTGCATCCCTGTGAGTGTAATTGGCAGTGTATGCGTGTTGTGGACCCACCTATAAGGTCTCTTTTGCGATAGTAAGCAACTCCAAAACACCTAAGAAGCTTCATAGCAAAACCCTGGCATCATGGCAGCGAGTATGGGCATACAACACTCACATTTTTCGTAAGAAAAGCAAAATGTAATTACTAGACCAATCACAACTTTAAAATACACATTTTCAGCAAGAGAGTTATAGACTTTCAGACATTTTATACCCTAAGAATAGCAAAACACACAATCGTCTGGCAGTTTTAAAATTCTGCTGCCAGCTTATATAGTGTATAATTTAACACCCACCAAAGTGTGTGCTTGTATGTGAGTGTGGCCACACATGTGAGTGTGAAGTGTTCCTGACAGTGCGCCCACTTTTAATGAGAAACACCTGGCCCTCATTCATAATGGAGGGCGGATTTCAAATTAATTTGGTGGCACTTCTTTCTGTCCTGGGTGATGTTCAACAGCTGTACAACTCCACTCTCAACTGCATAATGAATCACGCTTCCCTCTCGTTTGAACCCAGACACAGGCTTTTCATTGTTCATCTTCTCTGGGTATTGAGGGCCGCCACATCTATAGTGCTGAACATTAAGGTCAGAAAAGTTGCTAAACTTGGAGAATGATTTTAGCCATTATGTCTGGAAAAAATGACGTATGTCTATGGAAATCTGTCAATGCAGAGTGAATATTGCAAAACCTGTCAAGGGAATAAGATGATGAAGAAGGAGAAGTAGAACGAGAATGAGAAAGGAGAAGGAGAAGATCATCATATTTTGCTTTAACAAAATGTGTAACACTACAATAAGTTTCAAAATAAGTTATATATCTTTTTTTTTCGATTTCTTTTTTTTTTTGGTCAGTGTAACCAAAAAAAAAAACCAAAAGAAAAAGGTCATCTATATTCAGGACACTTTTATTTTTTTTTGCCATTTTGCGTTATTTTAAGGACACATTAGTAGCCAACATGCTATCAGTTCTCAATATTTTTTTTAATGATTTTCATTAATGTAATAGCATTTTTTAAAATCAATTAAATTATAATAAAAGGCAGTACACCAAATGTCTTTATGATACAGAATTATTTCAAATGTATATATGAATCATTGTATTCTACTATAGTAAGAATAAGATTCCATATTTTGAATTGCAGATATTAATTATCTTATATTAATTAATTAATTAATTATTAAAGATAATGGAGGGGAAAATGTCCTTAAATAATATCACAATGCAAAATAATAATAATAATAATAATAAATAAATAAATCTAATAATAGGAATTTTTCATTATGCAAACGTTATTTAAATATTTATATTTATAAATACAAATATTTAAGTCTTAACATCTATAGCATCACATCTTTTTGAGCAAACGTCTCAATGAAATGCGAATGCTACTGATGTTACATGCATGGCCTTTCCATCAAACGCCTGTCACCTATGACTTCACTACTGTCTTTCATTGTGCACGACAATTGAGTCAGAAAGAAGTAAAATGCCCTGGTGTATCGTTGTTCTCTAAAATACAGTATCATCGAGAACTCAAACCTTGAGTTTAATTTAAGACTGCACACATTTACAACTTCCAAACCAAACCAGACTCTAATCAAACTAACTGAGAGTGAGACTTAAGTCAAATAAATAAATACGTGACTAATATTATACCACGGGGCACCATCATATTTTAACCAAGAAGATGTCTTTCATTTTAGTATCAGTACACCCACCTATCCACACTCACAGTCACACATACTGTAGCTGCTTGTCAAGTGCTGGATTTTTCATATAGAAGTATTTCTGTGGACATGGATTGCAATTCCACTTCAACTTCGCAAATCGTATACCCTCTCTGATCTTCCTAAGCAGCTTGCTTTTGATATCACAATGGTTATAGGTTTAAGGAGCAGGATGTCACATCTCCTTTGAGGATTTTGATGCGTAATGGAACATGTGTTATGATGGTGCATACTGATTATGTGATCCAACAAGTGCGTTTTTCTTTGAATTGGGTTTTGCTGATTAGCATTGGCTGACTTTTGGTAACTATTGTATAACATCTGACTGCATAAAGCATTTGCCCATATTGACTGGACTTATTATGTCTGAATATTTGTTAGATATCAAGAATGGTGAGAGAACTTTGTGCTTGGTAGGTTTTTCATCTTCTACTGACAAAAGTTTAAATCACATCTGGATAGCGCACTTCCCATTATGTTTATGCATTAAAGGGTTAGTTCACCCAAAAATGAAAATTCTGTCAGTATTTACTCACCCTCATGTTGTTTCAACCCCGTAAGACCTTCGTTCATCTTCGCAACACAAATTAAGATATTTAAGATATTAAGATCGCTCCTGCATACAGTCCATAGGCTTCTTGAGGGACTGGCTCTTGCTGTCCTCGAAAAGTCATTAAAGACATTGTTAAAATAGTCCAAGTGACTACAGGGGCTCAATCTTAAGTTTATCAAACGACGAGAACACTTTTGTGCGCAAAAAAAAACAAAAAAAATAACGACTTTATTTCAACTATTCGTTTATTTCTCCCTCTGCGCGAGTCAGGTTACTAGTTTAATAGCGTAAGCTTCTGTTATTGTACGTCACACGCATGACACACATGACCAGCGTCGGCCAATAGTGAGCCTACGTATGACGTAGCTCTACGCAATCACACTACGTTAACTGACTTACAGGCTCATGGAGAAGGAAGTGAATAGTTGAAATAAAGTCGTTATTTTTGTTGTTTTTTTGCGCACAAAAGTGTTCTCGTCGTTTGATAAAGTTAAGATTGAGCCCCTGTAGTCACTTGGACTATTTTAACGATGTCTTTAATGACTTTTTGGGGACAGCAAGAGCCAGTCCCTCAAGAAGCCTATGGACTGTATGCAGGAGCGATCTTAATATCTTAAATATCTTAATTTGTGTTCCGAAGATGAACGAAGGTCTTACGGGGTTGGAACAACATGAGGGTGAGTAAATACTGACAGAATTTTCATTTTTGGGTGAACTAACCCTTTAAGTCAGTAGGCGGAGAGTAGGTGGTCTTTTGTGGCTGTTTGAATGCATTTGACCACATGAGCTTTTACACTACGAAAGCAATCTGGTCAAATGTGATTTGACAACCTCTGGAAGTGGTTGAAAGTTCGTTTTTAACCCGGTTTCAGTTTGTATTTAGTATTGTCTACTTGTGATTTGATTGACTAAAAGACATTTTAAAACCATAATTACTTTCCATACCTTAATGTGTCCTTTCTGGCTTCATCATCTCATATGATTTGCATATTTTTATAGAACTTTATTAATGCAGGTTCATTGTGCCCCTCATGCCCACTGTAGTTTAGATACACTGCTATTTTCATCCTGGTCGGCAGGTGGCGCCTCTCACCAGGCTCCTGCTAAACATTACCACTCATTATGCCTGATGTGTCACACCTGTGTCTTGCCCTATAGAGTGCCAAAGTGATGACGTCACTTTGTAGGACAACTCGGAAGTTGGGTTCTCGGCGCATGGGTTCCCTCGATCAAAAAGCTATGCATTTTCCCCATAGACTTTTGGAAAATCGCAAAAAATAAGATCGGAGTTCAACAAAAAGTTGTGACCCTTACATGTTTTGTCTATCAAGATAGTCTTTATAAGTTAATCCAAAATGAATACATTTTGAAGCCTATATAATTTTTTTTAAAAACACAAGCAGACACAATAAAGTTTTAAAAAGCAGGTTATAACTGTGTTTTATGTCATAGATCAAAACGTGAAAATATTTAGAGGCTTTGTTCACCACAGACCTTATTTCAGGCGATTTAGCAAAAATCCATTCAAAAATCCCATAGACTTTAGAGCGAGGGAGTGCTAAAATGCTAACTCATTTCCGCGTTTTGGCCTACAGAGTGACGTCGTAACTTCGGCACTCTATTTAAGTGGGTTTGTGCCATGCATGCTTTATTGTTCAGTCTTAAGCCTATGTTACCGGTTGCAAGCTAAGTCTGTTGAAGTATAAGTCTTTGAACCCTTGTGTCTATTTTTCTTTTCATTTCTTGGAAAGCCAGCTTCCTTTGTACTTTTCATCAGTAAAGATTGTCTTTTGTTGAAGACCCACGGCTTTTTGACCACCTCTGCTCTTGGATTCATTAATTGGGGAGTTAGCTCAATCAGTTAAACACGAGAGACATGGAGCCCAATCCCCACCTAGAACAGCCCTGTTACAAGCTGTGATGTCAAAAGTCTTATTCTGAATAATATTCTAGGATGTAAACCGCATATTATAAACATGAGCCAGAATTTTGAGACCAATGCAATCACAGATGGGCAGAGAACATACAGACTGAGTTAACAGATCTTTCTATGAAGCCACATCCATCTGCACACTGCATTTCAGAATAGGCAAAACTGGATGTGGATTGAACAGTGTTTTACTACATATGCCAAATTCCATGAGCCCCTTCCTTATCCTTTTATCCACCTATTACTTAATACCTATAATAGCATTCTGTCATCAATTATTTACCCACATGTCATTACAAAACCGAATGAATTTCTTTCATCTGTATTTCAATATAGGGACTAAGGCTTTCAAGCTTAAAGCCTTCAAAAAACATTTAACATTATTGATACTATGATTGTACTAATGACAGTATTTGCTCACGAGTGATATTTTGTATATTGCAGACCTTTTTAAATTGCTATAAAGAGTGCAAATGACTTTATCTTTCCTAAACACCCTACCTGGATTTCATTTTTAAATAAATTTGCTTGTGAAAGATATACAAGCTCTGGTGTCTTATTAAAGAGAAAGGAAGCTAATATTTGATGGTGTTTTTATCTTGTGTTTGTCCACTTCCGAAAATGATTTTATTTTACCATAAATGCTAGTTCTAATTGTTATTGCACTTTCCTCACACAGTGTATAACTTCCCAGAAATCAGTCTTTTTTCTCCCACCTTCTTACACTTGTGGTGTTCACATTAAAAAAATGATTGGCCTACAAAAAAATAGCTTGTAAATCTTTCGTCATGCGGATTTGATATCTTTTTATCGACTTGTTTTCTTTCAATTGGCACAGGTTTTGTATTTCTTTTTGGAAATGATTGATCATAGGACTCATCTGATCTTACACCTCACTTTTTTAAGGTAAATAAGCTTGAGTGAACTTAGAGTAAAGCATTTTCAACACAGGGTTAACACCAACTTCATGATAATAGCATTAATGCTAACTCCGTTCCAAAGAGCAAACCCTCTGTCGATAAAGGGCTATTTAAGGGATACCGATGGAGTCCTGGGGTAGGCTACAAGACACAAATATAATAAATATTATGCTGCTTTTTCTCATGAAAGCTCGTTAAAGCTTAAAGCTTTGATTTCCGTGTCATAGCAGACAAACTTTGCAATGCTTTGCAACTAAATCCCTGTGATTAAATGGCCACATTGAAGGTCAACACACAGCATTAAGTTATTGCACACAATCATTTCCAGGCCTTTAAATACATTTGATGTGCCCACCCCACTTTGCTGATAAAATAACAATTTTGTTCACAATGGTTATTTATCCAGTATGTCTTAGAATTGACCACCTCAATTCAGCCGCTATACCCCCAAAACAAAATTTCCACCTGTTGGCCTGAGATACCAATCAGAGCTTTGTTCCTTTGTTGTTATTTCAGCTAGCAGTGTGCAGTAATCCCCAACACTACTCAAAAAGGCTGTAATGACAGCAAAAGCATCATTCTGTAAGTTCCTCAAAATCCTGGTTTTGTGATGAAATGACTTTGTGAAAGTACTTACAAGAAGCTTACACCAAGCAAAGCATCAGTGAAGCAGTAAACACAACCCTTTTGTCTCTATAAAGGATTACACAAGCCAGCGATCTCAGCCCAGAATGTTCCTGAGATGCATGAAGCAGCTCTGGGTAACTGCTGCTTTTCCGAGTCTCTATATGGGAGCATCGATGTTCATGTTACACCCACTACGGATGTTTGAAGCCTGCTGTTTTACGGTCTGAAAATGTGCTAAAATGCCTATAGCCAAGTTCAGTGTTGCCTATTGGTACAATACTACAAAATATAGCCATTTTATTTAAATAATTCGATTTGACATTTCTCATTTAATAAAACTACTGTGCATCTAAGATTTCTGAAAGTTTGTGGGATGCAAACACAGTGTTAAGGAAAGCCACTTACTTGGAAATATTGATAATTAAGGGATAGTTCACTTTGAAATTAATTTTAGTTTCAATTTTGATATTTTTTAGGTCAAACCGTTCTTGTCTATCAGTCATATAATGAAGGTCTATGGTCACCACTTCAAAGAGCATGCACAGAGAAGTCCAAATTAAACATGATTTAATGACTCGTAAATGTAGGTACACATTGATGGCCTAAGACACGAAACGAGCGGTTTGTGTGAGAAAACGAACAGTATTCAAGTATTCATTCGTTTTTACCTCTTGTAACCACAGCCACAAAGCGCCCACGCCCTCAGATCACTTGGACGTGGCTGTGGTACGTAAAAACGATATAAATACTGTTTGTTTTCTCACACAAACCGCTCGTTTCGTGTCTTAGGCCATCAGTGTGTACTTACATTTGCGAGTCATTAAATCATCTTTAAATTGGACTTCTCTGTGCATGCTCTTTGAGGTGGTGACCATAGACCTCCGTCATATGACTGACAGACAAGAACGGTTTGACCTAAAAATTTGAAACCACTGCGGAAACAAAGACACCTACATCTTGGATGCCCTTGAGGTAAGCTAAAACATACCAAAAATTAATTTCAAAGTGAATTATCCCTTTAATCAAAATATAAGAAAATATAGATATTTATGGAACATGTCTCTCAGTCCTTAAAGTGATAGTTTACTCAAAAATTTTAATTCTGTCATCATTTACCCACTCTCTTTCTTTCTTCTACTGAACACAAAAGAAGATACTTTTAAGAATGTTGGTAATCACACCATTTTGGTTACTATCAACTTCCACTGTATGGGTAAAACTGTAAAAACAGTGAGACGTTTCTAAAAATATCCTCTTTTAGACAACTCACCGGGAACATGGATTTCACAGAAGACTCTTTTCAATTAAATTTTAACATCTGAATTTGAAATGAATTTAAACTGAGGTAGCAAAAAAGATTTCAAGAATGTTAAGAAATTCAAAATTCATGCGCATGGCCTAAAAAGGTTTGAGAACCATTAGCCTATAGTTAGAAAATAAACAGCATGCGCATTTTACCAAAGTCAGCGCTGAGTGAACGGGCTTGCCTAAAAGTACTTTGGTTTGTTCCATGGATACACATGCAATATTTAAATGCTAATGGTTATACTTTTGAAAAAGTGTAACAACTGCTGTGACAAATATTTCAGTTATGGTCAGCACTTCGTTGTAGACTAAAATTCATTGCAAAGGTAATTAACTGTCCATCTGTGAACACTCTAAGTGAATTTTTTTGCAATAAGAAATCTTTACAATCACTTGATTTTTGAGTTTCCATATATACACAGCCAGACTGATTGAATTGCTCACACCTTTGTTGGATTACTCCCATCATTCTCCATCAGAGATAATCAAAATCAGACTGAGAAATTGTGTGATTAATTGCAACATGAAAGTCCCCATTGTCATACTTTGCAAGGGTGGTGAGAGGGTTTATTCGGATTCCCACATGCAGCATAGCAGAAATGAAGGACATGAACAATGTGTTTGTACATTTCCTAGCTTTTAGACAGCTCGTAAGAGCATGTTGAATAATTCCCACACTATCTTGATCAATCAGAGAAATGAAGAAATGACTGCAGCTAATTACAATCCTCCTATTCCTTTCATTTGCACAATGGCTTTACTTAAGGTAAATGCATTGCAGAACAGCACAAACATGAATGCAGAATACTAAACGACAACTTCACAGTGCAAGTCAATACAGCATAGCAATTCTTAATGTATGCAGGGCTTGTCATAATGCAGTCCAAGGCATTAACCAACCTTTTAGTCATAGTCACGAGCACATTTTATGGATTCTGTGGGGAAGTGTTCACAACACATATGCATTTTTTTTCTAAGCTTTTAAGCAAGTGTTGAACTTCAAGATCAATTTTAAATGAGAGCTTTTGAAAAAGTTTGAAGCAGTGCTGGCAAAGAAAGCCTTTCTCATTTGCCTCTGGTATATATTGCTCATATTCTGGGATATATTGCATATATTCTGTTTTTAAAGGCGAGTAGGTGTGTGGCTGAGGATGAGGATGCTTTGTTTTAGGAGAAACCTTCTGTCCCTCGGGTCTTATTCAACCCAGGAAGAAATTCAATTCTGCAAAGGCTATTCTGCATAAAACAAGACAACTGCTTTGGAGAGTCTGAACCAAATTTCATTTGATAGAGAGGTGTGGATCTGCTTAAATTGACTGGTCTTGGTGATGCTAGCACTTCCTCAACAAACACCGAAATACAATTAAGAACTCAAGACTTCACACAACTCTCAGGCTACAGAGAGCCTTGCAGGCATAAACACACAACACTGCTTCATTTCATGTTTCATGGATTTTAGGTTTAAATCAATGTGCTACTGTAGATAAACAAATACATAGTGACACACCATACCACAGAATGGAAAATAGTATAATATTAGTTACTATAGTCACCACTGCTAGGCATTTGCATTTAAATGGAAACAGCAATAAAATACACCAGATAGGTTTCCACTTGTCTGACTTATGCTAACTAATTCACATGCTATGCTAACTAATTCACATGCTATGCTACTAATTCACACCCATGGATATATATATATATATATATATATATATATATATATATAAATAAATAATTGCACTAAAATAATCTCTTTAATTGACAACTCTAATAATACACTCTTAAAAATGCTGGGTTGTTTTAACCCAATTTTGGGTCAAATAAGGACAAACCCAATTGTTGGATTAAAAAAAGCACTTTATAAATTTAACCCAACAGATGGTTTTGTCCATATTTGACCCAAAATTTGGTTAAAATAACCCCACATTTTTAAGAGTGTATAAAATAAATCAATACACATTTTTATTATTACATTTTCATATTTTATTATTATTGTCAATTTATTTGGTGCAATGAATTATGTATTGTTTTTATTAATCTGTCATCTTTGTATGCATACATATGCATTTCACTTTAAAGAAGTGATCAGAAAGTGGTACAAAATTAATAGATATTCGTATTATGTGAAGGAAACGACATTGCAAAGAATTATTATCTGCTCTATTTCTTTAAAAAAAATAGTTACACTCATTCAACAGTTTGAGGTCGGTAAGATTTAAATATATATAAACACACACTCTAAAAAATGCTGGGTTATTTCAACCCAAATGTTGGGTTAAAAATGTAATTAAAAAATGGACAGTTGGATTAACATTTTAATTACATTTTTAACCCAACATTTGGGTTTGTCCATATTTTACCCAATTTTGGGTTAAAACAACCCACCATTGTTTAGAGTGCATATACAGTTGCGCCACTTATTTTTTTGTGTGGAAGCCATGATACATTTCTTCAAGTCTTTTCTGTCACTTTTTTGTCAAATCATTGCTTCTTTGCAGAATAAAAGTATGAATTTATTTATTTATTTAAAATCCACAAACTTTTGAAGAGTAATATAAAATTGTGCAGTCAATTATTGTAAATTAATGTGATTAAAATGAAAAGGAATGGCCCATTTGATAGTGATTACAGTATTATCATTAATGCAACTGAATATAAATGTTCCTTATGTTTACATATACTCACAATATTGCTCTACTTACAATATATAATCCAATATATTGATATGTAAATTCATTCAATTAAGCCTCATGGGTACAGATGCATTACTGATGTTACTGATTAATCCTTACATCTTATGTTCATTTGGGAATGAGGGCTGACACTCTGTTTAAGCATGGACGTCACAAGATTTATTTAAAGGCTTGGAAGAGAGGGGAAAAAATACTATGCGTACGTCCTCTGGGTTACTACTAAGTGCCCTGGCAGCAACGTTTTACTACTTCAGGATAATTTCCACAAGATTCCATTCCACTTTCAAAGACTTCCTTTAGAAAATATCAAAAACGTGTCTGGTATTAGTGCGGATGGCCACAGTTGCTAAGGTAGAACTGGCCATTAATGTTACCAGGTGGCAGCAAAATGCATGCTAGGCAGAAAAACACAAGTGACAGAGATAAAACAAAAAACGAAACAAACAAATAGACAAAATTCTTTGCGATCATCGCTAACTTTTACAGGCAGGACTATAATGAAGTCCCCCCGCGCCGCGTTGCCGCACTGCTGTGGGGACGGATTGTTCCTCGGCCCTGTAGCATCTTTTCTATTCAAAAGATGCATCATCAACTCCTCTCCGTTTCTGTTCTCCGATCCCCATGTGCACTTGCAACCCTAGACCTCGGATTTTCTGCATTGCCTCAAGTCTTCATGCTAGCAGTTATCTCTGCACAGTTGTAGCAACATTCTGTACCCTTTGTAAATTCAAAAGCCATCACCCGAACCCTGGCTAAGCTTTGCTATTCACAGCTGCGATGTGGATAAAGCCCTCCTCCGAGCTTCTCTCAGCAGCCTGTGGGCTGCATAATGAGCAAAATACAGTGACTGATTGCTGTTAGGATGCCAGCGGCTATTTGGCTAACCACAAGGCTTTTTCTGGTGCGAAAACGACATCGAGACGTTAACATCATCCACACAGTGAATTTGTGTAATCTGCAAACTGCCTGCTTACATATACTCAATTTTGTCATTTCAGGTTGTTACCATATAGCATGAATCTTTCACCAATCATCTATGTGCAACAATATCTAGAGCAAAACTCAAGTTGTGCTCGATAACTTGATGATGGTAACAAATGCCACCTTTCTGGTGGAAAAACAAGCAGCATGTACCCTATTATTCATTCTAAATAGCCTTGAACCAGTCAGAAGATGCAGAGGGGATGTTGGGATCTGTCCTGGGCCTGAGTGTGAAGTGTATATGACCTGATTGATTGTGTTGTTATTGTTAAGGACTCTTAACAAACGGGATTCTCCCTTGCTATTCATCCAATCGTCTGTTTGCTCTGGCTCTCATAAATTTCACAGGCCGAGCCGAGCTCTGCTGGGAGCTTAAACAATTGCCTTATTGATGGATGCCCACGTATGAGTGGAGAGATAATCTTTACAGGAGCTGCTCCTTGAGGTCTTGTGGACTGTCTAGTTTGCTGGCTTCCAAACCCTCAATATATATTTTGAACACATATACGTATATTTGTGAGACAGACCAACTCAAACACATCTATTTATCGAGATTTGATTAGCTGCATTCCCTCAATGATGTGAGAGTGAAAAGGTTGATTGAAATAAATACGCTGATTTCCAGTGTGAGCGAGCGTTTGAATGCGCGCCTTTAATTGTTTCACTAATGAAGCGATATCAGACCTAAATGCTCTTCTCCTGAATGTCTCACCTCAGCAATGCCCTGCTTGTTGTGTTCCTTTTTTCAAGAACAAATACTGCCGTAACATGTTTAATTCTTGCATGCATCAGCTCGAGGCACACAGTGAGTCAGTGGGGGAGCTGGCGAAATGGAGTGCTGAAATATTTATCAAGGCGTTGCATATTCAGCCTGAGGTCCTTTGTGAGTGCTCTTGTGATCTTCAGCAACACGTTCGCAAATTAAATATTGATGGCGTTTAAATAAATAGGCGAATGGCGCGCCCCGGCTCGAAAGGATGCCACGCTGAATAAGTGAAGATATCGGTGGCTGGGTTGCTTTTTGTTATGAGGCATGGGAGTGATAGGGGGAGATTCGCTACTGTCTTCTTGGCCTGTCTTCCCTTGTAACATTGAGAAAAAGTATCGGTCTGGAGATAATGTTCACAAGTGATTTAATCGAATATGCTAACCATGGGCGCTTCTCCTCTCTTATTTGTGCATCCTCGTTTCCTTTCCTCATGTCTTAGCTCCACCCTGTTAGGATGGAATGGAAGGATACACCTGTATCATCGCTCATGGGTCCACAGGAAGCTTCCTCGCTCCTTATTAGTCGCTGTGCAATTATAGAATTGAGATGTCCTTCAAGATGGCTGAGTTCGATAGGTTTCAGGGCTATGGACTGGAGAACAGAGGAGTGAGGAAATGAGGAAGCATCAATTTGAGTCTCATTATTCTTGAAGGACAGCTCATGATGCAAGAGTGTTGTGGGTGGTTATCACCTTAACAACTGCATTGGAACATGGTTATTAGGGTTTGTAGTGGTTGGTTGCTCTATGGCTGCTAGGGTGTCTCCCTGTATATATGATTTGGGTCCCTCATTTAAAAGGATTAGTTCACTTAAAAAAAAAAAAAAAAAAAAACTTTTGCTGATCATTTACTCACCTCCATGTCATCCAAGATGTCCACGTCTTTCTTTCTTCAGTCGAAAAGAAATTAAGGTTTTTGATGAAAACATTCCAGGATTTTCTCCATATAATGGACTTCATTGGGCACCAAACGGTTCAAGGTCCAAATGAGAGTTTCAGTGCAGTTTCAAAGGGCTTTAAACGACACCAGATGATGAACAAGGGTCTTAACTAGTGAAACGATCGGCCGGTTCAAAAATAAATAAAAAAGTTTAAGTTTTATGAGCACAAATGCTTGCCTTGTGTGCTTATAAAACATCAAAAACCTTAATTTCGTTTCGACTGAAGAAAAAAGACATCTTGGACGACATGGGGGTGAGTAAATTATCAGCAAAAGTTTTTTTTTTTTCTAAAAGTGGACTACTAATATAAGTCTATTAGAGTTTTCTTGCCTCTTTTACTGTCCAACAGACAAAACTTTCCTTAAAAATCCACAATGTCAGGTAGCATGTACATGACGTGTCAGTAGCCATGTTTCCATCGACACGTTTTTATCCGAATTAAGTGATATCGAATGAAAAATGCCTTATGGAAACAGTAAAATTCGATGAAATTTCATGAAAATCGACTCAAATGAAATACGTTCGGTCTCATCGGATTTTCTCTTGATCGATATACGGCTAATGCGATAAAAGCTAATGGAAACGTTATTTGCTGAATAAATAATGAATTGCGATTAAGTTTTATGCCCTTTTATGGTTGCAACACGTCAGAAGACGAGTTCATTTCTGGCCAGTCTGTTTGCGCACACATGGCGGATGTCAACAAAGACAGAGACTTTCTTAGGTTAGTTTTGCTTGTTTTTACGTGGCTTGGTTGAATTCTAATGTAGAATGTGGTCTGTTATTTCTAGTTAACAGACTGCGGCGCTGCTAGTATAACACACCGTTGCCATGGACGCAGTTCAGAGACGGAACAGACTATTTTCTTTAGCAGAAGCAATACTCGTTTTTAAATCAATAAACTCGTTTTTAAGTCAATATTTTGTGTCAAATTATTGATTTATTCATTTATTTGGTTGATTTATATGTAATAAGCAGGATAGCGAGGCGGTTATAGCGAATACAACCAACCGCCTCGCATACATTATCCCATTCATATGTCGCTATCAGCTGGCACATAAGCATTATTAGCCTTCAACTTGTGAAATATTGATCATTTTTTGGTAGATGGCGCGATCCGTTTTGTCTAACAAAACTTTGTTCGCAAAAGTTTTCTTGAATGTTGTTCGATTCAGTGTGAAAATAAATGGAAACACCTTAAAATGTCTCAAATCAATTCGATATACCAATTTGATCGCAAAACAGCAGGTGACGTCATTACGTACAGGTTTTTATTCGCTTTAAAGCCGTTGGATGGAAACACACTTTCACCAGCTTTATCCGCATGAGTTTTTTTAACCGAATTTCAGATCGATTGACAAGTGGATGGAAACATGGCTAGTGTTTACTACTTATGGTTAGCCATTTAAAAAAAAGATCTATGTGCAAAATAATGACTTCTGAAAAGCACATTACACAAACACTCGCAGTTTTACAAAGTCTTACCATTGACAGAGAGGTTTTCTGAGGTTGGATTCGCTGCAGACATGCAAGTGGTCAGATGCATTTTATTGATCTGATACATGTAATTTAACATTTTAAATAAATAAATACGCCCATGTGCATACACGCTACTGTAATTTCACTAGAATGTATCACCTACACGGATATAAGTAGCACATTCAAAGTTATGTTAAATAAAAATGCTAATTAGTACTGCAATCAGAGATAGAAATAAAGAGAGAAAAGGATATGAGAAATAAAATCCTGCATCCTGTTTCTTCCATGTTTGGAGGGCAGCCAAAAGTTTAACACATGCACACATAGAATAGTGCATAAATTTGGTGGTTGCATGTTGTATTTCCTTTCAAAAGCGTCAACAAAAGACATGCCACACTATAATGGGATTGTGAATTGGTTCAGACAATGCTCTGTGAATCACACACACACACACACACCACCTGGGCCTCATACTTATTCTACCCTACATTGAGAAAGATAAGCAAGAAAACATCAGAAGTTCACTCACTTCCTGTTTTCCATAGAACAGCAGCACCATGGGAATACAGCATCATTTATAACACTCCACATAACAAACAGAACAGGATAAGGAGATGAATTCAAAGTGCTAGTTTGCATTAAGGTCTTGCCTTTCTGGCTTCTATATGTGCATATGATTTGTTGTTGAGCATATACATGTAGTGATCTTTTAGCTGTCAGATGCAGGGTCTCCTGGGGTATGATCCAGTTTTAAAAATCCCCTTAGGAAACGCAGTGGGAAATCCCTAGTGATGATACACATGCTATAAATAAGCATGTGTCAAAATACTGTACACTTATATTTGACAGTTACTTTGTACCAATCCAGAAAAAACAGACTGAAAAAGGCAAGCTGTTTATTTGCACTTAAATAATGACAAATGAATAGTGGTTATCCTCAGCTATTATGGAATGAGCCCATTAATCTCTGATAATCAGTTTAGCGAGGATAAGTCAGCTAGTCAGTATCACATATCACAAAATAAATTAATAACACTCCTACTCATATGGAATATTAATAGAATCATATTCTCTTAAAACATGTAAAACGGATGTAAAACTCATCTCTGAATGCAACGAAGCACCAGAGTCAGTATTCCAGGTGTGTCCCGATATACACTTTTTTGGTATTGCTATTGATATATGGATATAAATCGTCTTACCTGCAACAGTGTCATTCACAAGATACACAAAACATCACTGACAAAGTTTTGTTTCCAGTCAAAGGACTGTAGGTACAGGGGTTGGACAAAAAAAACTGAAACACCTGGTTTTACTACACAATAACTTGTTAGAATGGTGAGGGCCTCATTTTGCATCCAAATACAGCACCAATTGACAGATAGAAGTCCTTCACAGTGACCAGAGGGATTATGAGCCGTTCCTCTTCCAGAACAGTGTCCAGGTCACTATATGATGCTGGTGGACTCGCTCCTCCAAAACACCTCAATAATATTCAGATCTGGTGACTGTCAGACCATGGGAGATGTTCAACGTCACTTTCATCTTCATCAAACCCTTCTGTCACAAGTCTTGCTGTGTGTGTTGGTGCATGATCATGCTGATACACGGTTTGAGCATCAGGTGCTCATGATCCTCCAGAAGGGTTTGGTAGTCCTCGGCAGCGTCGTGTCCATCAAATACAATCAGGATTGTCATGATATTGGAGCTCAAACCATCACTGATCCACCCGTGCTTCACTCTGAAGATTGGCCGCCAGGCATATAGATGTGAAACCGCCAACATTGGCCAGTGTTTCAGTTTCATTGTCCAACCCCTGTAGATCCAACATTTTGTAAATTAGGCCATCCTGTCATTATTTTGGTGTGAGAAATCAGAATGAATCAAACTGAATCACAAACAAGAATTTGCAAACCTGTTTGACTATTTAAATCATGGATGGGCAACTCAGGCTCTCAAGACCCATTTTTCTGTTTAGTTCAATCCCTAATAAAACACACCTCAAGCTAAGCAAGTCTTTGGGATTACAGTAAAAGGCAGGTGAGTTTGATCAAGGTTGGAGATGAACTTTGGGGCCAGATCTGGAGGGACAGAGTCGCCCAGCCCAGGTTAAGAGATCAATAGTGAATCATGTGTATTTCTGAAATATCACCAAGGAAAATGATTCTCGGGTCAGTGTGGGTAAATCTCCATCATCAGACAAGGATTGATTATCAGTAATAGTTTACCAAGGTACAGCTGTATGGCACTAAAGGACATATTGCTGAAGTATTTCAGTAAAAAAAGGGTCTAGAGATTGTTTTATCTCAAGATGAAATGAGATACAATGGATTGAATAGCTGGAACTGGGTTTTTGAAAGTTGCGAACACGCTCAGTCAAGGGGAAAATTCTTCTATCTGCCATAAGAACCAAACACAGACACTAAACAAGCTCAGAATGTGCTGAGATAAGATTGATATTTACAGCTGCAACACTCAAAAAGACACAATAGATATTTCATATCTAAGAAATCAACAGACCTTTGCTTATTGAGAGTCTGAGACTCCTATTTTTTTTTTTTTTATGTAGTAGTACATCCAAAAATGAATGTTCTGTCATCATTTACTCGCCTTTCTTGACTTTCTTTGTTCTGAGGAACAAATATTCTTGAGAACACTGGAATACAGTGTATTATTATTTCCGCACTCAAGTCCATACATCCTCTAGTCCGAGTCTGAGGAGTCAGATGACGCTGTCGGAAGGTAAACAAATCATTTCCATTTTCCATACTGGCTTTCACAGGACTAATGAATGAAACAAGACAGACTTTTCTGTTATTCTTTGAGATACTGCACATCCATGGCTACAGTGAAATAGGCTTGTTGGGAAAGAGTCATAAAACATTTGTTGACAAATCAATCAGTAAAAGCTTGAAAGACTCAGTTCTCATTCGTTTTAATTGCATGCAAAAGAGCAGCAATTTGAGAATTTCTTCTTTTGGAAGAAATGGAAGAAAGTCAAAGTATGGAAGCTTGTTTCTGCCATAGAAAAACATTTTTAAAAACAATTGAGAGTTATAAACTCGCAATTGCTTTTTTTATTTTAACTTAAAAAATATTTTTCACAGAGTTGAGACATAAAGTCGCAATTCGGAGAAAAATAGTGGGATAATAACAGATAAAAAGTAGCAAATACCTTTTTTGTTTTTGTGTTTTATTCATGGCAAAAACAAGCTTCTATGTTCAAAATACAATGGAATGAAATATTTAATATGAAAGAACTCAGCAAGACTTTATTGGGGAAGAGTGTAAGATGCTTCAAGAGAGTCCACAGCTCTGTATTGTGCTAGGAATAAACTGAAGTCATGACCACAGCCTTGCTATAATTTACAACCTCAAATCATCACTCGGAAAAACAATGTTGCCAAAAAAGCCTTAGCGGGAGAGACTTAGGAGGGCACCTAATTGGGAGCAATGTCTGTCGTAGATCAGAGCAGAGCGGTACAGATCTCTCTTTCTTTTTAATTAATACCAGTGGGCTGTCACAGCCTCCGAATGAGAAGTCATAGAAGATGAGTGTGCAGTCAACCATACAGCGATTTAAAAAAAAAAAAGGCACTACGTGTGTTTGTATTGATGTCCTGTTCGTTTTTTGTTCTTGCTTCTTCGTTCACTGTTGTGGATCAAACAATTTAGTCAATAGGGCTGTTTGGTGAGCTGGACATGTTCAGAAATATTCCAGCAGCCCTTAGTTATGACAAATATAAACGTGGGTCAGTATTCCACCATAACCAAACATTGACCATCATGTCACTTCTTCGTCATACCTGCTGCGTCATTAAAGGAAAAGTTCGGTATTTTACAATTAAAGCCCTGTTTTAAGATCATTTCTTATGAAATTTTACAAATGAAATCTTGTAATTGAGTGATTCTTTGAGTAATTAATGAAATCACTACAAAGAAAGTTGAAATAGTCAATTTTCAGGATGAAGTCCAAATCCAAAAAAAAAAAAACTTCAAGTGCTCTTCCAGTAATCCAAGGAAATGGACAAAATAAAAAATTAGATAACCCACAGAGTCACAGTCTTGTACTTAGGATATTTGATAATAAATCCACATGGTAATGCAGTGAGATCAATCCATTGGTTTAGAAACCACCTGATGTCCATTTCAATTGAGCCTTAGCAACTCATATGGATTCAACAGTCTCAAAATATAAAGTAACGTATAAAGAGTCCATCTACAAAAAGAAAAGATATCTATAATATCTTATATAAATCAAAATGAAAACAATTACACAACATTAGGAGGAACAAAACTTACATGATTGAACTGGAAATGGATGCGTCAGAGTAAGTTCTACAAGAAAGACTCTATTGCAACATCACTAATTGGTAATTTCACGTTACCAATCACAGCTCAACATCAAATATAAAAGATTGACCTTACCTTCCCTTTTCGTTGCTGTAGGTGTCGTAGAAAAGTTTTCCCCCATCATCCCCACCACCACCAGGTTGGCTCCTGTCCAACCGTCAGGGGGTATAGGCTCCATCCAGCCCAGACCATCAGGCAGGACCTACCGGTTAACTCGCAGGATGAACTGAAATGGAGCTTGTCGAGTGTCTACTTTATTCCGTCTGTATTTTCCACAAAATAAATCTATTTCATTCAATAATTCTGCTGAGTCTCTTTGGTAGAAACAAAGTTTCTCAATCAGGACTCCAATGAATGATAAAACCACACTTCCCTCTTCCAAACAAACTGACTTCTTCTACACTACTACCCTTTCAAATACAAGAGGTTCTAACGCTCATGCGTCCCCTAGTGGTGAGTATGATACCAAAGTAATACTGTTACACTGTAGTCTTATGCAGTCAGGGTATCGTAGGCTACACTATACAAGTGGTTTGCTTGCAATTGGAAAAGGTGCATTTTCGCCACCAAATGGGCTGGAGTATCTATTATTCAAGCTCTCAACGGAAGAATGTACGGTTGTGAGGCGTTTGGACACCAGGAGCAGGATTGGACACCCCTGATATTATATAGGTCGATGGAAGCATGAATAGGTACACAGCACTCTGGAAATGAATGTCATTTACTTCAGCGGCCCAGCAGCCAACATGTGACACACTAATTAAGTTTTTCTGATATTTTCACTGTATTTCATCAAATTTAGCCTGAAAGAAAAGGTGTGGTTGATGAGTTGATGAAGGTCATAAGCTAAAATTAGAAAAAGAAAGCATATATTAAATGGTTAAAATAATATGGCATTGAAATAATTTTTACAAGTGCTATTTTTTTTACAATATATTTTTAAATAAGGTTTTTTTTTATTTGTTAAAAATTAAAACTAACCAAATATATATTTCAAGCATTCAGTTTAATTAGGTTTCCCTCAACAGTTTGACTATGATTGATGCTTATGAAATTCATGATTGATGACAAGTCATTAAAAGTTTCCCCAACTATTTGGTTATGATTAATGATGAGCCATGATTGACAGGTCATTCAGGAGTTCCATTACTAAACATATTTTTTAAAAACAGAAATAACTATTTTTTTTTTTTGGAATTCAGGGCATTGTAATTAGCAGATGGAGATTAATGGATCTATCAATAAATAACACCAAGCATAACATCCCTCTTCTGACAAGATTTGCTTTGATTTGGAAATTCATCTCATTTAAACCCAACCCATTTATATGTGCTTTAAGAATATACTATTTTAAAATCAACACCAACTGTATTCTAACAGTATTCATGTAGACTTAGTTGTGGATACCAGAAGAGAAATTAGAGAAAACATATCTCAGCTCATCACTGTCTCAAGAATGCCCAAGTAAGACATGCTGCACAGTCTAGAGAATACAATGAAAGAAACGTCATGCTGAATAAGCAGAGAGGTGCCCTTGATTTACTCAAAGACTACTGGGGAACCAGATGGATCTGTGTCACCTGCCCAGCTTTGAAGTTCACAAATCCCTGCAGGATATCCACCAAATGAGGGATCAAATTCTGTTTGATGCCATTTTCCCCTCTGTATTGGAAGATGAAATAACGTGAAGATTTGTCTTTATTGCACATTGCTAGTGTCTTATCCTCAAGCCAGGATAATGAAATGCGACGCATTCTCATCCTAGGGCATCATCTAACTGCATGCGTCTAAATCCGACGCACATGGCAACCTTTAGCGTCAGTTAGATCAGGTCTGGGGTAGGTTTAGGTTAATATTGACGCTAAAAGGGTGCCATGTTCGTCGGATGCTGACGCATGGTCAAAAGCATCAGTTAGATGACGCCTTGGGATGAGAACGGGCTGTGAAATCTTAGGTTAGGTCTGCATTTCATAATAATGTTTACTTAGACCTTTGGATTGCTGATTCATATAGGAGCCAACCTGAAGTTACTTGTCTATTAAAGATATACAATATTTATGTAAGCCATAAAACCCCAAATTGCAAGAGTGTTAGTATCAGGGATAAACTTTATTTTAAGGTAACAGTAATATTATTTCACTAGATGTACTCGAGTAGAGTTACGGTTAGGGTTTGGTATTCTTTGTTTACTTTTTTACTTTGTTTAACTTTTGTTTTACAGTAGTGATTGAATCGGAAAAGGACAAAAAAGCCCCATAAAAGTATGCGACCAGCAGACAATATTCCAAATCGTGTAAAACCACTTCATAACTTTGTAAGGAAAAGTCGTGAGTCTTTAATAAGTCTTTAAAAGTCTTTAATAATAAAAGCCCCATTTGAAATTCTTGTAATCTATTGAAATTGACGTGACATGAGGTTGGGTGAGTTAAACAGAATTTTCATTATGGTGATCCTATTCCTTTTATGTTTATGTGCTGTAAAATATCGGCTCATGGTCACCTCAAGCTAAATGTGGCAAACGTGACATGCTATAAAACTAGCCGATGCAGTCGACCATTCGGCTTCACTGACTGTTTCACAAAGCAGCTGGTCATGCGGTTGTCAACCGAACATGTTTTCTCCCCTAGATGAGGAGCTCCTCAAGGTCCAGTGCACATAATTAAATAGAAAATGTTGCCATTACTTAGCAGACATTACTCAATGACCTTTTGCTCTATCTCTCATCACAGTCTCTTCTATTTTTCTTTAATTCTTAGAAACCACACTGACCTTTGACAAAGAAAGAAAAAACTACACCTATGTGCCACATACCATGCCATGAATCCAATCTTCCGATACCTCATGCTATATTGATTGACACTGTTAAGTGTTTGGTTCACTCTAAAAAAAAAAAAAAATGATATGGAGGCATTTTCAGTTAAATATTTTTTTGCAAAGACTATAAGAGCAGTTCAAAGAAAACCGGATGGGTAGAGGAGCACTTCCTGGACTGCAAAGTTTGGTTAAGATAGAGGTGCTCTTTGGATGGAAAATCAAAAAAGAGAACTCAAAGGCACTCTCAATTAAAAAAGTTAAAAAAGCCTTTATTATTATGGCTTGGCCAAATTAAACATCTAAAAAAGCCAAGACGTTTTGGCTACATGCCGCCTTGGGAGTTAAAAAAGCTAAAAGAGCTTGGTTGAATTACACTGTAAAAAATAATCCTGTAAAAAAAACGGTAAACTACTGGCAGCTGTGGTTGCCAGTATCATACCGTAAAAATACGGTGTGTTACTGTTTTTGAAATCAACAGCCAAATACCGTATATTCATCTACAGTACAAAACTTTAATTTAACAGCTCTATGCTCGAACACAAAAACAGTAACACACCGTATAGTTACGGTATGATGCTGGCAACCACAGCTGCCAGTAGTTTACCGTTTTTTTTCTGGATTATTTTTTACAGTGTAGAATTGATTTGCTGAAAAGTAACACCTTAAACCAGCTTTGCAGAAAAAAAAAATATTTGGTGTTGTAATCGAGTTGTACTCAGATGCAAGTCCATCTCAAGTCCATATTTCAGGCACATTTAGACTCGGCCTCTAATAAACTGGTTTGATAGCCACAGAAAATAAGGCCTTGTGCTCGGAACTTAAGCCGAACTTGATTCTAAGTCTGGACTGGTTCATACTCAAGTGTTGGTCTCTCAGCCTGACAAGGTGGCCAAAACCCTCAAACCAGACTGGACTGCAGAAATTAGCCAGCTTGAACCAGCAAACCACCTTAGGCTGGAATAAGCTTTTTTTTTTTAGTGGTGTACAGCTTTGAAGGACAAAGGTTGTGTAAGGTTCAGAAGAGGAAAAGTGACTGTGTTATGGTGACATTCAGCAGTAGGGTGTGCTGTTTTGTAGCTGAATTCCAACTGACCTGGAATAGTAGGGTTATCTGACATTCACTAGTTCCCTACTCAGTTTAAATCATGGGAGACTGGGGCTAATTGTCACACATGGAAGTTCGCAAGGGCTCCATGTCAGTAGCTATAAGGTTCTGAGGCAAAAGTCCAATTGCATATTTTCTCTATAGCTGTAGCTTTGAATGTTGGCTACAAAAAAATATTACAGTAAATAATAATTAAAGAATTATGTCCTCCAAATTAAAATTTCAATAGTTGTTGCTTTTTAAACTAACACAAAATGACGTCTTAAAGCAGGTTTTAATTTTATTGAACTTGTCACATATATTTTATATGCAATTCTATCTGTAAATCATCTTTATCAATAACAAAATACTTTAAATATTTTCTTTTTCATAATTTTGCTGTTTCATGAATTTTGTTATAATGTGACAACATGCCCCATTGGTTTGATTGATGTGTGTTCAATGAACTGTTAAATTGCTTTCTTCTTCAAGACTTTAAGGTATGTGCCTATAATTGATTTGCAAAAATAAACCTGCCCTGCGAAATATTCACAGGAGTAAAACGTGTGACAACTAGCACCCATCTCACCCGAGCTGTGAACAAACTGAAAATGCTACAGGGAGGAAGCTTTCGTGGAACAAATTAATCTTCTTACATTTTAGGTTTATCTTGAGCTGCCCTTGCCATATCTGAGCATAGCACACATAGATAAGCTTTATGCAAATGTGGAATTAAAGCAGAGCCATTATGTTATTACAGTTCAAATATTGGAAATGAAATTCTTAAGGGTCCAGTTTATCCCATCCCAATGTTTTATTACAATATCACAAACCAGAAATGGCACTGAGAGATCAAGGCGTTAGACAAGTGATGCAAATGAACACTATCACTTACAAATCTTCCCTTTGAGGCACTTTGCTCAGTGAATTTGGGGCGTGCTTACAGAGACACTCTTAGCTGGAGGGGCAGCAGCATGTTGGGTACCACAACTGCGCATTTCATCCACTGAGAGACTGCTGGAGGAGGGGATACGCATCATATAGACCTAACCAACCGTCTTTTGGATCACTCTGCTGGTCGGAACCGATCACGGGGCACGTGTGTGCGGTGGATACGCCAGAGCGCTGTGATTCGTGGACTAATTGCGGGGCGCTTGCGGGAAAACGAGGAGCATCTCTGTCCGAGACAGGGGATAATCTCGTTCTCCTGACCGTCTCCACACAGTCCTCGATTTAGAGGGCATTTATTTTGTACTAAAAGTGAGAGAACGATATCAGGAAAGATGTTGCCGACGACAGTATGGGGTTAGAGGTGACGAGTTTCAAACCATCACTGAATATGGAGTAAATTCCCACGTCTTCTCTAATTTTGACTTGGAATACAGTGAACGGGAGCGCATCACGGTGACTCGGTGAGTTGATTCATTAGCTGGTAGGCTATGCACTGCAAGATTATTCAAAGTTAAACTGTTAGCCCAAGTTTTATTCGAGATGCCAAATAATGTAAATTATAGATTATCGATATATTATGAATAATGATTTAGGTTAAATACGGACATCAAGAGCAATTTTACGCATGGAAACCTGGCAACGACCCCTATGACTTCTACAATGATAATTAATGGGATTTAAATGCAATTTTCTGAGTCTGACGAATCTTAACGACTCCATCTTTAAGCTAGTCCATATATTAGGATATAGCTAATCCATCATTGATTTCTAAAGAACATTTAAATAAAAATCATTCAAAAGGCGTTTAAACAGAGTTTACAGACTTGAAGGCGTTTAAACAGACTTTACAGACTTGTTTTGGAGTATAAAAAACACAGTTATTTGATGCATACATAGAACATTACTCATATCGCGCGTAGCCTGTCAGCACTGACAGCTGAGTCTCAAGAGGTACAACATGAGCAGTTCCTGTTTGTTTAGCGGACATTAAACTAATAACCAGCGATTTGTTTCAACTCACAACAAAGAATCAGATTATTAGAGTCGTTATTCGTTGGGGAATCGGGCTATCCTGCTTAATTCACTGGGAAGAATCGGATTACAAAAATGAATCGTTCTTTTTGACTGTAGGAATCGTACGATCATCGCACGTTGACTGATCTAAACAAACTGATCGTGCGAGTGTTGCAAAGTAGAATATCATTTGCCTGAAGAATAGCCGGTGAATAGTAGTTACTGCAGGGAAATCTGTGTCATATCAAAGCACTGAATTTAATTGCGGACTTACTTCTTGATCGATGATGGGTGTGTGCTAGCGATAGTCCCTGAGTAGTTACATTCGCCATTTTGGCATGATGACCCATGTTCTTTGACCTATGACATATCAAAAACAGTGCAAAACAATTTAATCAGCTGTTGTTAAACCAATTTAAACAGCTTTATTTGGGGCATATAGAAAGTGAACACTTAAAAAAGCATATTTTCGAATTATATGTGAATTCTGACAGCACCTTATGCTTATCTAGCAGCGGCATGTGTGATTTAGGTGAACTGCACACTGATCTCAGTCATGTAGGGCAGAGGATCACATGGGGCACACACATCACTCTTACTGCAGATAACCTCATATTTCCTCAGACTCAAGATACAATGTATAAGGGATAAAAATAAAAACTGGCAGGTGCTGTTTTTCAGCATCTCCATTCTGACACTAGTCGCCCGTAACACAATTCTCTTGTGATGAATCCCACACAATAGAAGCGACATGTGGAATTCCAAAAAGAGAAATTTCAAGGAATAGTTCTTTCCATTGCCAGCCCATTTGCTCTTTTCTAAATATATAATTAGTGAGATATTGTTCTTTTTTTATTAAATAGAATATTACTTGTCAGCATAATGTATATCTGTTGATGATCCTGTTGGAGCCATTTTATACACTAGTTGTTTAATCTAATTCCACACTGTAACCAATGACTGGAAAAACCATGGAAATTAATTTGTCAAAAAATCTGAGAACCCCACAATTGTAAGTGAGAGTGTAAAAACACATACTTGTGTAATACTTTTATGATAGTGATCTGATCTGGGTTGGTTGCTTTTGAAGTAAGCCCTCCAACAAGTATTAGGTGGATCAATAAACTATCAGCCTCTCCTCAGATCAGCCAACACTCCTTCTATCGCCTGGTTTATAATCTTACAAAGGTGTGACTAAGCTCTGAGAACTTTAGTGCCATTATGTATTGCAGGAGTGAGACAGAGAGAGGAAGGACTCACAGGAGAAAATACACATTCGGCTCTCTATCCACACCACATCTGCTATTCAAATAGGAATGGGATCCTTCTCTCGTGTGTTCATGTTTATTTATGGATGCATCTGGGATGCATGTCTCATCTCATTTTGTTGCTAACAAGCACAGCCAAATTAGAGGTGAGAACACTGGGAAACAGCAATGTGCAGAATTCGGTAGAACCACTCCACAGCACAGCTTGGCTTCCTCCGAGACTATTTATTTCTCTCATTGTGGCTTATAAAGTTTATTTAAAGACTGACTAAAGATAAATTTGAACATGTGGGAGGAATTCATTAGAGATGAAAGTAATGTTAGTTTATATAACAGAGATTTTTTTCCCCCTCTTTCTTAATATCTTTCGTATTCGCTTTTTGCAGTCTCCATCACAAAATCTTTGTGCGATCTTTCATTGAGTAAAGGAAAAGGAAAATTTCTAAAGGAAAATTTCACCCCAAAATGAAAATTTGTCATCACGTTCTTCCAAACCCATGACTTCCATACTTCTTTGGAAGAGAGACAGAGAAGAAGTCCATGGATGAATTTACTTGTATTATTTTGGAGGAATTCACGCTGTATTTTAAGTCTTCTGAATTCATGTTGGTGTTTTTTTCACTAACCATCTTCCCCTCCAGTGAACTGTTAACTGATCAAATCACTGAGTTAGGTAGTTGAACTTGAGAACCAGATCAGCCTGATTCATAAATGAATCTTTCTGAGTGATTTAATGCAACAGATCAAGCAATTAACTCATCATTTGCCTCAAAGGAGCTATATGTTCACAGTTTCACGCGAATGCACATATTGGGATCTACCAAATAAGTTATCTGCCAATATTAGTTTTTTTTTTATTTATTTTTTTTATCATAATTATCGGTATTGTTGGTGTTTATTAAATTGTTAATTTACAAACTCAGTTTTTACAATTAGATTGCCTTTGCCATTATCTAATGCTCACCTACGGTTAATCTGTAAAAACTCCTTATTTAAGATTTAAGAACAATGTTAATTTTTTGCCAACAATCTCAAAATACATTTTTCATACTGTAAATTCTAAGGTTGTGATGCTTAAATTCACACGATTTCCATCTTTAGTGTTTTATTTTGAATGTACTTTAACAAAATAGTAACACATTTTAATATCATCAGTTGTATGGTTATCAGCCATAAAATAAAATCAATAATTTAGCATTCTTTATGAAGCTTGAAAGTTTGAGTCCCCATTCATTGTTGCACTAAAAGAGAGGGATGGAGCGCTGGCTGCCATCTTACTGTTAAGTGCACTTTCTCTCCTTGCCCCTCAACACTTGTGGTGGAAAGAGTAATAAAAATGTTCACTAAAGTAAAAGCATTGCTACTTAAGAAACAATTCACTTGTTTCATGACTCAAAAACTCAAGTAAGAGTAAATGAGTAGTATGTTTAAAAGCTACTCAAGTTACTACATTATAAAGTACTTTAGTTAATGTGATTTTAAAGTGAAAGAAGATTTGAACTCAAATTGGCACTTGTGCGCTTTTTTTGTTCCAAAGCGAGTACAGAGAGACATATCTCTCAAATAGTGCACAAATGCTGAATTGATCATAAATATGCACAGAATTATGTCATATCCTCAGTCAGTTTTGTCTTAAGTGAAGGTGAATAGTTGGAAAAGAAAACACACGTGTACCAGTATACTGGATCTGTGCATTTGGCCTTAAATTGACAGCAGTATATAGTCTATTTATAAATGAAAACTGTGCAGTGTTATTTTACATTTGATTACGTTTGATTTCAGTTTCTGTAACTGAACTTTGCTCAGTAGCATTTATTTGTGCTATTGATAATTTTTTATTTGTTCTTATTTTATTACTGTTTACTTGTCTTTAATTATGTTTAGTGTTGTTATTTTTTTCAGGTGGTTTTGGTATAACCATAGGCAAAAGATACTCATGTAAGTGTTCTCTAGGCCGCTGATTTTCGTTCATGGTATTCAACTGCAACAAAATAAAATAAATTAATAAATATGTTTGATATCTAAACAGCATGCTATGTTTTGGAATTGTCTAAAGTAAAATCTACAGATACAACCTTATCAATGGATCTCAAACTTATTTGATACAAATATACTGTATGTAACTTTTAAAAGATTAAAAAGATTGAGAAGCTCATGTAGATCAACAGAACCATGAAAAAGATAAGCATGGTACAGATAGCCCCATACAAATGTATTATACATAAAACATATTTGATACAAAAGGAACCTGAACATATTTAAACATTTGTTTTGTTAGTTATTCAAAAAATAATGATTAAGACCGCCCCCCAAAACATAATAAATCAAGGTTATGAGCAAGAACAGTAGCAAGGAGAAGTTATTGTAAAGTGCTGTCAGGTTATCCTTCCTCTTTCAATGATTTTGGCGTCAAATGTCTACAAAGTCTTGAATCTCGACAAAAGGATGGTAGCTGGGATAAGCTCAGGGTCGTCCATCGTTTTCCCAAATCTCTTTCGAAATCATTCTTGTAATGCTGGCAGCAGTGACAAACATAATTTACTGGAGGTCTCCAGTTTTGCCCTCAGTGCAACACAGTCGGGAGCAAACATCCAATGCCCCCAGACTGTAAGACAGTGAGTGCTAATGTAACAGGCTTCATCACAGCTACATACTCCCAGAAATGACCACTGTGTAACATTCTGTCAAGGGTCTACGGATGAAAAATAGCCTTTTGGGCTAATTCTGGCACGTTTACACTTGTTTATTAATGTGCATTGACCCTGTAAATAAATAAATAAATAAATGCAATCTCAGCTGGATTCAGCCTAAATTATATTATTTATTTATATGCAAACCAAGCTTTAGTAATAACCTTGAATTACCAATGCAAAATATTCAATTGAATAACTGCAGAGAGCAGCTACATGGTGATGGTGAAGGCTCCACACGCATTCCGAATCGCCTCCTCCGCATGGTCTTTAATTATATGGACCACCCTTTCGACAGCCAGGTGTGGTGAACACCACTGAGTGTATACTGCAGGTGGCACTCAGCGTCTACTTCCTTAGAAGCTGCTGAAGATCTCGCAGTTTTATAGCATTTCACTTAGAAAAAGCAGAGTATAAGCTTTCTGTAGATCACATTTTGAGTTCCTGCTCCTAGCTTTAACAGTTGGCAAGCACATTGCTGGTGTTTTGGAAGATGATATTCTCAACCAGAATCAGCTGCCAAAATGATACTCTACTTCCTCTTCATGTTCAGTGTCATCATCAGCTTCAGTGTCAGCTGCTGTCACGTCAGTCTCTTCCTGCACGCCAAAGACTCTGAAGGTCTTCAAAAAATTCGACCCACTGTCTGTAGTTGTTCTTGTCACGGATGTGAGATTGGCTGTGGATATAATCAAGGGTAGATGCAAGTACATCGACTTTGTGGCTCCCTCTGAGACGTTTGCAAGGTAAAGCAGCAGATCTCCAGTCTACGGTCTCATTAATCCAGTGAGCAGTGACCCTGATGTAGCTTCTTTCCCTCACACTCCAACAGTCTGTTGACACAATCTCAACGTTTCTAAGCTTAACTGTTATGGCTTTTCTGACATCCAAGCTTCTTGATTTCTCAAACGCACCAGTTGGGTCTTGAAGGCAGGTTGTTCAACTCCTGACAAAAATTCACAAATAAAGCTGATGGCCAGCTTATCTAGCGTGGTCCGATAATAAAACGATCTGGTCAATTCTGCATTGCTTGCTTGAAGATGTACAGTAAGATGGAGTCTCTTTTTTTTCTTTTAATATGCTAAGCAAGGCAGTTTTCATAATCTTTCATTTTCTGTGGGTGCTTTCTCTGTAATGACACATTTAACTTCATTAAATATTATTATGTTGATTTTTATAGCATTTTTCTCAATTAAGCTGATAATTTACAGGCTAACATTTAAAATCTATCCTACTTGTTGAAAGTTTTATTCCTCTGATTGATAACTAATAATAGTGCAGGAAAGGCAGTTGCTTGAACTATAAGGCTTTTTTTCATGATGATGAAATTTAATTAAAAAGTCCTATTTCAGCTTTCACAAAATTAGTACTTTAGAGGAATTTATGCCCTGTTTCATTTTGCTCTACAGGCTCTAGGTGAAGATCACATGCAGTTTTTAATCCAATTATATAATGAAGTTGTCAATGTCATCTTTCACTGCAGGACAACCCCTGACAAAGAGGGTTTACAGTATAAGCAATAAAAAAATAAACAGGTTTGGATCTACCAATTATACAAATATAATTTACAGAGGATCAAATTAATTCAATAATTTTTTTGGCAATTACTAACTTATTCTGCATATTTAAGTTCAGCTTGCCAGTTTGCTAGTGACTTAACTCAATTTGTTTGTGCAATCGTTTTTTTAAATAACACTAAGAAAAAATACTTTAACAAACTCATTTGTCCAATTTTTACCAAATTCAAGTCAGATCATCTTCAAACCATGCTGGCAGTAGATGGTCTTTCTACCTTGAAATTTGAATTGCTATGGTTTGATGCATGGAACATGGCTAACATGGCTAAAAGACAATACAGTCCACTTTAGCACATAACATGATTTATAAGCGGAGTATGAAACCAGCTCCTACACCAAATGTTACTACCAAGCAGTTTATCTACTGTAATTAAAGTCTAAATGTACACATAATGCTCAGGTTCAACTGACACTTTTCCCCAAAGCATCTTAAAGCACACTTATTAAAGAGAAAATCCCTCTGGAGTAACCTAGGTTTAAGTGGCTTGCTCAAGGGCATGACGGGGTTGGGTTTAGAGACTGTTCCCTCTAGAACTTCAGCTTGTCAAGAGATGACTGAGTTTGCCAAGTAGGATGTGTTCATTAAATCAACATTAGTTTTTGGTTTTGGAACAACAATCCAAAAAACATTGTTTTTCAGGGCTGTCAGTCAGGGTTGCAACTTAACAGATGAGAACCACTAGCCTAACCCTAAAATCGAATTGACTAAAATTATTTGGTTTATGTTGATCTAGGAACACATTAGGGCTTGCATAGACTAGTTGGGGGTAGTCGATTACTTCAACCACTAGTCATTATTCTTTTTATACTGATGATGACCTGTTCAATGTTAAATGACAGGGCTAATGTTACATAATAGGCTAACTGGGCTAATTGTTAAAATTTTAATAGTGTAGGCAGGCACATGTTAAGGTATGTGTATAATGTTGCACGATTTTACAAACCCGTTTTGTTTTTAATTACAGAAATAATTGGGGCAAATATTGGACTGACAATTAATAAACATTTGTTGACACAAACTATTGCTTTTTATGACTTTTTTCAATGGTAACATAAACCTTGAGTACTGGGGTATTGTTTTGAAGTAATATACTAACTGAGGAATCAGTAGACGTCTTGACAAAAGCGCCTAACAATGTTAGAATCAGATTGACATGTAGGATTTATTGCATAACCAACCACAAACTATCTATCGTGGAATCTATTTTATACCTTCAAGTGGGAGATTTACTCAATGATTGGCTCAATATACAGTAGCTTTAATCATTAACCAGGGCTGCTGGCCTATTATGCACCATAATGAGACCAACAGTGCCTGGCATGTTGATCGTTGATCATCTACTGTACTGTATGTAATACATTGTGTTAGTGGATTATAATTACATGTAGACCTCATGTTGCATGTTGGTCCAGTCCTCAGATCTTGACATGTATTTATGAAATCAGCATGGATAACAACGTTTGATCCTTTACAATCATTTCTTGGGGCAAAACATATGCCTTTAACCACTTCTTATATCAAATATATACGCCAAAACAATGTTCATGCTAACCAAGTAGTGATCTCATTTACTGGTGCAATAGAAGCATGCAATGGTGCGTAGCACTGTTACTGAGGTGATGCCACACTGCCTCATTATATTTGCCAGCCAAAGGCTCACCTTTTTGCTTAATAAGTTGGTTGTGGAAAAATCACACCCCAGCTCAGTTTTTTGGGAGGATCATGAGAGATGAATTGTAATTGCAATTCACACCCTGTCTCTCGTGTTGCTGGATGTGACATGCAACCTATTTGAAAACTACATCTATTTTTGTTAACCCACATTTTTTTTTTCAACAGAAATCTGCCCTTGAAAGCTTTGCTGTCAGATGTGAGTTGTCCTTTATTTTGTTGATGTGCCTGTTAGTGTACGTTTTGGGGGATAAGCGTAATTTGTGGGTTGGACAGCCCACCGCTTGTTTTCTATGGGATGATATTGTCCCCACCACTTTTTTTAAACATCTCGCAGCACTGAAGTACATATTAAAAAATAAGCATCTCTAGTTGATTAGCAATTTGTTCGTTAGTGTTAAATAATAAGCATTCTGGCGGTGGAATGTGTGGTTTTTTAAATCATGCTGAGTGCTTGTTGCCGCTGTTATCAGTGGCGGAAGGCAACCGTATTCTCTTAGCACTCATGCAGTGCATGTCTTCACACAGTCGAGCGCTTCAATATCACTTAACTCTATATTCATTCCGGTGAAATCACTGATGAACATTTTTGGTTTTAATGAGAACAAATGTGACCCCAGAACCTCTGGCACTCTTAACAAAAATGCAACCACCTGTCCATTTGGACAAACTACTCTACATATTTATTCACTAATGTAAACACTCTTGATACTAACGATATATTTTATCATATGTAAAGACGAAACTATGGCATTAGACATGTGTGAATAAATTAAACTGAATGTACTAGTAAAATTGAGTTTAATTTTAATTTATTGACAGAAAAATGTACAGGTTACAATGAGAAACAATGACAACTGAAATGCTTTTCATGGGATGACTGTAGCTACAGTTCCTCTTACCTCATGTCCTGGGTAAAATCCGAGCTGTGTAATCCAATCTGACAGAGTTTCCTGCGGCATAATGCTCCCCCAAACTTAAAAGACGCCAGGCAAATCCTCCCAGAGATCCCCTGTCCCTGCAATTATGACAGACACCCAGCAGTTATCCCCACTAGGATACAGCGCTAAACAAGGGGCTCATCTGAAGATTATGCAAGTATAGTGCAAAGATAAGCCTTCATGCATTTATTGATTTAAAGGGCCAGTATACGAGAAATGAGTAAGCTTTGTGAATCTGAGCTGAGAAAAGAGTGTATACAAATGGTTTTAAGCCTCAGGGTGGTTAAAAAAAGGCTGACTAACTGGCTCTGTGGACGGAAAAAAAAATGCCTCAGGCCATAGAGCTGGAACTGTGACAGTTAGGGATTTTCAAAGCAAAAGAAAGCAAATAAAAGACATCTCAAAAATACTAACAGGAGCGAGCTCCTCATGAAATGTTATAAAAATCCCAAAGTGTATTCCAGTCTGTGAAGAACTTTTTGATCCAGATGCCCATATGCATGCATAAAAAAGAGCAACAAAGCATTGCTACTCTATAGTGAATAATAAGTGAAATAGATGATCTATTATCAATATCTATACATTCTTAAATATAAAGGTTCTTTAGGCATCTATGGTTCCATATAGAACCTTTAACATTCTGGAACCTTTCCATTTTACTGAAAGAACTTTATAGAGGAAATGGGTTATTTTCTTTAGATATTAAAATGTTCTTCACACCAAGAAAAAAACGGTTCTTTTAAGAGCTGTTCACTGAAAGGTTATTTGGGCAACCAAAAAGGGTTCGTCTATAGCATTGCTGTGAAAACTGATAGTTCACAAAGGCTCTGTTATTAGGCCGTCGTATTAAGATGCGTTTTGGTCGATCAGATCGACCATACGGGTGTAAATGGGGTCTAAAACGATTGATCACTTTCAAAGGTAGTCGAAAACGTGTTTCGATCAGATTGCTTTCGTAGTGTAAAAGCTTGTGTGGTCAAAAGCGTTCGAAAAGCCACAAAAGACTAATGCGAGGAACATTATCAAGAATAGCCACAATAGCCACAAAAGACTAATGTGAGGAACATTATCAAGTGAAGTCAAGTCAAGTATATTTATATAGCACTTTTCACAATATAGATTGCATCGAAGCAGCTTCACAGTATCAATACATAATAACAATGTTCGTTTCTGAGTGGAAAAACATCCATGTTCGGTAGAGCTGATCAATTGTATTAATGATTGGTTAATTAATTTGAATATCCCCAACTTAGAAAGCCAAAGGCAACAGTGGCAAGGAACTGAAAAACTCCATCAAAGGATCTAATGGAGAGAAAAAAAACCTTAGGAGAACCCAGGCTCAGGCAGGGGCCAGTTCTCCTCTGGCGTTTATGAACTAGACACCAGATTTATAGTAGCTGTAAGGTAATAATGTATATGTCTCTAAACAAAATTTAAACCGAACCTGTGATAAACGATGATGGCGTTCATATGCGCATTAAGAATTGATTCTATGGTTATGTGCGTTTGAATATATGTGTGCATTCCCTACAAAACCATACCTGAACAAACTACTTGTCTTTTTTGTTTTATTTGATCACTTTGGGGTAGGTACGCAAATCGAAATTCACAACGCAAGGCTAGCTGGCACTTCAGCACTGCATTGTCATCATCATGGGGTCCAGGCTAAGCTCCTCGTCAGATCTGGATACGGCCTGGATCCGGCAGGCTGCGGGAAAACCTCGGGATAAACAAAGACACTCAAATTAGCGTAGATGCCATGCTTCTTATGATGTAACGAGTACGTCAGGATTTAAGGGAAGAGTTCCCAGTTCTGGCTGACCTAATCTATGCAGCCTAACATTGAATTATAGAAGTCTAGGTGTTATATGTATGCAAGGGCAAAGAGATTTGCCTTTGTGGGAAGCTCACTAGCCAGATGGGATTTAAACTTAGTCAGCTGAAGTCCCAAAATGTTCATTAATCAACATTAGTGTTTTGGTTTTGGAACCAAAATCCAGCCAAAAACCATTGTTTTCGGGGCTGTCAGGGTTGCAACTCAACAGCTACGCCTAACCCTAAAATCTAATTGATTAAAAATATAAAAAAATATATATGTAATGTTGATCTAGGAACACATTAGGGCTTGCATAGACTAGCTTGCGTGGTCAAAAGCATTCAAATAGCCACAAAAGACTAATGCGAGGAACATTATGGGAAGCTCGCTAGCCAGATGGGATTTAAACCTTGTCAGCTTTAAATGTCAAGTCCCAAAATTGGTTTGAAGACAAAAAAACATACCAAGCACAATATTCTCCCAGCATTCCTGATTTCTAACACACACTCACAGCGTTCTTCGTGGTCTTGAGGCTATCAGAGAAGAAACAAAAGCTGATGCTCTCAATACGTTTTTCCATCTAGAAGAAATGAGGACAGATGATAACAGACAGATTAAAATACCAGGTGTAAATGGTAAAGTTTAAAGTTTTAACTTTTTAAAGAAAAAAAACAAACACTTTGAGGCCCCAATATTCTTCGATTGCAAGAATATTTCCTACGAGATGGCATCACATTGTAATTGAAACATGCATAAACCTCAAATGGCTGCATTTCTGGTAATCAAAATGAAAGGTCCTCCGAGAAGTCATTGCGAATTATTGTGTCAGATTCAACCCTACGCAGGGCCTCCGAAGATGTCATTTTGCTTGTATATGTGGGTGGAATTCTATGTGCTAGTGAAAGCGACTAACAGTATTTAGGTTGGCTTCTGGCTCCTATTAATAGTCGAGAGAAAGTAGCTTTTGAGGTCAACAAATTCCAGCCCCCTGAATTCTCTGATGTTGCAGGTTTCTGTTTGTTTCTTTGGTTTTATGAATAATAATGCATAATTAGACTGCATCAGGCTTCACAACAAAAGCAGACATTCTCAACAAGCAGATGTTACTTTCTTTTAAATGTGCAATGCATATTTTTTAAGGAGTTAACAGTTGGGGTATTCTAGCTGTGTGCTTTCTTGTTTTATTCCATCGAAGCGACACTACCATCTGTCATTTACACTCAAAATATCATTGCATTGATTTTCTGCACATTTTAGACTTTAGTCTCCCAAGGCTTTTGTTTGCAGCACTTTAATATTTTAGTTGCTGTCATATTGAAGAAAAAAAAGAACTTTCTCTTTGATCCAACTTTCACCAGCATTTATTCCTATAGTCAGAATGATCGTTTTTAAACAGGAGTGTAATCTTTCGGATCTATCGATAGAAGCAGCGCATCTGTCATATATGAATCAAAATGTCTTATTTTAATTATTTCTGTAATTACTTTCCCTCACAGATTATACGTCTCACATTCAAGGGAGAAATCATTCCATTCACAAGCAATTGGATGAGAGTCATACTTGCCCTTGGCAACTAAAGATGACGTTACTATGGAAACGACTTGTGGTGCTATCAATCATTGGCTGCCTCACAGGTAAATGATTGTCCTAATGTTTTTTTTTGTTTTTTTTTTTCTGAATGTGTTGCAATGGACTGTCATGCAAGAAACAATTCCATTATAATCTTAAGCCTGCGATTCATTCAGTCCTCGTGCAGGTTTGAGACAAGGTGTGATGAGTTGATACACACATTCATCTTGAGAATATTGTTGTTTTGAATATCGTTGAATTATATTATATCCAGTAAATAAATATAAATATATTGAGGAAGTAATGCTTTATTTTTAAGTACTAAACTTTAACAGGAAATCACCACTCACACACAATATAAATAAATAACACCTAACCCTAATTTTCAAAAAAGTAATTTTTCATTATATATATATAGTGTGATGAAGTGTGATTTAAGAAATGTATTGTTTTTGTCTCTTTTTCTCACTTATTTAATTAAACATACATTGAGAATATTTTTTATTCTCAATATCAGAAATCATTAATTATTACTCAGAAATCAAACATTATTATCAATGCTGAAAACAATTGTGCTGCTGCGTATGAATACATTGAGAATATTTTTGTTTCGGATTTTGGATTTTGTTTTTTTTGTTTTTGTTTTTTTTTCGGATTTTGTTTCGGATTATTCTTGTTTATATATAAGATTATTCTGTATATAAGTCGTCCTCAGAGCTTGGTTTCAACTTTCAATAAAAGCAAGTTTCGAGTTTCAGGACGTTTTTATAGTACAATGACCTCTTACATGTCAAAATATTTAGGATTTTATTTCTCAATTCAGGACCCCTTTAATTTCTTTCAAAAAGCAAAAATCTTACTGAACCCAAATATGTGAACAATCAGCCCATTCTCATCCCAAAACGTCATATATCTGATGCTTTTGACCATACGTCAACATCCACCGTTTTAGGGTACCCTTTAACGTCAGTTAGATGACATTAGCTATCTAACCCTAACCCTACCCTAAACCTACCCGTGTCATCTAACTGACGCTAAAGGTAAAGCATCAGTTGGATGACGCCTAGGATCGTCATCTTACAGACGTTAAAGGGTGCCCTAAAACGTTGGATGTTGACGTATATATGGTCAAAAGCATCAGTTAGATGGCGTCTTGGGATGAGAATGTGTTGGAACAGTAGGGTTTATATATTTTTTTTCACTATCCAGTCCTTTTATATATCCATTTATGTTTGATCTCCACAAAGGCTGCAGAACAGGTATAGGTTGTGGCCCAATACCTGTGTTTGTCAAAGATGATTATGGGATGGGATGGAGGCTTGTCTGTATCTTATTAGATTCCTGCCTCTCTGGATGCAGTAGATTACAAATGGAACACAGAGGCCACTTATTTTTGTTCACTGGTGGCAGTATTTATAACAGAAGTAACATTTGATTAATGAGAGTGCGGATGCTATTGTGTGGAGAAATAACGACTTAATCATTTTCTTTTCATCTTGTATTCATGAAACCAAAACACAGAACAATTATAACCAGTGCATGCATCAAATAACGTATAGTAATGGTGTGTAATTTCAGAAATGAAACTCACAACTTTTTTTTCTGTTGATATTTCCACAACAGTCGCTGACACAGGAGTGTATTTTCCTGTAGTGTGGGGTTTCAGCATGTTTGCAGAATTCTCTGGCTGTCTCACAAATATGGCTACAGGGTGTACTGTATGTGTATACTATTAATGAATACACAGAAAATAATGACCGCAAGTGTTTTGAATTTATTTAAATAAAATTCTTGCAGAAGATGTGTAAAATAATGGTATTTACTATAGTTCTGGATATGTTCAGCTCTCTCAAATGAAAGCAGCTGTCAAAGCATGCACAATATAATCAAAACAATATTGCCGTCTTGCATCAGTTAAAAATTTTTGGGTTACACTTTACTTGAAGGGGTGTGCATAAGACTAACATGACACCTTCATAATCATGACATGACGACTGTCATTAAGTGTCATTCGCTCAATTATGACATTTTTATTGCAAATATGACATTGTTTGAGATGTCTTGTTTATGACATAACCTGTCAGAGTCTTTGTCATGACAACTTGACATTACTAAGACACAACCTGTCATAAACATGACATAGCAGATGAATTACTTAACTTTATTGGTTAACATTGCATTAAACTATCAGGTGGTTGGTTTTGACATTGGCTGTCATAAAGCCATTATAACATTTTAATGACAAATTCAATTAGTACCACTGTAGTTGAGGTCACGAAAAATATTCATGACACAGTTATAATGGCCTCATGACAGCCAATGTCAAAGCCAACCACATGACAGTTTAACTTCATTTTATGTCAAGTTGTCATGACAAAAACACTGACAGGTTATGATGGTATGGTTTATGTCAAGATGTCATAACAAAGACATCTTAAACAACATCATATTTGCATTCAAAATGTCATTATTGAGCGAAAGTCACTTAATGACAGTTGTCATACACATGCATAAACCTTATTTCATATTCAAGACATATGTCATGTCATGTTTATGAAGGTGTCATGCCAGGCTTATGCACACCTCTTCAAGTAAAGTACCAAATATTGTATCTATACAAGCAATATATTTTATAACATAAGGACTATACTCTTTTGTCATATATTATAATGCTTTTAATGGTTAAAGGCTTATCACAACAAACCATCCAATGCTCTGAGTTTCCTTAAAGGGATATTTCAGAAAAGAATGTCATAATTTACTCACCCTAATGTTGTTTCAAACCTGTGGAACGCAAAAGAAGATATTTTGAAGAATATGGGTAACCAAAAAGTTGATGGGCCGCATTGACTTCCATAGTATGGACGAAAATAATGTGGGGCCCATCAACTGTTTGGTTACCCATATTCTTAAAAATATATATTTTGTGTTCAGCAGAAGAAAGAAAGTCTTACAGGTTTGGAACAACTTGAAGGTGAGTAAATGATGACTATCCCTAAATGTAAAAGTAAATGTAAAACAAATGGGATTCCTCTGTCTCAGTCTCATCAGCTCAAGCAGAAGACACAAAGTTTATGGGTCCAAGCTGGAAAACAGAACCAGAGGACCTGATACTGCCCATCCATTCCCCTGAGCAGGAGGCTGTTTTAACCTGTGAGGCATCTGGAGTCCCTTCCCCTCAGTACAGGTAGGAATGCTAGCAGTTTATGCATCCTTTCATTGCTATTACAAACCATTTAAGCAGTTGGTTTTGGCAAATTGGCAGCTTATTCCCGTAAGGATTAGCTTGAAAAGGATTGGCACTGATTGCTATTGATTTTCCAGGTGAGAGGCAATTTATCTGTCCTCAGGGTTTGCCATTGCATACATCCAGCAAACTACTGTATTCCTAGCAGCCAATCCCAGTGGTAGCCGACTGTGACCCATTTTCATTTGCTTTCCAGAGTTTCACCAGTGTCAACAATTTTAAATGTGCATCAAATAGCTTCGCTAAAGACTGATCTAAAAAAAATTAGCAAAAAGGCAATTTAGCCTACTTCCGATTATGTTCAACAATCCATTACTCTGTGTACACATCTCAGCAAGAGCTTTAGGAATTAGCATTCCAAATGTATCTTTTTGAGAGGGGTATGCATGCTACTGTAAGGACGGAAATGGGCTTTGAAATTGGGAGGGATCTAAATGACTAATTTGTGCTAGAGATTCTAAGATACTGTCCCGCATATTCCCTGGTGAGGCGTCTGCTCTGAAAATAGCAGTGTGCTCTATAGCTCTGTGGTATATTGTGTTTCGTAGCTTGGGTCAGCATCATGTAAATGCTCAGGCAAGCACTAGGGAGGGAAATAATAACCTTGTGAGTGACATTCGATTTAAACGCTTACATTTCCCTTTAGTGCATCTTTGCGGAAAACAACAATTTAACTGAACATTACAAGAGTATCAATGTTCAAGGAAGAAGAGCACACTGACAGTTTAAGTCATGCTACCTTTACTTTTGAACAAACAATACAGCTACTGTAGAGTCTCCAAGGTCGAAAAAGTTTGACTTTCGACCCAGATGCTGTTTTTTTTTTTATTTATTTTTTTATGCAGATACAACCATAAAACTCTGGTGGAAAGGAAATGAAGAGGCTTATGCATATATTCAACAACATGCAAAATAGTCATTTTCAGCTTTGTCACACTGAAGTACACTGCACTCCCTTAATTCTTTAATTCCTTTCTCACAGATATTAAGTATATTTGGTTTTGGATTGTCATAAAAATCCTTTTCTTGGACCAGCTGAGTGTGTGATTGCTTCTAAACATTTTGTACTTCTTACTGTTTCATTTTTGTACAGTTAAAGAAACTGTCTAGCAACGATGAAAGTTGCGGCACCACTAACTACAATAATCACTAGCCTGACAGTAGTTCATTTATTTTTAAAATAAAATCCTTTTTGGTACCAAACTACTTTTTTGAAAGTAATAATGTTGCAATACCTAATAAAGTATTGGAAAGTGGTAATGAATTAGTTCGTACAGTTCTTACAGATTTTCTGTGCACAATTTTAATTCTTTCATTTAATTAATTCTTTATGATTTTTTAATTAAAATGTATATATATATTTTCTTAATAAATCCTCAATTTAATTATTTATAATTTTGTACATTGCTATCTTTTCAACTCTCTCATTTTAATAGCATCTGTTTAAGTTTTACATTTAAAAAAAGAAATCTGTGCTTAAAGTAAATATATCTGTTCAAGTTTAACGTGTCACCCTAATTTAGATTTTTTTGTGCCATTTTTTGATAATATCATGAATTGTCATAGTTATATATGTTTAGTTGTTTGTATTGCTGATATATATATATATATATATATATATATGTATTACTATACTTCAACTACTACTTATTATGAAAATGTAGGCCCACTCTATTAATAATTTGGCAAGCTACAGTTTCAAAGAAGTTTCCCCAACACTTGTACCAGCTATTGGCTTGCTTTCTGGGAACATTTTCTCTTTCTGTGTCTGATAAAACTTACACCAATCATTCAATGAACTTTACAACAATACACCCAGACACTGATAAGATTGAAGACACTCTAAAGATAATTTCTTGACCTTAAAAAAAAGAGACATTTGCTGAGTTCTCTCTGACATTAAATTCTTCAAGGCTTGTCTTAACATCCAATTTGGTGAGGAGTCACCCGCAAAGTTCAGTCCACCCCAGCAGTCATTTCAAGTGTGTTAGCAAAGAACAGTTGAGGCAGCTAATGTTGTCTGAAGGTTAGCCAATTCTGCTGCAAATCAGTAAGAGGAAGAAGAGTCTCCAATGAGCATCCCGCTACTTTCTTTGTCAAAAGAAATTGTCAGTGTTCCAACGGAGACTGGTGGTATTTCAGTGTCTGCAGAGGCCGATGTGAACTTTGAGAACACAACACGCCAGGCTATTTTGCATCTCAGTTTCAGATTCCATAGAAAAGTAACAGAGCTGAGTCAGAGAAGTGCACTTGGCTGGCTTCGGCTCTTCTCTCTAGAAAGCTTTATAAAGAAAACTGAGTTGCTGTAGTCTTTTGCACTTCTAGGATTATATGAAAACCAAGAAATTATATACTAAATCAAACGTGTTTTTTTTCTTTACGCTCACCAAGGTTGCATTTAAATGATCAAAAATACAGTAAAAAAAAAATCAATCTGGAATATTATTAAAAAAAATGTAAGTAAAAAAACAAAACAAAAAAACAATTCCAGTGATGGCAAAGCTGAATTTTCAGCATTATTACTCCAGTCTTCAGTGTCACACAACCCTTTAATCAATCTAATATGCTTATTAGATGCTCAAGAAACATTTATTTTTCTTCTTATTATTAAAAACTATTCATTTTTTTTTTTTTTTACCGTTTTGAACGGTAGTGTATATTAGTGAATGTTAACGAAGTTAAATCCAGTTCCGACTGTACCCTTGACTAGATCACGACTTTGCTGCTAATGAAAATGAATGCTATCCTGAAGGCCAAAAAGCCTTCCTCCTAAATTTCACAGTTGTAGAATCACAGATGTAATAAAAATGAAATGTCCTCCTCCTAATAGACATTTCTGTGGAAATAGCCTGGCTACTGTTACTAAGGTTTAACCATGACAAGTTGTTGCAAGGGTGGTGATACGTAGTTTGAAAAGCCTTACATTCTGTTGGTGTTTCAGTGGAGACTTTACGTCAGTGTGGTTGCTAAGGCTGTCTAGCTATTTAAGGTGTTTAGCAGAGTTGTCTGACTTCCCCAGTAACACATTAAAGATAAAAAAAAAAAAAATCTCAGTTGGACTCAAATGTCTCGCACAGGTTTAGTGGCTTGTGATGTGTAGCTTAAGCACTAACATTTTAGCATATCTACAGAACATGCTGCTGTGCTTTATAGCATGTAACAAAGCTTCATGCCACTTGCATGTAACAAGGCTTCATCCGCCCCATGGATAATTGGTCCACGCTGTGAAGAACATTTAGCTCTTATCATTTAAAAGCACAGAGCAAAAAGCATGCCAACATTTAGCCGAAAATGAACAATGCAGTAAAAACACTGACCTTTGTATCTCTCTAGTATTCTGTGGTTTGTTCTTTTTGGTCCAGCAAAGTGAAGTAGCATTAATGTATTAGTGTCCACAGGGAGAGATAAGGCAAGCTGTGAGGCAAATTAAGGCCATAGGACGGCCATGACTCCATGACACAAACATTTGTGGGCTTTTGTGGTCGACAAACACTCAAACAGCAATTATTTACATGTACACTTTACTATTTGCATTCAGGTTATACAATTTGTAACAGCATATGCTTTCCTAGGGAATCAAACCCATGACCTTGAGGTTGTTAGTGCAGAGAAGTTCTGTTTTACTCACTTTAAGCCTTCCTTTGGGGCTGCTTTAAAACCTTGAAAAAGCCAAGAATCTGTTTTCTCAAGCTTCACTTAACCTGACAGGTTTTTCAACCTGCCCTGCATGCTTTTGAGATTGTAAGGATATGAAACCTGGTCCATGGAGCAGGCAGACATCAGAGACGAGAAAGTGAAGGAGAGCTGGTTAAAATGCAGAGATTACACTGAGAAAGTCAGAGGTGCTCCTGTGTCGGCCCTCATTAGCTCGGCTCTACCATGATCTTTGTTGAATGCAGGTTGCTTTCCCGGTTGTAAGAAGAAGTGTGGAGCATTCTTTTGGAAAGATAATTGGAGCTGACTGTTTTTATCTTTTGCACTTTTCGCATCCAATGACCAGGTTTTGTAGGCTTTGTCTCTAGGTAGTTTGTTAGTCTGAAATAACATGGAGTTTATAAGTATAATTTTTATGAGGCGATGCTAATCGTGACAGTAATAATAGCGGTCAGGATCATATAGCGGCAGTGATGCTGATGGAGGCTTGGACAGTTTGCTGTGCGGGGGCAGCATAATTGTCCATTAAACTTCTCAGAGAACTTTTTCATACTCATTATCTGAAAATACTTTGGCTCCCTGTCACCACTAAGCCTTTTTGATTCTTGTTAAGGGGCTCCTTGGAGACCGGATTGTTTGTAATTATTTGTCTAGCCTTTAAAAAACAGTCATTCATGCACCAATTACCATCAGGCTGAATTCTGTTACCTTACTGTGATTTTGACCATTGCGGTCCTTTAGTGTGACTTCAAATAAAACTGAATTCAAAGACTACTTCATCCATGGAAAATGAATAAATGTTCTTTGAGACTCAGAGTATATATATGATGTTAGGGTCTTTTGAATCTTTTAAGATAAACAGATTCAATTTGCTTGCCACTGGTGATTTGCATTCAAAGGGTACTGATCTGATTTGTAGCGGTAATGTCTCCAAAAGTGTTCGAACCAGGTAAACAGCAAACAGGAGCACAGATAAAGCCATAAGTGTCATCACATCATGGAAATGGTAAAATGCACCATAAAGGTACTAATTTCCTGTATCCACAAGTTTCCGAGGGGCGCTCCTGTAAAAAATAAAGTGGGTGAAACTTCGGGTGAGGCGGCGGAAGTAGCATTCCAATGGTATTTTGTGTGTTAGTTAGCGAAGAGGCTAGCTGTTTTTCGGAGAATTATTTTACTATTTAAAGACGCAAATCTTTATGAGAGATGTCGTTACTGAGCTCATGGACAACATGTGCTGTTCGCGGTTGTATGTATAACCTGACTAAACTAGTTCAGTGGCTTAAACGTGATTGTTTTGAACATAAGCTGAAAACGAAATCAGAGTGTTCCTGCCAACGACTGTAGTTTCCATCACCTCCCAAAAGACGACGAATCTTCCTGTGTACATTTGTTTAAATTCTTAATATTCTATAAACTTTTATCAGCATGTGTTTGGCTGTTCTCTACTGATGTTGCGCCTAAACTCAGGATCAAAGCCTGTGTTGACCAAATGTGCCAGTTAATGTATTCAAGTAGCACATTCATTTATAATTTTGAATAAACTCCAAAGCACAATGATTAAGTGTGTATTTTTTTATTTTAATTGTTTGTCAGCTCGCACAACTGTCTGTCACCATGCCTTGATGAGTATTGATTATTAATAATGTTATTATAATACTCCCAATCAACTACTGTGGAGGGTAAAGGTACTGTTATTTCACTTTTTTTAATTTCGTTGAGGTTGTGTTCCCACATCGTTAGCTAGTTTGGATCGCTATAACTTGAATGACTGCCAACTGTTGAATGAACGAGTGTCAAGCATGTCAAATCGTGCTTTTTTACTTCCAACCGGAAGTCGCGCCCACTTTTGACGCAAGGCCTCATGGGGCGTAGGAAACTTGTGGATAGATATGAGGGTACTTTTGAGGTACTGCCCCAGTAACTGTGTGCCTAAATGTGTGCCTTTAACTGTGTGCCTTTCCTGGATAGATCTGCAAAATGGCCTGTAGGACACAAATTATGGTTTTACAGCATCTTAAATGATTATTTTAGTTGAAATAATGTGTTTCGGTAAGAGTATTTCCCAAGCATCCTGCCAGGGTGTGGTGCAGAAGAAGAAGAAGGAAAGTTCCAATGTAAAACGTTTACTTACAACGATAGGCCTACTCAAGCTGGTACAGACAGGCAGAAGATACACAGAGAACAGACCAAGACTGATTGAACAGAAGGGAACTAAATACAAACACAGATGAATACTGATTGACAGAACAAAGGTGAAACATATGATGATGATGATTAACTAAACACAGGTGATGCAGATGAACTAAAGGACAGTAACCATGGAAACAGATGAGTGGTGGGAAAACAGAACAAAGGAAGACATGTGACTAGTAACAACGAGATCACAAGCATTATGTTTGTGAAACAAATTTGAGGATCTGTTGTTGTTTATGTGGTCTGTGGATGTCTGATTAAAGTTGCCTAAATTGTTTGAGAACCAAAGAAACGGATGACAACATTATTTTATGCTGGTGAATAATACCAACACAGATTATATTATTATATTATTCTTTCCACCGTTACCCCACCGTTTGTTAGATGTAGGAGCTTTGTTGATTTATCACGCTATTGAAAGTGTAATGGAAAACTAGATTAGATTGATGTTGTAATATAATATTTGACTATTTTGTGAGAACACAAATATTGTCTGTATTTATAGCAAGCAGCCTCACAGTAATCAACTGTGTAACCCTACAGGCCGAATGTCACAGTAAATGATATCAAATAGAGTGGCTGACGATGATATTAGACTCACAAATGATTACTAAAGGAGTCAGATTAACTCGACTGCCACACCGAGATCTATAAATAATGCAGTAGAAATGGGCTTCGAGGTCTATGCTTTGTTGTCTGTCAGATCTGGGAGAAACCGCGTTGTCCACTCCACTCGTTTTTTTTTTTTTGTTTGTTTTTTACACAAGTGGAATAATGTACATCCTGCCAACACCCTTTTCCCCATTGTTTCTGTCAATTAAGCTCCTCTGCCAAGCTTTGCCTGCATCAAACTACAAATGCCTGATTTAGCACAACAACTTTAAGGTCAATTCTGAATAGTAAAGTTCTAGATATTGAATGTATGCATTTTTCCATGCTACATAAGTTGGTATACATTTTATGATTGCGCTTATTGATTATGTTGGTTTTCTGATGGAAAATGTGCCTCTTTGTAATATGATTATCCCACTGTTTAAGTAGAAAACAATATAAACCTGTACAGTGGCTCAGAAAGTAGGAATGTAGGAACGCCATTGCATTAGATAACAAAATATTAAACCAAATGTCATTTATTTTAAAGCTCAAGCTCATTTTTTTAAGCATCTTATCTCATGTGTTTGGACATTTTTTCATGTTTTCTGAATGTTATAAATGGCCATAGTCCAACATGTCTGCAACAACTTCATACTTCCTTTAAAGGTTGGGTTCAGATGTTCATAGATTTTGTATAAAATGAAATCCTTTTGCAACTATAGCAATGATTACCGCATTCCGAATATTCTTAAGTTATCACATTATTTTTTTGTCAAGCAGTCCCTAGTTTGCTAATTTACTCTTTTTCTTCACACTCCATGTTGAAAAGTTTGTATATTACACATGCAAGTGTAGCTAAATAACTGAATAAATAATAATAATAAAATAATGAACCTTTCATAGTTGAGTGTGAAAGCTTTATTTTAATAATTAGAAGGTAAAACCAATCTTCTCACAACTACACATTGCACATCTTCAGGGTCAATAGATAATTAGGCATTTCTGATTCTTGAGTGCTGTTTTGCTTGCTTTCATCAGTTATTAGTCAGACTGTACTGCAGAAGAACAAAGAAGGAAAACAAATGTCAGCAATGAGCTTTGTTTCATGCTGAATCTGGCTGTATAATGAAGCTGGCTTCATCAGATCGATGCATGTGATGAATATTGGTTAGTTCGCTTCTCTGGAGACCACACTCCTGATTGTGTTTGCGTCTCTCCAGATGGTCTCTAAACGGAACGTTCATTGATCTTCATGGTGACGAGAGGCGTCGCCTGTCTGGAGGTAACCTGATCATTACTGGCCTGGATCGAGACCAAGACAGTGGTGTCTACCAATGCACTGCCTCCAATGCCCGGGGAACCATTCTCAGCAAGAGAGCCACATTACAATTTGCATGTGAGTAATGCAAATGCATACATTTTTAAAGATGTCAGTTAATGTATTCAACAATACGTTTTTCCAAAGCCACAATACATACATAAACATACATAGACTACCATTCAAAATATTGGGGTCAGTTTTTTAAATAATTGAAACTTTCTTGAAACACGAGTTGATCACCTCCCAATTTACACACCATTCCCTTCACGCATCCCTACCTGAATTCACCCAAAAATCTAAATTGTTTAATATGAACAGTTATCATACAGTACTTGTTTGGTATCATTTGAAATGTCTCAGCGCGACTTGTACAAAGGTCTCATTCCCACACAAGTAAACCAAAAAGGTAATCAGGTGTGGAGAGTTTAGAGATATTTTGTTAACTACTGTAAATCAACTATCAACTGCTACTTCACTTTGCTTCGTAGACAGAGTCTGGAATGGCATAATTGAGAAGTGTTTTCTCTCTCGCTAGGGGGCGCTTAAAGTTTAAAATCATTGGTTACCTGTAAGCCAATCAGATAAGTTTATTCATGACGTATGTTATCCGCCAACACAGCCGCGTTGAACCACAGACATCATGCATCAAACTCAAATCTATGATCGAACTTCCACTGTAAAGCTGCTGTAAACACTTGATGATGCGAGCGAAATACGACTTTTGCAGATTATGCAAAGTTACTCTACGCATCCACGGTACAATCACGGCCTCTAAACTTATTTTTGCCAGAGTGAAACAAGAAAATGCTGCAACTTAATTTCAAGATCACAGCATGACATGGAAATATTTAAGGACTGGAAAAGAAAGGTGCATGCATGCATCCCGTGTCTCGTTTCCCATTTCCGCGGTCGTTTCGGTTTTCGGTTTCTCTAACCTACAATGTAAAACTCGGCGCTTAGCGTCTACTGTACGTCACGACTCTCTGTTTGTTGATTGGCCGGCCATCCGAAGGCCGCTGGAAAACTGAAAGATAGGCTGCTATCTCAGACTGACTACAGGAGCGAAATGACGTCAGGCTATAAATCAACTTCTGTCCCCAGTAGCTCTGGGATGGTGATTAATGTAAATTCCCACTGTGAACTCATGTTTACATTTGAAAAGAGGTTTCTGCCTTGGTCTGAGTATTTAGACACTCAATCAAGACACTCTGCATCATGTCATTTATTATGTCAGGTAAATGTATCATGCCAATTTCATAATCAATTCAAAGATAATAAATACAAAACACCAAATGCTAAAGAGAGGATGCAAACCTGAATTTAGATTAGCTCATTCAATGCCATTGAGTTTGGGGCAGGTTTAAAAATATGTCCAAACAATGGCATCTGGGAGGAGCACGTGGATGTATATAAGCAACATTGTAAAAGCACCAGCTTTGGTATTTGGTATTCACAAGGCATTGCTTAAAAAAGAGCAATCAAACAAGCTGTCAAATGTGACAATTTCACAGGGTGAAGCACCATTTCATCGACTTCAAACTACATCACTCATTCTCATTAGTCACCAGCTTCAACGGCATCTTTGTACGGTATGAATTGACTCGCAATATTAATACCTGTACTGTCTGCTCCACAAAGTAAACTGCCAAGTATGAGAATAGCCATCCGCCTGGCTTCTGTGCCATTGATTTAAAATGCTGTCCTTGTGCATGCTCAAAGAAATCAGATGCTCGAATCAGGTTTTCTCAGAGATGTGAGAAAGATGTTTGAGATGAGAACACACCTGGCCACGGACTTCTTTTGTCTGTCTCGAAGACTCCTCACTCTCATGCCGTCTACCTATTGATCCACACAGAGCATCATACGCCCCCCTTAGGAGACAGATTATCATCTTTATGGGTGGGATAATGAATCTCACTTCAGGGGATTGGTGAACAGGACTTCCTTGACATTTATTTCCTATATTGATCATTGGTTAGTCAAAGGGAAATTATGATTTTAATAAGATGATAATGCCACTGGCTTTGATAGTATGTCATTGTGGCATTTCTTATCTTTCAGACAGCTGTTGAAAACTGCATCCCGTTGCGTTTGCAAGCCAGTGTGAAATACATGCTGTAAAATTTGTCATTGGGAGATTTATTCCACAGTGGCTTTCTATTGGCTGTGTATTGGGGTAATCCTCTCCTGGGGCGAGTTTGAAATGAGTACCTTTCTCAAGGGTGCAATAGCAGAGTAGATTTGTGACCTGACAAACCATGGCTCACAGAAGCTCTCTAGAATCCAAAGCCTAGTTTTGACAACTGGGCTTTGTCAGATCATTAAGCAGTAGACATACACACACACACACACACACACACACACATATATATATATATATATATATATATATATATTGTGATGGGGTGATCGTGTGCATGTTTAATTTGTGTTTTTGTATATTATCACCCCTCAATACACCAGCATCCACCCAGAAACCTAGCAATGCACTAAAAGCCACTCCACTTAGCAATCGCATAATAATGATTAGAACAGCAACCACGATGCCCTAGCAACTGTGATTATTATTGGTTTATTCTATTTCAATTTGTCATTTTTAATTTGTTTTGCAATTTGTCATTTCAATTTAATTTTCGTTAGCTTCCAATTTATTGTATGTTTAGACAAACAACATTGTACATCATAACTTCTCAGAGTCTGAAAAACGGTAAGATCGAAGATTCAGTCTCTCTAAACTCCTTTCCATGACCCTACTCTGCTCTGAGTGGTCAGGCGGCCCAGTCTGTAGTGATTGGCCTACCATTTGCAGTTCATGTTGGAAACAAAACGCCCATTTACCAAATCTAAATTTCAGCTCCGGAAGCTTCCCTAGGGCTTAATAACACAGTTATATGTAGTGTTTTAAGTGGCCTAAAAGAGGTGCCGGTACCCTATTATTATTATTATTATTTTTTTATTTTTTTTGCTGACTCCCCTCCTCCCCTGAGGTAACAACAACTAAATTGAAGGGGTTTTATATACAGTAGTCAACAAACGACCTTATAAACAATAATCAATTGTTTTATTCGTTTGTGAATTTGCTTGAGGTAGAAAGAGCTAGTGAACATTAATAAAGTGCGATATTTGGAAGTGGTGGTACTGAGTACCGGCGCGTACCGGCCCACTTAAAGCACTGGTTATACGAATGACGGCGTCGATTTTTAATGCATCAATTCCAGCACGAGTACTTAACCTTTTGAACTGCATGGAAAGTGGATTTGCAGCACTGAAAACAGCATCTTCTCGACATTTTCATTTCATTTATTTTCATTTCATTTATTTTCTATTCTCTCTTTTCATGGTAATGCAACACGAAATACCACAAAAACAATTTAACAAATCAAACCAACACAAAGTACATTCCATGACAAAGAAAAGAACAGGAGTAGGATGAAGAAAAAAATCTTATAAGCTCCTACCCCATTCCTATAAACAAGATTCACAAATTAGATGACCTCACCAACATAAAATGACAAACAACAGAAAACTTAAAGAAAAAGAAAAAATATATATATACATGCACATACACATACATATACGACAAGCCCAAACCAGATATAATCTACCTTCAATTATAACACATTTTTCTCTCTTTGTCTATTATTATTATAATTAATATTATTATTATTATCTATTAATACTAATTCTGCTTACATGATACTAGATAAACAAAAACCAACAAGGATAAAATAATGACAGATCCAACAGCCAAAATAGCAACGAAAGCATAATTATTGTAATAATTCTATTCGTTTTCACATTCTTCTTTATAGACTTTAAGTATCTTTTGTTTATAATTATTTTTAAATTGTAAGATATTTGAACAACATTTTAGATCATTTTCTAGAAGATTCCATCTTTTCACACCGGAGACTGAAACACACATTTGTTTGAGGGTATTTCCAGCAAAAGGTTGTTTGAAGTCATTATTTCTTCTGCTTGTCTCACTGTTTAAAGTGAAAAGGGTTTGCAGTCCACACGGTAACAGGCAGTGTTTAGCTTTGTGAACAACTAACAAAGTTTGTAAAGAAACCAAGTCCTTCAATTTAAGTAGCCCTGACTCCAGAAACAGTCCTGTAGTGTGTTCTCTGGGAGCAACTCCATGAATTATTCTCAAAGCCCTTTTTTGCAAAATAAACAAGGGCGCTAAATTTGTAAAATAAGAATTCCCCCAAATCTCCAAACAATACATTAAATATGGCAAAATAAAAGAACAATACAGAATTCTCATTGCCTTACAATTTAACATAAACTTTACTTTACTCATAACGGCAATGTTTCTACAAATTTTATTTCTTACATAAGCTATGTGTGACTTCCATTTAAGTTTTTCATCAATGAGTACTCCTAAAAACCTAAATTCTGACACTCTCTCAATAATTATTCCATTAAAACTCAGACTAACATTGTCAAAACATTTTTGATTTGTAAATAGCATAAATTTTGTTTTACTTAAATTTAATGACAGTCTATTTTTATTAAACCATTTCTGAAGTAGGACCAATTCTTGTTCAATAGTTTTCACTAATACGTTTAAGTTTTTCCCTGATGCAAAAAAATTTGTATCGTCTGCAAAAAGAACAAAACGTAAAATCTTTGATTCCTCACAGAGATCATTAATATATAAAGAAAATAACCTTTGCCGACATGTCGACAACTCGAACCAAACTCTTCCAGGCCTTTGCCTACAACTACAGTGTTTGAGGGCTGGTCAGAGTAGACATCTTTCGTGGGCAGCCAATGAATGGCATTAAAGGGGAGATGAAGCAGTGAATCAAGTTTACATGATTTACAAGATGGATTTCCAATATAATCAACAATTATATAAGAAACATGACAAATGTAAACATTTAGAAGAAAAAAAGAAAAAAACTTCATATCTTTCGCCACCAGGGCGCCGCCATTATGCAGGTGATGTCACAGGGTTGGTTGGCTCAAGTTTAACAGGATCTCGGCACTGAAAATCGCGACATCAAACTGTGTTTACACCAGTGTTTTGATCGCGAACGAATAATGTTAGGTACAGTCATTAGATGAAAAGACGTTATATGTTGACAAACTGCACATAGAAACATTGTTCGCGGTGTCTGCCGTCATATTCCCGTCTCGTCAACAACATGTAAGTTAGCATGTAACGTTACTTGTTAAAGGGGAAATGAAACGTCCATATTTTCGCACTGGTAGTGCTAGTAGCTACAGCCTACATATACTAGGAAAAAGTGTCTCCGCTCTGACATCCTTCAGGGAAAGCATCGCCGCTTCCACACATCTATCTCCCAGCACAGCATGGTAAACATGCGCGCCGGTGATGCAGAATTGACCACGCACGCAATACATGCTCAAGATCAACCTCTTGACAGCAGATGGACAGTACAACAGCCACACTGACACCTGGTAACGTTGCAAACCCGCTCTTCGCCCCAAACCACCACCGGCTGTTCTACATAGCAACGTAACTTAACGTTACATGGTGTTGACGAGACGGGAATATGACGGCAGACATCGCGAACAATGTTTCTATGTGCAGTTTGTCAACATATAACATTAGACGTCGTCTTTTTGTCTAATAACTCTACCTAACATTAGTCGTTCGCAGTCAAAACACACAGTTTGATGTCGTGATTTTCAATGCCCAGAGCCTGTTAAACTTGAGCCAGCCAACCCCGTGACGTCACCTGCACATGGCGGCACCCTGGCGGCGAAAGATACAAAGTTTTTTCTTTTTTTCTTCTAAATGTTTACATTTGTAATGTTTCTTATATAATTGTTGATTATATTGGAAATCCATCTTGTAAATCATGTAAACTTGATTCACTGCTTCATTTCCCCTTTAAGCACATCTCTTATATTGTTACAATTGGAATTACTGATGACTCATTTTAGCAGTTCGGAATTGATTCTTTTCCTTTAGGAGGCAATAGCTTTATTTGCCGGGATCTTTGATCTTTAAAACTTTGCAGACTACATTCACAAACAGCTATATTACACACTGCATGAAAGGCAATATTCGGAAAAGCATAATAGGGGCAATTTAACAGGATCTTAAAGTTGAATGTTCCGCCATCTTATTAGAAAGAATCAATAAACGTTCTTAAAATTAATCCATAAACGCTCACATCCTGACCCTCGCATATGAATGTTTTCCATTTATGAAGCAACGGCATTCACTGTGAAGACTTGCCACCCAGTCTACAGCCTTCACATGAGTCCAGCCTTATAGATTTTAACACAAGAGACCATTAATCAGCATCTGTGGCTCTGCCGCTCACGCTCTAAAGCCATTCATCCTGTTACTATGAGCCGAGCAAGTCCTGGTCTTGCCACTTCCACCATGGCTCAGTATTGTGGGACTTCTTTTCAGTTAGCAGGGAATCTCTCATTAATCTTTTCCACTGTTTTCCACCACCTCTCTCTAATCCTGATGTTTTCTTCTGCTTGTTTTGTTTTTCTGTGTCCCCCCCTCCCCTATTCTGTAATTTGTCTTATCGGTCACATTGACTCTATATTCTTTGTGCTGGGTAGCCTGGCTCTTGGCTTGTTTGCATAAGGGTGTGGAATTGGCACAGCAGGCCACAGTTACAGAATGCCTTCTCTGTCACGATACAAGGAGAAGGTTTTTATCATGCCAGGTATCCGAGCAGGCTGCCAACTTCCTCGTCTCCTGTTAATTTGCGAGGATGAATCGTGTGGACATGTATTGACAGGGAAGCTGCAGGCTCAGTGGGTGAGATTAAGATATCTCTGGTAATGATGCTGGTAGGTGGAGGCGACGTTAGCATTCCTTTTTTCATACAGCCTCATACTGTTTCACTAGACTGAATTGTCAGACACCCACTGTATGCCTTGGACTTTTATCAATCCCTGATTCTGTTTCCTTCTTTCTCAAATTTGGCCACTACTAAAAGATTGCAGTTAACTTTGCTTGTCCATTGCTTACTTTTTTTTTTTTCACATTACAGATCTGGAAAACTTCAAAACGCAGACAAGAAGTGCTGTCAATGTCAGGGAAGGCCAAGGGGTTGTTTTGTTATGTGGCACACCTTTGCATTCTGGAGGTAAGTCTGCATATCTCGCCATTTAAAACAATTTAAACAATTTGTCATATAGTGAATAATGAATTGGTTAGTCAAGCAAAAGATCTGTTCTCTTTCATAGGTTCACTCAACGCTGCCTAGCTTAAGACGCAGTGGGAATGCCCTCTGTGTGTGCCGATTGTCTAAAGCCCTTATAGAATCACGCCAATTCATTAGCTGATGGCACAGGCGCTGCCCTGGCGAGCACGTATAGTTTTATATAATTAGTAGAAATATGTGAAATTCTTATATATCATTAAATATTGTTGACAGACATGATTAAATCCCATTGCATAACATGAAACCATTTTTCCTTGTTTCATCATGACTGGGAAATTATATGAAACTTGCTTAGAGATTTTGTAGATTAACTGTTGGTGATAAATTGTAAAAAAATAAGCAAAACAAAAAAACAGCAACAACAACAGAACGATTGTTCATGTTTCCTCCTTTGAAACTACTATTTGCGAAGTATAATAAAGAACACTTCAATGTTGTTTCCAGGGGTGGATCTACCGGGATGGCACTCTAAGATTGCCACCCCATCTGCTACCTCAGATTTATCCCAGTATAAAATATAAATGTTAATAGTGTTTTCTGTACTTCGTTTTTAGCATCTGCGCTTTAATGTGATGACATAAAAAAAGATGTACTCTGTAAAAATGGCATGAAAACACTTCTGCTCCACGGATGCTCACGATGTGTGTAGTGTAGTCAACTTCATTAAGAGGTGACTCTTATGAATGGGTTGTTTTTGTGAGTCAAAAACACACAGCACAACCAGTGTAGCTCAATTCACGAACAAATTGATTGTTTATCAGTTATTTGTTTGTGAATCCCGTTTGCATAGTCTGGTATTGCGGTGTTATTTTCCTCAATGCTTCTCGCTTTATTTTGAGTTGTTACTAGTTGAAAGTCTCAGAAGTCTCATATCTGCTTAGATATTTTTGCTGTTCTTTTTTTCTAGCGAATTCAAACGTTTTTGTTGCTCTTATACTTGATGCATCAAAACTTGATTTTTAAGTCATCCAAGTAGCCTAGATAATATTAGTAAATGCTTTATGTAGTAATGACTGACCTATACTCTAACAAGCTCAGAGACTTTTAGAATGTGATTTTTTTTTTTAGGGTGAACACTGAAAGTTAATTGGACCCCAAATTAATTTATATTGCTAATTAATTTAAATTATTTATAATTTATAATCCTGCAAATTAATCTATCAGCCATTTCAACTGAAAGATGAAGGCTGCAATTGTAATGTTGTCCTCTAGGATAAGGAATATTTAAGCCTAATTTTCTATAGTTTTTCATCCCTTTGAATGGAAATAAATGCATTGATCTAATTTATTTGTATGGCAGTATAGTTTTATATAATTAGTAGAAATATGTGAAATGCTTATATATCATTAAATATTTTTACAGACATGATTAAATATAACGTTGTCCGTTTAAAATGAATAGACCATTTTATTTGTCTTTTTAAATGATACATTTTCTATAAAGACACTTATTTTCTATTGCGGAATAATAAAGCAAACACTTAAACTGCAAGCATATAAGGTTAGGCTACACATATTATAGAAATAAATTAAATGAAATGATCCTTATGAAATCGTTCTGTGGCTTCCTATGACATGACTGATTAATCTCAATTTAAATGTTGATACACACTACATCTATTAAAACGACAGTAAACATGGGTTTGATTTTATTTTTTTATTTTTTTTACTTGTCTTTCAATCTAAAGGCCCTTTCACACCGGATGCGTAACGGAAAAGCGAAACGAAAAAGCGAATAGTTCGCGTGAGAATATTTCGCGTCAAAACCATTCACATCAGCCGCGACGCGAATTTGCGACGTTCAGAACTTCAACATTCCAAAACATTCGCGCCGATGAAAGCAGACCTGATTTTCATCAGAAAACGTAGGCTACTCTATACTTATTATTATAGCCTATAGGTGAATAAATATAGATTTTATATTAGATGTCTTTTTGAAGTGATGTTAACATGATGCTTTAATAGGCTTAATAAAAAAAAAAAAAATCCCAATCTCTAAATAGCACATTTTCAAATAAGCACATAAGTCCATTAGGAAAGATAAAGATGAATGCGTTCTTACCGGATTCGATCAGTGCATTTTGAATTTATATTGTTTGTCTGATGATCTGGCAGCTTCGATTGGACCTTCTTTTTAATTATGTGCATGTCAGTAACTCGCAGTAACTACTGGCAGGTGGAGCTCACTTTCACCAGTTCACTTTAGGTCCACAGTTGCCTGGTTCCTTGTCCACGCAGCATTCATCAGAGCAAACACTCTCTCCACGAAGAGTTTGTTTGTTTGTGATGGCTCCATTAACGTCTGTGCTGTGCATTTTCTATGTTTTCTTATTACATTTTTTTAAATTGTAGAATTGTTATTTAAAGGACGATTAAATAAAAGGATGCAGACAAAAAAATGCGGTACAGTGCTATGACTTGCGGGACGTGGCACATAGCTTCTTCATCACTATCATTATCATCCAGTGAAGACAAGCTTTTTATTTTATTTAAAAGCAGAAAAGAAGGTTTGGGGCACCCACTACCGGAGCTAGAAACATATGGCAGAAGGTGAGCTGTCCCATTCATCAGGGGCTACGTTTACATGCAATCAAATAAACACTTTTAGTAAACGTATTGAAGGCTCAAATGGACTGAAAAGCCTTGTAAACACCCGGTTGGGCTCGATACGAACGAACGAGCACAACGTCCCACCAGTCCTTGTTTCAGATATTCATTCACAGTCACAGACTCGACACACAAGCAACCAGAAGGTCCGTCCGTCATTGCTGCGGTCACGTCACCTTTGTTTCCCTGTATATGATTGGCTGAAGCCTTTACTTTCGCCTCAAAAATCGACATCGAAGCGAAAAAAATAAAAGTCGTTTTTTCGCCGCAGCAGATTCGCGTTCGGTGTGGAAGCACTCATTACACAAACAGCTGATCAAAAAATAAAACCATCGCGCGAATTATTCGCGCGTCAAAATCGCGTTCAGTGTGAAAGGGCCTTAACAGTGAGAGGAAGTCATTTCTTTTGAATTTCAGTTGTCCCTTTAGACACCAGTATGTTGCTGTTACCTAACTTTCTGTGAAGAATCGAGACTTTTCCAACATGAATCAAAACACATCATAAGATATATTTCATTAATATGGGATCATTAATCATTTACATGGGACATTGGTGTTTGCACCCCGATGATTGCCACTTGCGGCTAAATTTTGTTTTTAATTATAGTATGGATGTAGTATATAATATAGCTTGACTATTGCTTTCGTGTTTCTCCCCCACTCTCTCACAGTCCTCATGTCAACCCCCATAAATAATTTTCTAGATCCACCCTGGTTGTTTCAAAGGCTGGAACCAGGAGTGGTGGAAATGCATGTTTGTTTGATAGTTGTGCTTCTCTTAGGCATATAAAATTAGACAAGACTGAGGTTGTAATTCAACTAGCTGTAATTGGACAGAAGTCATTAGACCCCAAGTGCAAACAAGAACCAGGCAGTGAGAAACATCAATATCAATTAGAGGTCGTGACTATTACTGCGACAAATGAGATGTCAGAAATGAGAAGATGTGAATTTGTTTGATAGGCTGGCAATTATAGTTTGCTGAGATAAATCTGTAATTAACCAATTGTTTAATTTGAAAACCCAGAAGAGAAGCATTTCATATGAGAATAGTCTAATGTTTGGCTTTAATGTCACAAGCGATTGAAAACGTAGGCTAACTATGACTAAAAAGCCAGAAATAAATCATTCAAAAGAGCTTGAGAAGGCAGAAATTTAATCAAAATACTTTGTTGTGCGGCAGACCCATTTTTACTTGGAGTAAGCATGCTGGTTAGCATTAGACCTTCTAAAGAAACTCATTTACTATGGATCACAGATCCTGCCATTGTTTGTTTAGCTTCAATTTGTTTTCTCATTTGGATCACTTTCTTTTCAATCAGACCTGAATCTGGAGGCAAATGGAAATAAAGACCTGAAATTGAAATCTCAGCCCAATTAGTAGGAAATATGTTTTTTTTAGACGAAAGCTTTTTGTATGTGTGTGTGTGTGTGTGTGTGTGTGTGTGTGTTGAGTAGGTAATCGATAGTTTATCACTGAAAAATGCAAACAAGAATGCTAAGCTTTGCAAATTCCAAACTGATTTTATTATAAAAGTTTTTGCTGTGCATAACTTGGAAGAATTACAATTTAGTTGGCTTTTATATGTTTAGATTAGGCTGCGTATTGAACTCAAAAGACAAATGGGTTATTATTACCAACCTGTTTTATTGTGGAAGCTATATTATTTTACACTTGTAATATTTAAAACATCTAAGCTATTTTCTCTAAGAGCCATGCTGAAGATTTGCATTGTTGTAAAACTGCATGTGATCAAACATTTTAAAAGGAAGATTTCTCTGCTCCTCATTTGCCGTTTCCTGTTAGATCAAAATTTCTTGTTATCAAAGTACCCAAGATTTAGCTGTCTATTGAGATTGCTGAACTCAAAAAACGAATTGGTTATTATTACCAACCTGTTTTGTCATAGTGCATGAAGCTATATTACACTAGTAATAATTTAAATCACTTTTTCCCAGGGCAAATCTGTTGGAAATATAGTGTGTTATCAAAGCATTTTCTCTGCTCTACATCTGATAAATCAAATGGCACAATATCAATCCACATACACTACCGTTCAAATGCTCAAGGTCTGTTTTTCTTGAAGAAATTGATCCTTTAAAGTAGTAGTTCACTCTTGAAAAAACTTTTGCTGATAATTTACTCACCCCCATGTCATCCAAAATGTCCATGTCTTTCTTTCTTCAGTCGAAAAGAAATTAAGGTTTTCGAAAACATTCCAACGTTTTTCTCCATATAATGCACTTCAGTTAGAACCAAACGGTTCAAGGTCCAAAAGACAGTTTCAGTGCAAACTGCAAACTGTTCAAAGGGCTTTAAACGATTCCAGATGATGAATAATGGTCTTATCAAGTGAAACAATCGCTCATTAAAAAAAATAAATAAATAACAAAGTTTAAGTTTTATAAGCTCAATTGTTCGCTTTGCTCTTTTCTGTGATGCACGTTCGTGACTCTCCTGTTTGAACTCGTTCATCAAAATGAACTAATCTTTTTCCGAGTCAATTCATTCGTTTCGTTCATTGAATGAACCAAATGACTCGGAAAAAGATGTGTTCATTTTGATGATCGAGTTTGAACAGGAGAGTCACAAACGTGTGTCACAGAACAGAGCAAGGCGAGCATTTGAGCCTATAAAACTCGTTATTTATTTATTAAATGAGCGATCGTTTCGCTTGACAAGACCCTTGTTCATCGTCTGGAATTTTTTAAAGCCCTTTGAACAATTTGCAGTTTGCACTGAAACTGTCTTTTGGACCTTGAACCGTTTGGAAGTCCATTATATGGAGAAAAATGCTGGAATGTTTTCATCAAAAACCTTAATTTCTTTTCGACTGAAGAAAGAATGACATGGACATCTTGGATGACATGGGGGTGAGTAAATTATCAGCAAAAGTTTTTTTTTTAAAAAAAGTTTTTTTTATTTGAATTTTGATCAAATAAATTCAGCCTTCTTTCCAAAAGCATTCTTACCTACCCCAAACTTTTGAATTTGAATATATTTTCTATAAATTACATGTATAGACATACATATTTCAAATGTAGAGCATTCAGAGCATTTATCACTTGGCTTTGACCTTTTCCGTGTCATTATTTTAAAGCTGAAGGCCATTTTCTCCAGCCATTTTTATTAAGCATCACTTCCTTACATTGCCAGAGCATCTCTTATGTATATCACAATGCCGAGGACATGTCATGTACTTTCCCAGTGGTGGGCTCTTTCATTATAGTTCTGAACAGCAGGTTTCAGTAACAATTCTCTCTTTTCGATTGTTCAGCGCATTTTGACTGAGAAGAGCTCTGATGCAAGGATTCGTGGGCCAACCCGATCATAAAGAATTGCTTTCAACTTTACGACATCCCCCGTGCCAGCGTGTTTCCCTGTCTTTTGATAGGCGGCGCAGTCTCGGGGGACACTTTTTGAGTGGCAGCCATCCCGTACACCTTTCCAACAGTTGCATCATGTGCACGAGCCACTCTTTCCAATTCCCTTCCCCCTCTTAGTCTCCTGTAGATGACACGCTAATGCACTGTGGCAGGGCCCTCGGTCTTCTCTGGTTCAGCCTTTTTCAATAAGAGCCAGCCATGCATGAATGACGCCAGCAGAGAAGCCTTCGTCCCTTGCCACGGTGAAGCCGGACAGGGCATGTGTCATAAGAGTGCCAGTGAGGCGCTTTAATCTAGTTTGTTTCGCTCCCTTTCCTGCCGCCTCACAAAGGAAGATTCACTCTGTTTACTGAACCTCACCTGCCCTAAGGAGGTCAACCCGAGGCAAAGAGAGTGGTGTTATACAGACACTTTGTACGCTTTGTACCCGAGATTATAGTTTGCCAAACAAAGTGACTACACCTTTCTGAAAATATAAATGTCTGTGTCAGAATATAACTCTCTGTTTCTGACATCTCTATAGACCTCACATTCACCTGGGTCTTCAACGAGTACCCTCACTTTGTCCTGCAAGACAGCCGGCGCTTTGTGTCCCAGGAGACGGGGAATCTCTACATAGCTAAAGTGGAACCATCTGACGTTGGGAATTACACCTGCGTGGTTAATAACACTATTACAAAGGAGAGGGTGTTCAGTTCGCCGACACCTTTAGTGCTGAGAAACGATGGTAAGAGGGTTTATGTACCAAATAGGAGCATACACTGTAAAAAGATTATTATAATTTTAAAGATAAAATGCTACTCGAAAAACCTGTAACTTGGTTACAGGTAAAGGCCCCGGTATACCTCAAACGATATCTAAGATCAATCTGAAGTCATTACAAACAAAATCAGGCAAAGACATTTGGGGTTCATTTTGAGAATTTGAAACAGCTAGCCAAAGCAACCTTTTTAAGAAGTAGAAAATAAAGTATTGAAAGCGACACTTTCACTGTTTTTCATGTTTAATACTGTAAAGATGCTTGCTTTAAAGGGGAAATGAAGCAGTCAATCAAGTTTATATGATTTACAAGATGGATAATCAACAATTATATAAGAATATATAATTGTTATATATAATTCGCCACCAGGGCGCCGCCATTTTGCAGTATTCTAACTTGTGACGTCACGGGGTTGGCAGGCTTTAGTTTAACAGGCTCTGGGCAGTGAATATCCCGACATCAAACTGTTTACACCACAGTGTTTTGACCGCGAACAACTAATGTTAGGGAAAGTCATTATTAGCTAACAGCTGTAAGCATGAAGTAGCTAATGCTAACTTAGTGTTTAGCTAACTTAGTGAATTGTATTAGACCCAGACAAAAAAAGACGACATCTAATGTTATATGTTAACAAAGTGCACATAGAAACATTGTTCACGATGTCTGCCATCATATTCCCGTCTTGTCCAGTATACCACAACAGTATACCGCTGCTCATGTATTTCTTTTTAACCCAAACCAAAAAAATGAAGACATATTCCCTACTGTATGTATCGGGGCCTTAAGAAACTACTCTATATAGTGAAAAAATGTAATAGATATAACTGGACTTTTCATGTCAATTTACAGTAAAATACAGTTAAATCTACAGTTTTTGGAAGTGAAAAAAGAGCAAGTCATCTCATCCTAAATAGACTTTCCCAGAATTCTAGGTGTGACAGCTCATGTTTTTCAATGAAATATCTTTTTCTTCTTAGTTTCAGTTATGCACATTAAGGTTTTATGTTACATCTTATGCTGTCAAATTAATGTTTATTTACATTATTTTAGTGTGTTGCCATGATTGTGGTTTGTTAGTATTAGTATTTACCTCAGCTTGTCGAAAAGCGACTTGTCGTGAAGCTTTCTCTTTACCACCTGTGTTTTAAGGTGGTTGTCATTACCCAGATAGCAGACTGACATTGAATCAACGTGGAAATATGACATCGAAACAACGTTGATCTGACATTGTTTTGCTCATCGAATTAACGTTGAACCAACGTCAGATGCGTCATTCTTTCAAAACTAACGGAAAATCAACTTGAAATCAACGCGTTGTTTCAACGTTATGAAAGCAAACCAATTTTCGATTTCATTTAGCTTTGAAGAATGCCGCGTCTGACGTTGGTTCAACGTTAATTCGATGAGCAAATCAACGTTGTTTCAATGTCATGAGAGACGTCGTTTCCACGTTGATTCAATGTCAGTTTGCTATCTGGGTAAGCTTCATTAAGCTATAAAATATATATTTTAGTATTTGGTACTGTATATCAACATTGTTTATGATTTTCACGTCTGCAAAAATGTTGCTACTGTATTTTTAAATGGTATAATTTTATGGCAGAAGGATGTTTTTTTCATTTGGGTCAAAGAGCATGTGGCATTTTTTGAGAGGTCTTCATTCGTAAATGTCAGAGATGTATTTATGCCACTGTCTTGAAAGCTAAACTGCCTCTTTTAAGAACACTAACCTGCACTCTTGACAATCTCTCAAAGGAGACCACATTTCCATTTGAGATGGATCCTGTTTTTATTATACGTGTTCCATAAATCTTTAATAACATGTCTCTGTATTTTTGGCACAATCTTCTCGGTTCCCCAGCTCATTGACAGGTCTTTGTGTTTTGCCATTTGTTGTTGTTTTGCTTGTATTCTGGAGTACAAAGCTTGTATGTCGTAAATCATGAATGACAAAGCCGTTTGCATCTGTGGTGTATTGTCTGCCCATGGCAGGAGCGATGGGAGAGTACGAGCCCAAAATAGAGCTTCATTTCCCAGACACCATTCCAGCTGCTAAAGGATCCACGCTGAAGCTAGAATGCTTCGCCCTGGGAAAGTAAGTCCGACATGCACATACCCGGGTCTGTCAGCGTCCTCTCTCTACAAACTGTTGCCTGAGTTCACCGCCTTGTTTAGTGCTGTCTCATTTTATCATGCGTTATAAAATACACAAAATTTGTGATCAGTACTTCAGGTTCTTTTTAATGCGATATACAATCTGTAACGGAAGCTTTTTACAGCCTTTTCACTATAAAGGCCTGCTTTGCAGAGAGCAATGACCTGCAAGATTTCCTCCTTAAATAGTGTGGAAATAGAGCTGCAAGCTTCTTTTCAAAAGAAGAGCAGAAGGGTTGTCGTTTAGAAATGCAGGTTTTCAAAAAGAGGGAGATGGTGGCTTTTCACACTATACAATGAGTGCGTCACCCTAGATTCAATTCTGAATAAGATCCTTCACACTCAGATTTTCGATATATTTGAAGAAATAAGGGGGAAATGGATTTTCATTATGGAATTTCAATTCCTCTGTCAACGTTCCTATAGATAGTGCTTGCAATGCTGGTGTCATGGATTTGATTCCTGAAATACATGAACTGATCAAATTGAATGAAATTTAAAACAATTTGGATTAAAGCATCATATATGTACACTACCACTCTCAAAAGTTTGGGTTCTGTAAGATCTGTTAACATTTTACACCATGATATATTGCACAATTGTATTACCATTTAAATGCATTGCTTTCTACTTTAATATATTTTAAAATGTAGTTTATTCCTATGATGGCAAAGCTGAAATGTCCTTCAGAAATCATTCTAATATGCTGATTTTGTGCTGCTTAATCATTTTGTGGAAACCATAATACATTTTTTTTAAGATTAATTAATGATAATTTTAAATGGTGAAGTTAATTTTATCCCAATAAATAAAAGTCTTGACTGTAACTTTTTATCAATTGAATGCATCCTTGCCTCATAGAAGTATACATAAAAAAAATCTTACTGACCCAGAACTTAGACATTGATAATAATTATTAACAATAATTAAAAATGATGAAATGCATAGCTAGAATTCTCTGCCATCTGCTAAATGGATTTACAGTCACCAAACATTACATTTAACCATAATTCATAATTCTGGAACTAGACCATGTAATACCTCAAATGGAATTGAGTGAATGAAAAAAAATTGTTTACTTGGTGGAAAATGAAGCTTGCAATGCCAAGGTCATAAATTGATTCCTACAGAATACATTCATGATTAAAAACCTTGAATGCTTTGAATAAAAGTGTTTTCCAAGTGCATAAATGTAAATGCAAAAAATGTACACCTAATAAAATGTGTAGCTTGGATGCAATGTTGCCAATGTCACTTTGGATAAATACGCTTATCAAAAATGTCTACCGTAGCAATGCCAAGGTCATGGATTTGTTTTCCAGGCAATTAACTTGCTACTTAAAAAAAAAGTATATTTGCTTTCAGTGAAAGTATCTTTTATTAGAATTTGTCTAACTACTAACAGTGGCTCTGCTTCGGTTTCACAGTCCAGTTCCTAAGATCAGCTGGAGAAGAACCAGCGATGTTTTATTCCCAAACAAAGTCAAACTGAAAAATTCTAACGCCATTCTGGAGATTCCGAGTTTTCAACAAGAGGACACAGGGACGTATGAGTGCATAGCGGAAAACAGTCGTGGAAAGAATGCTGCAAGGGGTCGTGTGTCTTTCCATGGTGAGTTGTTCTCGTTCCCCCCCAAGTTCTGGGTTATTTACCTAGATGTATTTGTCATTTAATTCCTCTTTTTCTTACCCTTTGAATTTGTTATTTGATAAGTATAAATAGATGCTTCTGTTGAGAGATCAACTTTGTCTTATCAAGATTTACAGTCATTTGAAAAAATATGACTGTTGCCATATGGCAGTTCGGTCCTGCCTTGAAACTGGGGTAATAAATCAGTAGACAGTGGCATATACTGCAGTTATTTATTCATTTGGAGGTGTTTTATAGAAATATAATTATATTTCTCACTAAGAACATTATGATTTATGTGATTATGAGAAAAATGAACACAGGATAAATTACTATGGTTGACTTAATTTGAGTTTGTAGGAGATCCAACTGGCTCCATATCAAAGATCCAACTGGCTCCACATGGGCTACAACAGCAGAAGACCCCAATGGGTACCACTTTTCTCCACTACAAATAGGAAAAAGAGGCAACAATTTGCAAGAGCTCACCAAAATTGGACAGTTGGACAAAGACTGAAAAATGTTGCCTGGTCTGATGAGTCTCGATTTCTGTTGAGACATTCAGATGGTAAAGTCAGAATTGGGCGTAAACAAAATGAAAACATGGATCCATCATGCCTTGTTACCACTGTGCAGGCTGCTGGTGGTGATTTAATGGTGTGGGGGATGTTTTCTTGGCACACTTTAGGCTTCTTAGTGCCAATTGAAATGGCGGTCCCCGTCGCCGAGTGCGGCTCAGCACGAGCCACAGCAACGAAGCATCTTTAAAATTGCCATGGCCTACCTAAGAATTGTTTCTTTCCCTTTATGGCCACCATGTACTCATCCTCTGATGGCTACTTCAAGCAGGATAATTCACTGTCACAAAGCTTAAATCATTTCAAATTGGTTTCTTGAACATGACAATGAGTTAACTGTACTAAAATGGCCCCCACAGTCACCAGATCTCAACCCAATAGAGCTTCGTGCCCTGGATGTGCATCCCACAAATCTCCATCAATTGCAAGATGATGTCCTATCAATATGGGCCAACATTTCTAAAAAATGCTTTCAGCACCTTGTTTAATCAATGCCACGTAGAATTAAGGCAGTTCTGAAGGCAAAAGGGGGTAAAATACAGTATTAGTTTGGAGTTCCTAATAATCTAGCACAGTCTCATCCCAAGAAGTCATATAACTGACGTCTTGGGACGTCTTTTGACCATACGTCAACATCCGCCTTTTTAGGTTATACCCTTAAACGTCGGTTACATGACGATCCCGGGCCGTCATGCAACTGACGGTTTACCTTTAACGTCGGTTAGGTGGCGGGGTAGGTTTAGGTCTGGGGTAGGGTTAGGATCTGATAACGTCATCTAACCGACGTTTAAGGGTACCCTAAAAAGGCGGATGTTGACGTATGGCCACAAGACGATGAGACTGCACTGAATAATCCTTTAGGTGAGTGTATACTGTATATACTGTATGTCTGAGGAAAATATTTGTTTACCAGAAAGAAAGCAAAGCTATTGTAAGTTTGACATGATTCATTAACAGTTTTGTAAGATTCTATGCTACCTGGAGTAGTTATGACATTGTCTACTGTCATTATGGCACGTTAAACTGCACACAACCTCGCTATGCCATATATGTCATAACTCATCGTGAGGACATGGCATAACAAGTGTCTCATTTGACTTGTGTCCTTGAGAGACATGACATTTCATGATTCACGTGATTGTGATCTTCTGCAATGAGCACCTCATTGTAGAAGGTCACAGTGCAATTCCATGAAAAGTCAAGCTTAATTTGAAATGTATGGCATTGTTGTATTAATAATTGTATACCCTTTACCTTCATCCTCTCCTCAAATAATTTTTATTTAATTTTTTTGTTAATTTGAGTGTTTATCAGAGTGTTTCAAAACTTTGTCAGTTGAAATTGGAACAAACACAAAAACATTAACTGAACTCAAGGAGTTTTTGTAGTTGTTGTAATAATAATAGTAACAAATCCTTTCCTCGCGGGCAATTTGACCCCCATAGGAACGAATGGGAAATTAAGAAAATGTGTTTTTATTTGCCTGTTATTGCACTTTCCAGAACACACACACAAAAGAAAGGATTCAGCCACGCAACATCCCAAATACTTACATACAAACATACATACGTACATACACACACAAACTTTTTTTCCCCTCAGAATTGGTAAATATAAACTTGCGAGTTATCAGGTCCAATTCTAAGGGGAGAAAGTCAGCTCACAGACCCGAGTTTTAAATCTTGCAAATGTCATTCTGTGAATATAAACCTACAATTGCGAGGAAAAACAGTTATAAAAGTCCTAATTGCAAGGTATAAACTTGCAATTCTGAGAAATAAAGTCAGAATTGTGAGATATAAACTCGCAATTCTGACTTTACTTCTCAGAATTGTGAGTTTATATCTTGCAATTTAGACTTTATAATTTGCATTTGAGAGTCTGCAAGTCTTGCAATTCTGAGAAAAGTCATAATTGTGAGATAAAAACTCGCAATTACCTTTTGTAACTTTTTAGTCTGTGGCTGAAACAAGCTTCCATATTTAACACACACTCTGAAGATTTTCTGTCTTTGCAAAGACTGTATGAATAATTAGGCATCTATATGCTGTGAAACTGAAATACAATTCTGTAGGATAAAGGAAAACGGGAGTTTGCCTTGCCAAAGTAGATAGCCTGATCCACTATTTGACTTTGTGCAGAAAACAAGCAGTTTGAAAAGCACTGGATTGGTGTCGGTCTTAAAGGATTCACAGGTCTTATCCTAGGGTTTTTAAATTAACATTTCTGAAGAGAAATGCAATCATATGAATGTGTTAATTGATCTCAAGACTGTGTACATGGCACTGAGTGTTTGCCAGCCAAAAGGATAATAAATCTTCCAGAAGGAGGTCAAAGGATTTGTAGCTCGGAACGGCGAATGTGCCGTAGTGCGATTGAATTGATTTATTCATTGAACATCTTACTTCAGTTAGATTCATATTCACATGGCTCTTGTGAAATGGGTCGTCTATTGTTTGTTGTTATAGGAGTGTCAAGCATGCAGTCAATATTATACGGACTAGCAAATGAGTGTATGGCGAGCCTTTTTGGAGGTGGTGAAGCGGCTTATTCTCCTATTGCAGCCTTTTCTGATTATGACAATTAATAATTCAGGGGTCACGCTGTGTGATGAGAGCAATTTAATTGAATTTGGGATTTGCTGTCTGTAAGTCAACTAACTTTGGAGGAATAGAAAAATGGTGTCATCATTTGCCCACCCTCATGAATCTGATTTATGGCATGCACACAAAAAGAGTTATGTCCTTGTATACATTGATCAATTATATACATTACCATTTAAAAGTTTAAGGATAAGTAAGATTCTATTTTTTTTTTATTAAAATGTATTAGGGGGTAAATGTATGGGGGAAAAGCAACCAGGAGAAGCTTAGAATCTCCTTTAGTTTTGCATAGATGAAAGAAAGTCATATACGTTTGTTATAAGTTGTAAGGTAATAAAAAACAATGATGGATTTTTCATTATTGGGTGAACTTTTACTTTAATTGTTTCTGTCATCACGGCCTTTGAATCTATTAGCCTTGTGTAATGTGGGGTGTTTTAATTTGCAAGTGTAAAATTTTATGTATGTGTGAATTATTTAATATGTCCATCATATACCCTTTATCCATTGTTTGATTGATCAATGTGCTTTCTTTCCACAGCCACACCTCATTGGCTGCAAACAACGACAGACACAGCATTGTCCATTGAGGAGAATCTGTTTTGGGAGTGCAAAGCCAATGGGAAACCAAAGCCCTCTTATAGCTGGCTGAAGAACGGAGACACTCTTATATCTGAGGTACTTTAGGGTTTTATCTGCCGTGACTGTACTCTAGTTCAAGGTCAACGCAAACATATTCTCATTTCTGACATAAAAGCAAGGGGGAAAAAAGGCAACATGTGTTTAAGTAGGAGATACTCCCATCGACAAACAAAAGCAGTTTTAAGGCAGCAGAAAGACTCCATTAGATGTGACCTGTTTTCAAGCCGAGAGTGACCCGCACCTCTCCCCCTCCCTTCCATCACACATCACGTCAATCTCTCCTTGTGACTCTTTGTGCTGAGGTCAGCCCTTAAAAACAGCCGATAGGCTTAAATGTCTGCTATGCCATTAGCAGAACCATCAACTCAACACCTCCCTTCCTGTCTCATATACTTTTCCGACTGGGCACCCATGCCAAATGAATTGGCCATTAGTGTTTTACTGTTATGTTCGACATTTCTTTTCTGTTCATCGGAGCAGAAGGTCAGCATTTTTTCCCTCTTTCTCCTTTGTAACCTCCTCCACCCTCAACAAACCCATCCTTAGATGTTCAACCCGACAGACTTCCAGTGTTAAAGTGTTTTTATCAGTTGATATACGTAGGCTGATATTGGATATTACATTTTTAGTTCCCATATTTTTTACATTTAAATAATTTAATTACACTGTCAAATGTATAATTTGTGGCAAGTCATCAATATCCATTTTCACAGTTTTAATGTTCAAGTTGCTATGAATGAATTCACTTTGTAGCTTTTAAAATGATTGATTTTAGTTTTAAATGTTTTATTTTGAATTGTATTAAGACAAAATCCCATAGACACAGTTAATCAGAGTTATTTTACTATCATTGAGATATTATGAAACCAAATTCTGTTTTTTAGTCATTTTGTTGTGTTTTTGTCATTATTTTCATTATTTTGTTTTAAGCCTATAGTTTTTATTTTAGTTTGAGTTACTTTAGTACATCAAGTTGAACTAAATGAAAACGAGAGGTTTCATTGCCAACTAACTGAAATAAAATAAGTTTTTACATTTATACCTATAATCCCTCGAAGGAGGGACCAAAACCATATCTAGTGACCAGAACATCATAGAATCTTTTGACTTTTAACCAGTAAGCCACCATAAAATCAAGCAACCCAGCAACCGCATAGCAACCATATTCCTCTGATTGTTTGTGTATGTGTCTACAGGGCCGAGTGCAAATAGAGAACGGCGCCCTCTCCATCTCCTCGCTAAACCTCTCAGATGGCGGGATGTATCAGTGTGTGGCGGAGAACAAGCACGGCATCATTTATTCCAGCGCCGAACTGATGGTGCTTGGTACGACCTCTGCGTTTCCACTGCCTGCTCTCCATCCTTCATTTGAATGATAAAACTTTGAGTAGTCACAGCAAGCTCAAATTACAAGGCAGCACTGAAAACATCCATGTGATTAAGTGCTCCATTGTAACACTCATATTTCCCCCATTGATTCTGAAATGTATTCATTTTAATCGGAACACATTGGACAGTATTGTTCGTACAAGGCCAGTGTCAAATAAATAGCGTCTTTTAAAGAGACAGCGCAGAATGGCACAGCAAAATGTAGGTTTACTTAAATACAAATGGCCTGGAAGCAGCCAGTGGAAGTGGACAGCTTTATTTGTAAAGTCCTTTAGACTTTTCTAAAAGGCTTTCTTCCTTTTTTTTTTTCCGCCAGAGGCGGTTTGAACGTCAATTGCTGTTCATCACAGATTCCATTGAGTGTGAGTCTGAGGACTAAATCTCTCTGTCTTCTACAGCCTCTGCTCCCAGCTTCACCCAGAATCCTTTGAGCCGAGTGCTTAAGGCTCGCTCGGGTAGTGACGTTAGCCTAGATTGCCGACCACATGCCTCGCCCAGAGCCATTAGCCTGTGGAAAAAAGGGACTGAGATACTACAAAGAAACGAAAGGTATTTAGCCTTTGAGTTGATATTTTACCACTTTGAAGACTTTGGCCATGTGATTAATGTCTATCAATTATCTATCACTCTCAAGGATTTCCCTCTTCCCCAATGGAACTCTTAAGATTGCCAACGTAACTAAGCGAGATGGAGGTAGTTACACGTGCATTGCTAAAAATCAATTTGGCACTGCTAGCACAACAGGAAGACTGATAATCACGGGTGAGTCATTGTGTTTTATATTCTCAATCAAAGTGTTTTATTCAAATTCTGCTTGCAATATTTTCCAGATCCAGTTGCTCTTTTTTTTGTCTCACCTCACTATCTATTTACTATGCCCTTTTCTATTTTCCATTACAATAATACAAAATAAAAGAAATAGCAAAACGCCAGACAAAATATAATTTTCTTTGTTGATTTCTCTCAAAAACGTTTTGGGATTCTTTTGATAATCATACATTTAGCTTTAGACTCTAAAGTAGCTTTGGATGAATAACCGCTTTATTTTTTGCTGTGCAGAAAATACACAGCCCCGTTCACTCTTATTGTTGACTCAGATACTGTACACTTGATGGTTTAACTATGATTAGCTTTGAATGAAATGCCACATCTGGCACGTATCATAATGCTCTGCTTCAGCTGTTTCAAGAAATGTATTAGCCAACTGACATCTTCATTCTTCTAAGTTGCTGTTGTCAACGCTGTCAGCCTTTCAAGTCAAAAAAACACAAAGCATAAGATTTGTTTTATATAATCAAGCAGAATGCCTCTGAATACTCTGTTTCAAGACAAATAGCTTTTGTTGTCAAGTCTCTATGTGTAAAAGTTTTAAGAGATCTTTTCAAACTCTTGTTTAAGTAATAGTTCACCCAAAAATGTTCATTCTGTCATCATTTACTCATCATGTTGTTCAGAATCAGAACTCGTATGATTTGAACACAAAAGGAGAAAATATGAAGAACGGACTTGGGCTTTCTCATTTTGTGGTTCACTGAAGAAATACAGTTTGACAGCTTTTGAACTATGAAGTTGAGTTAAAGAAATATTCTCTTTGCGTGAACTGGCCCTTTAAGTTAGCCGCCTACATTGTGGACGTTTAACATTGTATTCTCTAGTTTAGTTCATATGCCCTCTTGCTTGAATCTTCCATACAGTTCATTCCATGTTACGCTAATTACTCATTGTTAAGGTCAACCTTAATTGCTGTGGCCATTATCCATGTGGATTGTTATAGCCTCGTTACGCTATAGGATGAATGTTATTCCTCGCTTTTGTTCTTCACATAGGTTACGGGTTTAATCAGCAGTATTTTCATGGCAAATCAGAAGAAACTCATTAGCTATGTACCATTGAGACCTCTGTGTGAGCCCATACGTCTTTTGCAGGGTTTTTCTTTCTTCTCTTCCTTGTATTTTTCTCTCATTATGTTTTTGTCATGCGCCGGCAGTTGACCTCCGTAAAGTAATTTAATTAAAATGACCTTTCCCTCACAAAGTGCCTTCACCCAACTGTATTCTGTTCACAGTAGACATGCTGCCAATTCATTTGGCTCTTATTAAAATCCACTTTATGTTCTTCTCAAATTAATAGTCCCCATATGGAAAGACAGCAGCCAAAAATCTAAGTATAGCACCTAGAAATTATGATTATTTATTACAGCAATAAACCACCGCAGGCTGTGGTAAAATTGCTAACCCACAGCCTCGAGTGCATAGCCTTCTGCTCATCAGGAAAATAGCAATGTGTTCAATACATATTAATAATAATAATCTCAATAGGGTCATGCAGATCATTTTTATGTCCCAAATCATACAGTATTTGAATTAATATATTATATAGGCAAAGTTTTTGTTTTATCACAGAATCACAAATATTTAAATTAAGGCTGTCAAATGATTAATTGCATCCAAAATAAAAGTTTGTGTTTACATAATATATGTGGGTGCACTGTGTATAATTATTTTGTATATATATATATATATATATAATTATATATGCACACATATATTATGTAAACACAAACTTTTATATTGGATGCGATTAATCACGATTAATCGTTTGACAGCCCTAATTTAAATGAATGTTAAATAACATTGGTGTCTCATTTTTTCATTTCTAAATTGTAAAAATGAAATGTTTATGCATATTGCATGTTATATCATATGTTACTAGCAATATTTTTATTTTTTTGCAAATGTATGTCCTCAATGTAATAATTTTAGTCTTTTGTTTACTTTTTAAGTTCAAATGTGGCTCATCCAATCAAGCCTTGTATTATGAATAAATGAATTTATTAGAGTATTATTTGCATACAATTTGGGGTTTAAAATGTGACTTGAAATATTGTTTATTGAAGCATTTCATTATTTAGTGAAATATAAGTGTAGTTATAATTAACATTTGTCTCAATTGTTGCGGTGGATTTTTGTATCATAATGCAGAATAATTTTGCAGCCTTCTGGAACAGCCTTTGGGTTGGGAAAATGATGCCATACAATGCTTTCAGAGACAGCTCGCTAGGTTTTTGGAGTGATTGTCTTGTTATTTGTCTGGTCAGAGAAGAAGTTCTCTCGCTTTAGTTTGTGTCCCAGAGCTAAACTGACAGACTGTGTTGGCACTGTAACTAACAGAGCCCACGAGGATCAGCCAAGGCCCCAGCAGCACTGAAATCACTGTGGGGGAGAGCATCGTGCTTCTCTGCCAGGTGACTGCCGATCCAGCCTTGGACGTGGCCTTCTCCTGGGCCTTCAACGGTCAGCCCATCGATTTCCATCAAGACGTGAACCACTTCGAGCGAGTGGGAGGGGTGAGTATTGTGGTTTTAGGGCAATATGGCAACCTCAGCAGCACCCTCATCCCACACCAACACGTCCAAACATGAAACATTTATAGGGAGCGTATCTTGGAAAACAGGATTTTTCTTGCTGTTTTGAAAAAAAAAAAGGGTTTGATACTGTGTAGACATAAATCTAACATTCACAAATCATTTATGGAGACTTGACTGCAACTGCAGTCTAAAATGAATGACTACACTGCAGTAAACACAAGTGTATAAAAAATAAATATGCTCCGATTTTGTAGAATAATACGGAGCCCATAAGGGGAGATGGTGGTGGAAAAAAAAATGAGATGGGAGGAAAAATAATATATCTATGTTTTTGCGTTCCCCCTGAGACACTTTGCGTCTGCGTTTCTCGCAGGAAACCGGAAACATTTGCGATTGAATGCAAAAACATTGCCAAATAAGTGTTCCTCCCATCTCATGTCCTTTTAGGGGCTCCGTTGAATATGGTCCTTTTAATGAAGTACAAGAAATTTGTCATGAGAAATCTGTACAATAAATTACGTGTCGTAATATCTTAATTTGTGTCGTCGGAGATAGAAAAAAATAATTTGTATGAAAAATTGCTTTTTTTTTTTTTTTGTGCTCATCAGTTGAATCAAACCAAAGAACCCAGCATGTAATGCAATTCATTTTATTGAATAAATCTCAAACGCGAGCACTTGGACTACTGTAACTGGGTTTTAATCTAATCATTGTGCTAGACAGGAACAAGCTATTTGGACTTTGAATGCTCTCTCTCAAAGAGATTTACCAGCTGTTATGTCTGTAGTTTGATATTCATCCCATTCCTGGGATGAATTTTGCCTTCTTGTTCTGGGTCATTCTGTTGCTGACCTTCATTGAATGTGAATGATTCAACATGTATACCAAACAGCTGTATTTTACAAACTCAACCAGGGAAAGAGGCCAGATCAATTAAATGTCTTGTTCCCATCTTACCCTTCCAGTTTCACAGGACGTTTTACATCTCAGGGGAGACAATTCCTTAATGCAGCAGGACTCCAATGAATTAAAATCCTGCCTTATAAGAAATGCTTTGTGTTGTCACATCCCATTTAGCTGTTTTAGTTTAGATTTTTCCTTGGTTGGCTTGGGGTTTGAACAGAATAATAAACCGCTCTTGATCATTTACAATCAAGGATTTAAAACCTGGTTTTTCCAAGTGCCTGGCGTATGTTTTCAATTGTTTTCAATGGGAGCGCCACATTTTTTAAACGCCATGAGCGTTTTTTTCACGCTGACGCGCCGAGCGCCCAGCGTTTTTTACTGGTCGCCGAGAGTTGAAAAATGTTCAACTTTGGATAAAACACAGTGCTCATCACTGTCATTTTTTACCCACCTGTCCAATCACAGTGGAGGAGGGGCGGGACTAAACCACACTGACCAACTGTCACAACATTCTTTCTCTACAACGACATCAACCAACAGAGCTAACCGAACAAAATGGATGAAAAATGTATTTTTAGTATGAAACAAATTATCTGCGAAATCAGTTACAGCTGCAGATATTCTGTATCATAGCAACGAAACGTCTCAACGGAAAAAACACTGCGCTGCCAAAACGCCCCAAGCGCCCAAAGCACGAGTGTCTAGCAGAGTGTCTAGCGTTTTCAGCTGGCTAAAAACGCTTTGGTGGACACACGGCCTAAAGGGTAAAATTGCAAAAGTCTGCTAGACAGTGAGGTTGGTGCAGACTTGGTGTTGTTGTGTGGCAGTGCTTCACATTGCCACCTAGCTGTCTGGAGTGCATACTACATCAAATTTTACACACTTTTGCATCACCATATGCATGCAGATTTCCCACCCATAACGCTCATCTAAAAACACAATAAAAATCATTTCCATGGAAACATAGCCTAAGATTCTTGAAAGCCTATCTGAGAGGGCCTTTAAATGGTTCATTTTATAAGCAAATCGTAACTTCCTAAATTGTATTGAGCTGAAATAGAATATTATATTATGGTTCTTTAAATTATTTATTTTCAAAATACTTTTAGAATATTCTCAAATAAATGATTAAATATTAATATTCTTTATAATAAAATAAAAACAAATACACACCCCCACACCCCTTGGGCCCATTATCATGATCTTGATTCGGGCCATTCAAACCAATGGTCAACCAATTATTGTCATGTGTTGGTGGCTGCGTAAAGTTCATACATGGGCTTCTCTCAAGGGCAATTACAAATGACATTGACATATGCAGATGAGGGTTATAATGAGATATGGCTTTCACGGATTCACATTTTCTCTGCTCCCAAAGATTACTCCTACCGTCTCAGCTGCCTCTGATGAGTGCATTACCATAATTAAACATCACCCGCTCCACAGTCCCTGAAATTTTGGAGTCCATTGAACCATTGAAATGGCCCCTCTTAGTGATATTGACTGAGTTTAAGGCATTTTTTTTAATAGGAATTAAACTTGATTTAGAGGAAACCACAGTCAAACTGGTCCTGTTTTGAGAGCATGGAGGGCATCAGACACTTGTATGTACTATTACAGTTGTGGTCTGTGGTTTGGGGATGGTATACCAATGTGATATGTAGGATTTAGCTTTTATGAACTTCTGGGCATACTTTATTTAAAAGCCAGGGAGAAACACAGAGATACATTGTTATATATATATATATATATATATAAATTTTATCATCATCTTAATAGGAAATAAATAAAATATTTATTTATTTTTTATTTGGATTTTTTAATAATGTTAGTTTATCAAAACAACTGCATTCAATCAGAAAACTCTGTACCAGTCTGTACCAGAAATGCAGTCTTTATGACTTATCTGAACAATATTCACTCTCACTCTGCATGTTCTCTGTTCATTTACCTGGCCAAGGCTTATGTAATTGCGGAATAATTAGTATCATCTTACCAATTAGCCACAGTGTGTGTGTGTTTCACTGAGCTCCTGTGTGTCTGAGAGAGTTGGATCTGAGTGAATCCCTGAGGCTAGTCACCGAGGCTGTTTGGTCCATGCCTCAGCAGCCATTTTAAAGGCATGGATGAGTATCTAAGTATGCAGAAATCTGCAGATAGCATGACAGGGAACATTATTGCACCTGGCTTTATTTTGGTGATAGAATGGTAGCAAATATTGTTGTTCAAACCCGTTTTTTTTTTTTGTTGTTGTTACTCAAGCTATAATAATTCTGTGTCCCAAATATGTGTGTGACACCGATCTGGTTTGTTGGATGACTGTGTAAACAGTAACAACTATGTTACAGTTACAATTCTGGGGTGCGTTTCCCGAAAACATCGTTAGCCAACTACGGTCGCAAGTTCCGTCGTTATCTGCATAGTTTAACGAGTCGGTGTTTCCCGAAACAATCGTTCCAACGGACATTCGCAAACAGCATCGCAAAGTTGGGTGGTTTGAACGACAGCTCTCGACCTGTGGTTAGAGGCATCGTTTCTATATTGCATGACATTTGGAGGTAATAAATGCTTATCTTGAGCAAAATAAGCAAGCTGACATTCAGTACAACCGGTGCCTTTCATTTACAATACATACAAATGTAATTTACGTCTTTTAGTTTTTCAAAAGATTTGAAGTAACGTGTTAGGAGAGTACATTCGCACATACGCACTCTTCAATGTAAGAACGAGCCAAATATTGAGTCTGGTAATAAAGCAGAACAACTGAGAACAATTAGAAATAGTCCTCAGAAATCTAGCGTTAATTGGATCTCAAACAGTTTCATTGAAAGTAGTTATTATTCCACCGCGTGCGAAACCAACATGGTTGAACGATACATTGCGATAGTGGGTTTCGGGAAACAGTCGTGACTAGCTAGTTGATTTTTCCAACGATGCATCGTACTATGGTAGTGAAACAGTGAACTACGTCGTTGTACGGGAAACGCACCCTTGAGCGGGGCCACTTGCGTATGTGGGAATAGATCTGATTATTATCTTGTTTTTTTTTTTTTTACATAAATCTAATGCCAATTTCATATAGAATCATAAAACTAGATAGGGTTTGGTGTCTTGTGCTGTAACAACATGCTAAATTATTAAAACAGTAATCTTCATATTGTGTTTCCACTTTTTCCAACAGAGCTTTTCCGGTGATCTTATGATTCGAAACATCCAACTTAATCATGGTGGGAAATACGTTTGCCTTATTGATACAGACGTTGAGAGTTTGTCTGCTGATGCAATATTAGTTGTTAAAGGTAGGAACAAATTGTCTTCGCTTTACGTCTACATACACAAAATATACCTTCTTTCACAGTGAAGAGCTTCCTGCGAGGTGTGTATTTCAATAAAAGGGCACTGCTAATGTAGCAAGAGTTCAGAGAGTGCTAAATGTGTCACTTGGGATGTTTTATGGGGTCTCGTCTTTGCTGCTACGTTTTTTTGAGTCACATTGGTATTCATGGTCATTACACATCACGGTTCTGTCCCAGGTGTTTGGAGAGGAGCTGTTTATCATAGAGGATGTCTTTAATTGGCTCATTTACACATCGGCTAAGCAGCACGCCGTGCCTCGGAATGCAGTACAAATGAAGAGAAAAAAAATTTAAATGGCAGAGAGTTATTTGGAGCAGAAATGTGAATCATTTAGTTGCGCATATACAATCTTACACACATACACACAACTTGTTGCCCTTGCAAGCATACACAAGCAAAAGCTTGCCATGTCGAACACACACTCCTAAACAATAGTCTTCTTCTAATCAGAGTGAGGCAGTTTCCAAGTCATCAATATGCGCAGTGCATGGGTCAAACGTACTGTAACATTTGAGCAGGTGTGAAGTATAATCAAATGCTCCTAATTAATTCAATTCCTTATGGGCTATGTGATTGAGTCAGGTCCCCCCAGCCCCCCACACTTGGTCGTGGTGGAGGAGGTCACAGACAGCACGGCCCAGCTGTCCTGGAGCCCAGGCCAGGACAACGGAAGTCCCATAATAGGATATGCCATCCAGGGCAGGACTCCCTTTACTGTCGGCTGGCAAGCTGTCGACACAGGTACATCGACCATCCCAGACACATGCCATTGTGTTTGTCTGTGCATGGAAATAATATCCATGTGATCAGCACAAGGAAATAATAATAAATACATTTAAAAACAAATCTCAATGAAAAAGCTGAATTATGATTTTATTTTATAAGTTATAAAAATATAAAGCCTACAATGTATGTAAAATTAGTTTTTAGTATATTTGTTTTCTATGGCAGCTTGTTTCTACCTCAGAATAAAAATAAAAAGGTAAAAAAAAAAAAAAAAACTTTTTTTCTCAGAATTGCATGATATAAACTTGGAATTGTCAGTTATAAAGTCAGAATTGTGAGATATAAATCAATAGGATTCAATATACATTTTTATGAAAGTCACAATTGCGAGAATTGAAAGTTTATATCTTGCAATTCTGATTTTATAACACGCAACTGCGACTTTATAACACGCAATTAGGAGTTTATATCATGCAATTCTGAGAAATTGCATGATTGTTTTTATTTCTGTTTTAATTGTAGTGCTTACACTTGAACTTGTTTTAAGTTAGTTGCTATTGTATTTTACTGTTCTTCTTATCCAGTTCCTGAGGTAATCAATGGGAATACTTTGACCGCAACCGTTGTGGGTTTAAACGCCTGGGTGGAATATGAGTTCAGAGTGCTGGCCAGTAACAGTGTCGGCATGGGAGAGCCCAGTCCCCCGTCTACCAAGATCAGAACAGAGGATGCTGGTGAGTATGCTAGTGTGAGACTCCAGTGGATCTCTTTCTAGTTCAGACAGGCACTAAAATTGAAAGCATTGGAGCAAACCATACATCCTCAATTCTCCTGTCACCAGTCACATCCATCACTTTTACTCTACATGCAACACTATGCAAAACCTTTGCATTCTGTTCTTCACAAATTTCTAAAGGGGGTGGTTTAGAACCTCTGTGAGAGTGATAGTTTGGAGTCTTAATGTGATGAAAATTTAAATACACTTTTAATGCTCAAACTTGCAATGAAAAATTCCAATCAGAGCTCTGCCGACAGCTTTTTAATCTTCTTTGGGTTTTTGCCTGCAGTCCCTGACACGGCTCCCACTGATGTTGGAGGCGGAGGAGGTACCAAATCGGAATTAGTGATAACATGGGAGGTAAGTCATTTGTCAGATTTTACTGCTACCTCGGCCAGCCTGGGCTAAATGCCGGTGCTTAATTGTCTAGAATGAAATGTAGCTGTTTTATGATCATTGTAGCCCTGCCCTCTGGACTCCAGACTTTACTACTTCTCCAAATGAAAGTCAACTCAGGACCAGAGAGTTTCTTTGAAGTTTATTTCACTCACAAATGGGCTTGATTCTGCTCAGATGCACAATGGAAGAAGTAAGGGTTTAGCAAGGGAAAAATCTGAAATTATTTAGCTATAAAATTCTGCAGAAATTTGCTGCTGCATTTGACTAACAAAGCCTTTTGTGAACTATAGCAGTTATTTAGTGTGTTTAAGCTAACCTGAATACAACTAATGTCTAAATACACATTTTTGCACTATTCTGTAACTTGGTTAAACAGGGAGTGGAGTGGCACAACAACTATTTTAGCTATGGAGTAATAATTACAGTAAAATACATTTGAAATGCTGCTTATTCAACAACAGTTAGATTAAGTACCTTTCAAAAGTTCAGAAATATATTTTTTTTTAAAGAAATAATGTTTTTAATACTTTTATATTCAGCAATGATGCATTAAACTGATCAAAAGTGACTAATACTTTAATGTTAAAAAAATGAATGTTCTTTTGAGTTTTCTATTTAACAAATAATCCTAAACAAATGCATCACAGTTTCCACAAAGATATTACGTTTTCAACACAGTTTAATAAGAAATGTTATCTTGAGCAGAAAATCAGCATAATATAATTATTTTAAAAGGATCATGTGACACTGAAGACATGAGTGATGCTGAAAATTCACTGGAATAAATGACATTTTAATGTATTGAACTTGAAAACAGATATTTTAAATAACAAGATGTAGCCGTGGTGAAAATAAAAGACTTTCAAAACCATTACAAATCTTACCAACCCCAAACTTTTAAATAGCATTGTGCACAAAGTATTGTTTTTTTTAACCATATTTTTAGTTGAGTTAAGTCCTATAAATGTTACATAATGTCTCTCTATGAGGTTATGAAACTTGCATGCATAAGAATAAAAAAAAAAAAAAAAAGACAATTGAGAAAGAAAGCGTTTTTAAAACAAAGTGCTAATAAAGCCCTGTTGTCATGTGGGTCAGTTGGTGTGTTGACCTCAATTTGTTTTAATATCACTATAGTTTTGTGTTCCACTTTAAGCCTGTTCCAGAAGAGTTGCAGAACGGAGAGGGCTTTGGTTATATCATTGCTTTCCGGCCAGTGGGCATGGTCACTTGGACCCGCGCCGTGATCTCGGCACTCAGCGTCACCCGCTACGTTTTCCGCAATGACACCATTCCACCATTCTCGCCGTTCAATGTCAAAGTGGGAGCGTTCAACAACCGCGGGGAAGGACCTTTCAGCACTATCGCAACAGTGTTCTCCGCAGAAGAAGGTATCTGGATATATGTACATCAACACACAAACATGTGCATAGAATAACGTCCTTAACCTTATTTTTTTTTACAGATTTAAAGTGATAAAAACAACTGGTAATTACTTAAGGTCATTTAATTATATATTTATGACGGATCACAATGTGATGGCCAGTATTGCTAGTCCTATGTACAAGCCTCATGGTCTAACCCCTAATGTTAGCTGTTTTCAATACTGGCCTAATCAACAGTAAATATTAAAATAGGCCAGTCAACGATACATTGTGTGGGCCTGTGGAGCTAAAATATTAGGAACACATTCCGACTCGGCAATAGTCCCTTCACGTTCTCAAACACTCTCGCTTCCCTCCCTTCACAGATACAGGTGTGACCTTGAATGAGAATAATGGAATAAGTTGATTGAGACAGCTTTCACCCCTCCTCCCTCGTTCAAGCTGCGAATGACAACCTTATATTAGTTATTGCTGCTATAGGTTACAACAAATCCTGCTAGACACTTACAGGCCGATTCATGTGCTAGAGTGTTAATTGAATTTTCCCGGCAGATTGTCTCCTTCTCTGTCAGTCACAGTTCCCATTAAAATGAAGTAGGGCCTCTCTCAGGTGAGACCGGGGAGACTCTGACTTAATCCAATTTTACCTCGCTGGCTTTGGAAAGCTTTTTGAATAAGAGCTTCAACATTTCTCTGTTCCTTCGCAGTGCCGAGCGCATCGCCAGAGAGGGTGTCGGCAAAAAGTCTGTCGGCGGCCGACATCGAAGTAACCTGGGAGCCGATTCCGGCCACCCCTGAAAGAGTTCTCGGATATGAGGTTTGATTCAATTGTCTTGCCGTTCACTGTAACGTTAAATGTCATGCTTTCCTGTAATGATGCAATGCTGATCTCAAGCAATTATTAAAAGTGCTTCTCACCTCTCCCATGCCACCTCAAACATCGAGAATGCCAGTCTTAATAGACAGCGCTTTGTTAAATGTCTGCGTCTCTCAGATGCTGGATGAAAGCTTTCCGCTGGCCCTTCAAGAATGCAAAGAGTGCCTTGCTTTCACACAAGCCACTCTCTCCATCTCTGTCACCCCTGCCCTGAGGCACAAAACAGCCACGTTGCCATGGTAGCTGCCGTATTGTCTGGAAAGAATAGAACTATCATGTCACTTTCTAGGTTTTATTTTTGTCTCGTCTTTGGTTAGCAAGGACTGAAAGACCAAATCAAAGCAGCATGGATCAAGGAACTGAGCTGTACGCCGTATATACCATTTATTTGTGCTCAAGGTCCTTTGAAGCACCTGCAATATTTGAAATGGAAAATTCCTGTTTAAACCATCACTGCATTTCCTCTTTCACAAAACCAAACATTGAGCTCCAAAAGTCTGAGACGAAATCTATTTTGCATTTTTCTAATTTAATGCTTCTTTTCAATTCATGACTTCATTCTATTCAGTAACACCCACAGGAAGCTGCATTTTAATTCAATTTGTACAAAATTTACACTACAAACTTTGATTTACTTTGAATTGCCAATCAAAGTAATTCAACACAGGTAAACCACTCTGGGAAAGCTATCCGTTATATAAAACACAGTCACATGACTTTCTTCAAATTTGTTGATTTCTACTTCCTTTCAATTTTGAATTAAAGTTCTGCAACATGTCTGCGGTCTCAGTTTGGAACGAATAACTGAATTCTCAATTCAAGTCTGAATGACGCACAGCCCTGCTGTATGGACAACATTTCTAAAAGTAGAAAATAAATAATTTAGAAATATTCCTCCCTTGGCTGGCTCTCATTATTATATAATCAAATACTTAATGCCTCAATATTGATATTACATAGGACCTGGGGTTAATAATTGATTATTTCATTTCCGCTCTCTAATTGTTTTTCACCTAGCACACACAGCTAAAAGTTAATTGAAATTTCATATCCTTAAGGGAATGTCCATACAATTTTACTAAAATATCATATTACCAGATAGCCAGAGGTATGTTCTCAAGCTTGAAAGCGGCAAAAAAAGACACAAATGATAAGCTGAATGAAGTGAATAGTGAAGTCAAATATGGTGAAATCTCGTAAAACCGTGTCATGTTGAAAGAATCATCAGAAATCTCATACCAAGTGTAATGACTGTAATGCATTTTGTGCATATCATGTCTCACCTTCTTTGGCAGCAGATTTAAACAAAAAAAATACTTTGTATATTATCCTGATATTTTAAACCCAGTTAACATATTAATGAACATGCCTAAAACTCTTGTCTGCATAGTAGCACTTTGTGAGAAATCTGCAATGCTTAGGGTCACAGTGGGTTGCAAGAGTGAGTAATTGTATTGGCAGAGAGCTATTTACATGTAAAAACATAGTCAAGGATATATAAAATGCCCTTGTTGTGTGTCCTGGCGAACAGGTGGTGTACTGGGAAGATGACACCAAGCCGGATACAGTGGGTAAAGTGCGGATCACTGGAAACTACACAGCAGTGAATGTCAGCGGCCTACAGGGGAACACTCAGTATTATTTGGCGGTGTGTGCCTTCAACACTGCAGGAACTGGCCCCCAGTCCGTACCCGTCAATGTTACCACCAAAAAACCACGTGAGTCCATTTTTTACTTTGACTTTACTTGATAATTGTAAAATATTATTTGTCGAATGTAAGATGTGTAAGCCTGATCGATCGATCGATCTCAGAATAAAAATAGTCACACTTCAGTTCAGGATCTATTTCTCACTATTATCTACAACTTTTACCTCAATAAACTCCTAATTACTGCTTAATAATAGTTATTAATTGGTATATTATTGTTATTATATTGTTGTTTTCTTCTTTATTTTCTTAGTTAGGATTAGAGGTTATTTAACAGCTAGACTTCGTTTGGTTTTGTTATTTTCTTTGGCGCCGTCCACGTCTATCTTTTTCTCTCTGTGATAATCAACCTATCTTACTGAAAATCTATCTATCTATCTATCTATCTATCTATCTATCTATCTATCTATCTATCTATCTATATATCTATCTATCTATCTATCTATCTATCTATCTATCTATCTATCTATCTATCTATTAATCTATGTTTGCCATAGATTGGTTCACTTCACTTTTGCCATTGACCTTGTTATACTGAATAAAGGTGTTGAATTTTTGCACAGTAAGTTGGGTTCTTGGATCTTTTGTACAAACCATGGCTTATATATGTTCCTCTTTAATGTCATATTTAAAAGTTGGACTCCCGAACCCCTAGACTAATTCGTGGGTCGTAACAGTTAAGTTTAGGTAGTGGAATTAAATGATGTAGACTCTGGTCATGCAGAACAGGCTAATATGTGCTTTATAAGAACTAATAAAAGAGCCAATATCATAGTAGCATGCATGCTAATAAGCAGCATAATGGTGAGAATTTGACCCTAAACTAAAGTGTTACCAAAATAATAAATTATCTGCGACTTGACAGTATAACTCACAGTTGTGAATGTATTTCTTTTTAAAGGGGTCCTATTATGCCTTTTTTACGCTTTTCCTAGTGTGTAATGTTGCTGTTTTGAGTATGAAAAAGGTCTGCAAAGTTACAGAGTTCACTCCAAAGGGAGTTATTCTCTATGTTAGTGCACACTGATTCTAAACTCCTTGAAACGCCTCGAATATCAACACATTCTCATCCCAAGATGTCAACTAACTGATGCTTTTGACCCTTTGCTTTAGGGCACCCTTTAACGTCAGTTAGATGACGCTATCCTATGGCGTCATCTAACTGACGCTTTACCTTTAGCCTATGATGCGGGTAGGTTTAGGGTTTTAGCGTCATCTAACTGACATTAAAGGGTGCCCTAAAACGTCGGATGTTGATGTATGGTCAAAAGCGTCAGACGTCTTGGGATGAGAACGGGCTACGAATGTAGTCTTGCGTTTTCTTCCTGAAACATGTCTCACAATTCTTTATATAATTATTAAGTATATAAGTAAATATATAATAATTCCCACCAAAGGCATATACTAAAGGGGCGTGACATTTCCGAAACACGCTTGAAGCGGTTGACCAATCACAATACACCAGTCCAGCCAACCAACCAGAGTACATTGCGCTTTCTGAAGGAGGGGCTTCATAGATACAGGAACTAAATGGAGTGTTACTGACTGAAGGGGAAGAGAGGTGCAACAACAATATAAAATATGTGAAAAATAAGGTGTTTTTTGAACATTCAAGCATGAAAAACCTATTCTAGTAGACACCAAAAACAAAATCAAGACTTTGAAAAGGGGCATAGGTCCCCTTTTTTAAAACTTCTCTAAATTATTATTATTATTTTATTTACTCTGCTGCAGGAATAAACTCCCATAACATTCAGCAGAGTTTTTTATAAGGATCATCAAATCTTTTAAAGTTGTCAAAGACATTTTTGCTTGAGGCACCGAGCAGTACATAAACTAGCAGAATTGCGCTGTGAGTTGTCTGTGAAATAGATCTTATAACTTTTGGACAGACCTACATATTGCTTGTAAATTTCTTTTGTGTTGTTGTTGAAACCATTCACATGAACTGCTGAGACATGACTTGAAGGTGTGTTTTTTTTCCCAACTGGAGGAGTTTTCAACCATCTATTTTTGTAGGAGTCAAATGAAGTCAAGTCATGTTTATTTATAAATCATTTAAAAGCAGCAGAAATTGACCCAAAGGGCTGAACAGCAGACAGTATCAAAATGTAAAGGCTTAAAACCAAAATCAATTATATCTAATTAGCATGTTATGAATCAGTTTCCAAATCAGTCTATGAGAGAAACGGTTTTAAGTTAGCAAAGGACTTGGACTGAAATAACTATCCCTGCTGACGGTACTAATGAGCTTGTCAAACATGTTTGTGTCATTGAATAGTGCATTGTGAACCTTTTCTTTCTTCTTCTGTCCATATCTTTCACACACACGCAAACCTCAGCGCCTGGACAGCCCCCTCAGAATGTAGAGTGGAATCTGATTGGCTCTCAGCTTTTGCTTCAGTGGGATCCCGTCATTGCTCTCGAAACTGAATCTGAGGTCACCGGATACATAGTGAGTGACATTATTAGGATGTTTTATGAGAGTTTTGCTTGAGGTAATTCATCGTTTTCCCTTTAGCATGCAGGCATATCCAATGAAACATTGTGAGCCAAACAATGATGACAGTAACTACAATGCATTATTGCATCTGATACTATTGATATACATAATAAGGGTTGTCGGGTGAAGTAATTTAGCTACAAAGATATGGCAGTTATATGCCCGAAACCCATTCATTTGTGTATTTTTATAGATAAGGGACAGCATATGCTATTTCATGTTTCATTCCACCTCTCTCTTAATTACAAATGCATGCAATTAACAGCTCTCACAGTACTAATTTTCCCACTAGGGAAAACAGTCATGACGCTCAGGGGGAAAATACTAGCCATTAGCATCAGTAAACATTATCTAGAATAACAGGGCATCACCTATGTTTAGCTCCTTTCATGGCAAACATCACTGCTATTGCTTATACTTGGGAATTTTGATTTCAATGAACCACTTTCTCTAAATCTTAAACTGCTTCAGACACCAATGATGCCTCAAATCAAGCAGCTTTTTGAGAAGATGCATGTTATCATTTTTCAAAGCGATTTGACCTGGGTCGGTTCATAAAATAGGTTTGTATTGAAGGACGAACGTGATTCATTTCATTTTCTATTACAGCTGTCGATTTGATGCATTAAAGGGATAGTTCACTTTGAAATTAATTTTTTGGGATGTTTTAGCTTCCCTCAAAGACATAGTAGGTCTTTGTTTTTGCAGTAGTTTCAATTTTGATATTTTTAGGTCAAACCATTCTTGTATATCAGTCATATAATGCAGGTCTATGGTCAAAAAAGAGCATGCACAGAGAAGTCCAAATTAAACATGATTTAATGACTCGTAAATGTAAGTACACATTGGTGGCCTAAGACACGAAACGAGCAGTTTGTGTGAGAAAACAAACAGTATTAATATCACTTGGATGTGGCTGTGGTTACAAGAGGTAAAAACGATATAAATACTGTTCGTTTTCTCACACAAACTTCTCATTTCGTGTCTTAGGCCATCAATGAGTACATAACAAAAGTGTATTTCAAAGTGAACTATCCATTTAATTCAGTGTAATTAATAAAAAAATAATAATAAGCACTTTTAAGTCCGGTACGTCTGCCACAATAATGTAATGTCTTAAAATGATTTACATTTGATGGCTTTTCTCAGCAAATATGTGACGAATTGCAATAGATCTAATTGATTTTATAGCGCAATTAATTTAGTTTAAATTCTTTAGAATGAAATTGTGATTGATTTGGGTGAAATCATCCACAGGTGCTGTACAGAAGACACCGGAATAATGACATGTACTCTGTCATTACCAACAAAACCTCGGTGGAATTGACCCTCAATCCAAATGACAACTACGTCATTCAGATCAAGACCCTCAGTGAAGGGGGCTTGGGGGAAGGAAGCGAGCCTATCCACATCCACCAACTCAGTAAGTCTCATTTCCTGTTGCCGTCCTTTATTTCATCTTCCGCTGGCATTGATAAGCTCTTAATGGGACTTCAGTCAGTTTGATGCCTAAATATTTAGCTCTGTTCACTTCAGTCTTTCAGTGAGCCACAGAATCCGACCTTTTAAGAAATGCACAATCCTCTGCTATCTATCTCTGTCACTGTGAAGCCCGATTGGCATATAAATGAGTGAGAATCCCCCCCAATTCCTTTTTTCCCCTCAAATGGGCAACAGTCAAAACATGCTCTACTTCCCTCCTCCTTCTTACAGAGATCTGCTTACAGATTCAACCCGAGCATTATCATCACGGGATACTCTCCTCAATAATGGCTCTTTCCAAGAACAGGGTATAAATTGATATGATGAGCATTAGAGGCACAAATTTTTTTTTTATTGTTTTGGTTCTATTAGATAAACTATCATCTATCTATAATGTATCATGTTACATTACATTTATCAAGCTCTACCATTCTATCCAGCTACATATGAAGACTTCAGATGCAAATGCATCTAAGTGCCACCTGAAATTTTCTTCTAAAATGTGCATTTTAACAGTAATTTGACTTTAATGACAATTAATAGGTAATTTGCATTGCCATTAAAGTGAAATAACTGAACATAAACCTACACGCTTGATAAAAATGATCATTCTAGAACAATGGATGGCACTTGCATCTGAAGTCTTCATATGTAGGCTATACAGTATATACACTATACTATAAAACTATATATTTTGTTGCAGGAATTATTTACATTATATATCTTTATATATATATATATATATATACACACACACACACACACACGTGTATATATATATATATATATATACACACATACATATATACAACAAAATATAGTTTTTCAAATAAAATATTTAAAACAAAATTGTGCATTATATTGTCCATTTTATTGGGTCAATGTAAGTTATTAATAAATATAATGCATGTGTATATGGGTTTTGATATATCTCTAATATATATATTAATTTATATTGGCTTTGACTCCCTGAAACTGACAATTTTCTGACCATTTATTTGGAGAAAAAAGTTATTTTTTAAGACTTTCAGAGTATACTTTGTTCTTGGAATTTGCTTAATAAATTAGATTGTGGAGATGATCTTATACAATTGCTCTTTGATTCAGGAAACAGCTGTCTGCGAATTGAAACCACAATGCTCTGTCTGTCTGTCTCTCCTTTGGGAGGTTAAATAGTGTTTCTTAATGGTTGTGTTTGCGTTCGCTTACAGGCATGGGTGCACGTGGATCCAGAGCGGGAAGGCTGTGCACACTTTCTCTCTCTCCGCTCCTCATCTGCGCTCTGTCGACGCTCAGTGCCTCCTGATGTTCGCCTCCCTTGAGCACCAGACCAGGCCTCACCGAGAAAAACAAACTTTCTGCTCTTTGCTTACATACGGCTTATGTTTCTCATTACAGTCTGACTTGATGGGATTCACCAGCTCCGGCAACATGTTTGAAAGAGCCGGATATTGAAATGTCATGGGAATCTTGGGAAATTCATCTTTAGTAAACATGGCAAAGGCCTGCACAAGAGTAATTAGGGGTTTTGGATTGGACTAGAACACACTGCAAAAAAATATTTTCTTAATGAGTATTTTTTTTTCCTGTAAAAATATCTAAACATCCTTAAAAAAAAAAAAAAAAATTATCTTGCGTTTTTTTTTTTTTTTGCTATCATAATTTGTTGTGCTTAAAAACAAGGAACATTTATTTTTCAGTGGGGTAAGAAATATATATATATATATATATATATATATATATATATATATATAGAGGTAATTAGGTTATATCATAACTATCTAACTAATATCATAATATACTTATTGTTTTATACAGCTAAAAATGATCTTGTTTGGAGTGTTTAGATATTTTTACAATTGGAAAACAAGACAAACACACAGTTTAAGAAAATTATGTTTTTGCATTTAATATGATAAGTTTCTTTGGCACTCTGAAACCAGAAAAAGCTTTTGTTTTTTTTTTGTGTAATACGCTTCTGTATGCAGTGTGCCAATGTGTGCAACATCTTTTCCTCTGATCTTTGAGAACAATCAATGCCTTAAATTCATGTACACACCAAAGTAGATATAGAAAATAGGATTGCAATTGAGGACAAGGGCTAAGAAACCAGTGTTGGTGGGAAGTTGCTCTAATATAATGCAGATTTTTGGGTCTGTTTGTGGCTTCTTTTGTGCTGAACTAAGTTCTACGTCTGGGTTAACAAAGCTGAGCATTGATTTGTCTTCATGGAATTATTCCATTAGTTAAGAAATGATCGTCGCTGTCCCGTCCCGATTACACCATCGACTCCAAAGGCTCCCTCTCAGTCTCTTTGACGGGTATTAGCATTTTGTTCGACACTTCATGACAGTTAAATTATTGATGCATTAAGCATTAGACACTCTGCACAATTAAGGCTTAATTTTCCTGTGAGAATTTGCTCCTTTATGCCTAGTTCACACTACATGATTTTAAAATGTCAGGCTGAACTGTGCAGTTCACACTACATGACTTGCTCTCAGTGAAATCATGAGTGTTCAAGTTGTTTTAGCTGTTCACACCACACAACACAACACAACGTGATTGATCCACAACAGGAGGTAACTCACTACACGAGTTGACAACGCACTACATAGAGATACAACCACGATCGGATGATAAGAGCATATCATTTGTGACTCAATGAGAGCTGTTTCAGTACTATAGTACGGTCTAAATCCTGAAAATAATCAAACAAATAACGAGTTGACAACAACACGATTCTATCTGGTCTAGAAACCATGTTTTGTAACGAAAAACCACGCAATAAAACGAACCAGAAATGACGCGAAACTGCAGAGAAGAACACAACACGCGAATATGGACGTCAGACAGAAACTAGTGCTGCACACTGTTTGCTCGACGATCTGCTCTGAGAAAAAAAAATGCAAAAAAGAAAAAGTAAGATTTACCTGGTGTCCTCAACCCATGCGTTGCTATGATTGGCTGTACTCATGACATCACTGAGATTGAGTCGCGCGACTGCTCGAGATATCTAGCATGCTAGATATTTTTCTGAGCTCGGTGACCTGTCTGCGAGGTGTCTGCGAGCTGTCTTTGATGCGTTGTTGGCTCTTTCACACTAACGGATTGGCGAGCGTTAATCGTCCGCTAATCGCCCGCGATTTGCACGCGATAACACCCTGACTTGTCGGTGACTCAACGGTTTGCAAATCGGGCTTAAAATCACGTAGTGTGAACTAGGCTTTATACGTCATCCAGCTGAACTAGTTTCACACGGTTACTCCCGCCACACTATATTGCTATTCACAATCCAGTCATGCCTTCTGAAGTGCCCCTATTATACTATGTTAAGGTTCCTAATTTAGTATGGGATGTCCTACAATAGGTTTAAAATGTACGGAGACCCTAAAGGGACCTTTGCAAAAATAAAAATATACAGACTTTCACGTGCTCATGAGAAACTTTCGCGTGCTCACGAGAAACTATCCAGAGGCTTTCTCAGCACTTGTATACACAGTGACCGAAACTGCAATGATGGCGTCGGTTTTACCGTATCAATTCAAGCCTGAGTCGTCATTCTTTTTGAAGTGGATTTGGCTCCATAAAAAAAACTTTTCTCAACTACAACTATAGTGTTTGAGGACAGGTCAAAGTAGATGATGTTTACGGGCAGGCAATGAAGACCATAGGCTGAGATAAAGCAAATGTATTACAAACCTACAGAGGTTTGTGCAAGAAGTAAGAAGCAAGTATGTCTTGTTTCAGGCAGTTCAGGCACTCATACATGTCTACCTGTGCATTTTAGTAAACTGGCATGAACTGCAAAACAAGTTGTCAAAAACGAAGTGACAAGATGTGGAACACTGCTGGAAGTGGGACTCGTATCAAATTTGTATAGCTCTAATGGTCTTGCGGATGTGAAAAGATTTGAGAGCCTTGGAAACAAGTACAATGTGTGATAGCAGAAGTCCCTACCAAGGTGGTTCTCCTTTCTGGTTCTGTATTACTGTGCAAAAGTCACATTATGATATTGCATTACCAAAATATGGAGATCATATCTCATGTTGATGCCCATATAATGCACCTTGAATTCTGAATTTCTCATTTGTAGCTTCAACGAGACAAGAGGCCAGGACGCTTCGGGGGTGACCTTTTAATGCTGAGGTTCGCTGCCAAGGAACTGGACAATTATGTTCCTGGCAGTATCAGGCTGTAGGGTCCATAATTTGCACTTGTTCTTCTTCAAAGTCATAAGAAAGCACAAGGTAGTGAACCACGGTGACACAGGCTTTCTGTCCAAGACTCCAGAACAGGTGCAGAACAGCCCATGAAGACGTGTTTAAAAAGTTGGCGAGGGAGATTAAAAAAGTGAGGGTGCAGAGTCCAAATCAGTACAGCCTATCTGTTCTCCCTCAAGCTTTCATAAAGGTCTGGGCACCTTGATTAGTCTGCAGTGGTCCAGTCAATGGGATATTGATTTTTCTGCTCTGTCACAGTGCAGACTCTTGATTGACTGATGTCTGTGTTTCTGTCAGCCATCTTGTGAGGAGTTTGTGCTTTGAGTGTCAGAGATGTCCTTGCCCTCTTCTCCCATTCAGTTGTTGGATGGACTTGAATTTGGCAAAAAGATGCTGAGAACAAGTTGCAGACATACACAGCCGTTCAAAAGTTTGGGGTTGGTGAGATTTTTTAATGTTTTTGAAAGAAGGCTAGTATGCTCACCAAGGCTGCATTTATGTTATTACAATTTAAAAGAACTGTTTATTATTGTAGATGTATTCCTGTGACAGCTGAATTGTCAGCATCATTACTCCAGTATTCACGGTCACGATTCTTCGGAAATCATTCTAATATGCTGATTGGGTGTTCAAGATGCACGTCTATGTTAAAAACAGTAATCCCGCTTAACATTTTTTTTTTTTTGAAACCTTGATAGATTTTTTTCTCAATTTTTTTTTTTTTCTTTTTTTGATGAATTAGAAAGTTGACGTTGAAATAGCGATCTTTTGTAACATTGTAAATGGTTTGCGGTCACTTTTGATCAATGTAATAATTAATCCTTTCTGAATAGTATTTCTTTCAAAAGAAAACCTTACTGACACCAAACATTTGAATGGCAGTTTGCATTTAGGCATCATTGAAGTCATTTAAGCATTACACATACCCGATTTCATTGTGACTAATTTCAAATAGGCTCCGCCCCTTAAACAATTTTCTATTTTGACTAATGTCACAGAGTCTCTTATTCTTCAAGACCTTTAATATGAGATGGCTTTTGGTCTAAGATGGATAAATGACATATATTTCTGCCCTATGTTACATTACAGAAGTAAAGTGGGTTGCAAACACTTCCTTTTAAAGCCGGTATCATGAGTTTTTACATTTATTTTATGGTCATGTGTTCTTGATAGTTCTATAGTTGAGTTTATCTCTTTGGAATCTATTATTTCAGACATAGCATTCATTGTTGTTGTTTTTTCAGCATAGGAAAGTGAAAATAGGTATTTGATATGTACTATAAGTATTTCATATTACAGTAATTTAAAAATAGTGCTGCTCATGACACCCTCTTTACAAATAACATGTTAGTTTTTCTGTTTGCTGATTTTCTCCAACTAATGTGTCCCATCAACCCTCAGTTACAGTCTCTGCGTAATGATGCATATAAACACTGAAACAATAATTGTTGTTTAATAGCAATGATTTGCTTGATACTCTTAAAATTGTGAAGTCTAATTTTCCTAATTTTGTGTATGCTGTATCAGTGAGTTTCATTTCTTCACATTATGGTTTCCCTTTGGCAAAACTTGGATATAATATGAAAATCTGAGCTGTTAATGACAGATCTTATCGCTACAATCCAATTATGTTTCTAAGTAATCGGAAATGAAAAATGACGAGACCTTGGCCTGATGTAAATAGTGACTATATATTTTTAGAGTCGGCCAGCATTGATAACCTAACGTTTTCTACTGCACACGGCCCTAGGAATTTAATACTGATGTATTAGTGAATAATCTCTGTGAGATGACTTACATATAACATGAAATTTTCACATTGAAAAGTAACTGTTTTGTCTTGTATACTAAAACTGTGCATGTGGATAAATGTTTGGTGCATATGTGTTGAATTTTATAATTCTGTTAAAAACGTAATAAAAATGTCAAAATTCTGGCCCGCTGCTTGCCGTGTCTCATTGGGGGCTGTAAACGGCCAGAGTTACATTACAAGAATTGGTCTAATACAAAGTTCTCTCATGAAACTAGATGGTACTGGCTGATTGGTCCTTAACTCGACCTGATTACAATCACGTCATTCTCTATAGGGCACAGCTGATTGGTTACTGCTGTATCAGTAGCCAATGAGCTCGCTGCTCTTCCAGAAACCCTCCACCTTCCCCAGCTCCACCTGTATAGATCTGCTACAGGTAATTAAATGTACCTCTTTTTAAAAAGAAATTTAATTATTTCCAATTTATTTAATTATAGCCATTATTTTGCAATCAGAAAAGTATTCATCTTGTAGAAAAACAATGACGATCTCAGGTGAAGCCATTTGTTTTACAACAAATTAAACAGAAAATTAATTTACCTGAAATAGCAATAACAGGCATCATTCGATTTAATATGCAATTTTGTAAAAAATAAAATTAAAATTAATAAAAACGTTTAAATGTTAATAATAAATTAAAAATAAAATAAATATATTAATTAATTTATATAATTAGTAAATTTGAAGAAAAAACAAAAACAAGACTTAAAATGTTGAGCATGCATTGAAATAATAATTAACTTTGGGGAAAAGTACCACTAGTAAACATTGTAAACAAATTTGATCAAGGGAAAATCCATTTAAGTGCTGATGTCATGTCTCTTTTCGCCATATTTCCTGTGCAGGACAGAGAAATCAATGTCTTAATTAGCTCATATGTAGCTTCTAAGATGTAATCTAATGCAAGATTGTTTAATTCAGAGCATCTTTCCTGGGCCAGCCTCAAACTGTACATGAACAATACACCGGCCGTTTTAATCTGCAGGATTTAAACTGGATTAAGCTTTGCCATGGCTGCTTGTACAACAAAGTAGAACAAAGAGTCATGTGATCGCTTATATTCATTTTAAAATGTCAAGAGTAGTGTAAGAGTTTAATAGCTCCTTTGAGAAGCGATATTATCCTGATAATAGTATAGCTACTAATGGTAATTTAATTAGCTGGACTTGCTAATCAATATTTGAAGCAGCTTGGGAGCTGATGTCTGGACTCTTCGCTGCAGATAAAGCTGAGTCACACCGACTTATTTTTGGCCAGTTATCGCCGCTTTGTTTGATATACAGTGATGTATCACTCACCAAACAAGCCTAATTCCAGATGAGTGTGAAAAGGGTTGGTCTGGGTCATCTCCAGCAACTGGATGAATGGTGTATAATTAAAGGTTCAGCAGACCAGAGTGTTTTCCTAATTAAGTATAAATGCCAAGCTCGTCAGGAAGACGCCCAGGCTCCATCTTAATGCCAGCGAGAGATTTTTATTCCTGAACGGCATGTCTGGAGGAAGTCTGCATCTCTTCCATAATTGCAAATACACACTGACGTGACACATACACATACGACTGCGACTGGTCAAGACTGGCAATCAGTCAACAATTGTTTCAGTGAACCAGTTATTTTATGTCATGATCCTTTTTATCCTTAATATTCAATTAATTCAATTATTTTAAAATTCAATTGCTCATTTAAAAGTCCTTGCTCATTACAAGTCAAACATGATGGTCAGATCATTGACTAAGAACTGGATCACTGCAATGTCTGAATAAAACGTTGGTCTAATTTGCGAACCAGTTCAACTGATTCACAGAGCACAATCTGAACAACATAATGATTCATTCACAAATCAGACATAACTAATCAGATATGGGTGGCAAAATCTATATCTTTCTCAAATAAACAAAAAGATAACAAAATGGTGGTAACCAAAAGTGTGTGAACGGTCTAAAAAATAGAATTTCCTGTTTCCTGAATATATTGCATTTTGTGCATTTGCATTTGAGCAATTCCACTATTAGGTCCCACAGAAACTACATACTGTACTTCACGATTTAAAAAAAAACTAAGAAAATGCATTTAAAATATGCAGTCTCTCAAAGATGGACCAAAAATATTCACTTTGAAAAAAAACTTTTGCTGATAATTTACTCACCCCCATGTCACCCAAGATATCTATGTCATTCTTTCTTCAGTCGCAAAGAAATTAAGGTTTTTGATGAAAACATTCCAGGATTTTTCTCCATATAATGGACTTCAATGGGAACCAAATGGTTCAAGGTCCAAAAGACAGTTTCAGTGCAAACTGCAAACTGTTCAAAGGCCTTTAAACAATTCCAGATGATGAATAAGGGTCTTATCAAGCGAAATGTTCGCTCATTTAAAAAAAAAAAACAAAAAAAAAAACAAAGTTTAAGTTTTATAACCTCAAATGGTCGCCTTGCTCTGTTCTGTGATGTGCGTTTGTGACTCTCCTATTCGAACATGTTCATCAAAATGAACAAATCTTTTTCCGAGTCAACTCGTTCATTTCGTTCATTGAATGAACCAAATGACACACAAAAAAAAAAAAACATTTGTTCATTTTGATAAAAGAGTTCGAACAGGAGAGTCACGGACACACATCACAGAACAGAGCAAGGCGACCATTTGAGCTTATAAAACTTAACTGTGCAAGATGAGTCATATATACAGAAATTAACTCAACAATATAATGATGACTCATCATTATATTATCGACTCATCTTGCACAACAATGATGCCTTCATCCCCTTCAACTAAATTATAAATGGCTTATCAGCAAATCCTATTTTGTCGAGGAGTCATTGGGTACATGACTTTATTTCCCATCCATTTATCAGTTGCATAGGAATTGTCTTTTAAATTCAGTTTAATTTGCTTTCTTAGACAGAACGAGCTGTCAAGTCCAGCTTCGACAAACTAAAACAAGCCCCTCAGTGTGTCCTGTTCCAGCCCTCTGGAAAAAAAAAAAAAAGAAAAAAAAAAAATGGTGATCGTTAGCTAATTTGGTTTTTATGTCTATAAATGTAAAAATGAACTCCATATAATGAATGTTTCACTCCATGCTGATCTTACAATTACTCTACCTGATATGTACACTTCATGTATTCATCTCAAAAATTTAACAAAATTTGTGTCACGGAGTGAAAGTACATTGAGTGGTTCATCACGCTGCTGTCAAAGTGAGTTGCCCATATGTCCTTATTATCCAGATATCATCTCTCTTGTAAGTCTTTCGCTGTCGGTCTCAACGGACAGATATATTCACTCATTAGCCTTAAGGTCTTCAGGCATGCACTCCGCTTGCAGTTTAAATTCAGCATATGATTCGTGACAGATTCTATCATATGCTGGCACCAGTTTCTCTTGGAAAAAGCCTGACATGTTGGCGTTTTGAGAGCTGCTTTAGGGCTCTGCTCGGGTGAGGGCTAATATTCTTAATCAACATGGTCTGCAGGCACAGACCTAGATCCTTTGAAGTAGTCGTATGAGTGAGGATGTGGAGCGATGCTCCTCATTATCATGGCTTACTGGTTCGAATCTGGCGCAAGAGACTCTTTAGTGTGGGTTTGAAGAGAACTCTGCAAGACAAGATCTGCTTGCGTTCCTGAGGTGCATTGAGACAACCGGCTGCCATTTGCTCAGACGACCCATCACTCAAATTAATTACTTTAAATTTTTGTCATGTTTGATTTTATTTCAAGGCAAAAAGTATGGGTACTGCTGTCAAAACTTGTTGGTCTACATTGTTCTGGAATTGTATGTACTTATAAGCATTTTTATAATTAAAAAAAGAGCATACAAAAAATTATAATAGATAAAAAAGAGACACTGCTTTACAGGAACATTATGAATGGAATAGTTTTTCTCAATTAAAATCCTGTCATTTACTGTACTCTATTGTTGAACTAACAACTGCTCAAGTATGGTTTTGCTAATACAGTTAATTTTATTATTCAACCAGTGTTATTATAATTGATATACTATTATAATTTTGAATTAGATTTTGTTTTATATTTTCTGTTTTCATTTTAATGTTAGTTAACATTTTAGCCATTTTTTTGTAATTTTTATCATTTATTAATATGTCAATTGGTCTATAATTTGTATCAAGTTATATATTTATAGCTATAATAGGAAAACTTCCAAGGCCACTCCCACCAGTCTGTTATGGATTTGCTTACCAGAGTAAAATACCGCCGTGCATTAGTAGGAAAAACTTCTTAGCAAACTTTTAGTCATAATGGTTTCAAGTTTTTTAGCTTCAATGAGTTTAGCTTGAGAAAGTTACTTTCGGTTTCCAGTAAAAGATCCAGCGCGTTGAAGGCAGCGGCTAAAGGCTGCAAAGGACTGAAGACAGAACAGAGAGAACACTACGATGGGAAACTCTGAAAAACCTCCATGTTTGTACTCAGCATGGAGGTTTCTCAGACTGTAATACTGTATTACCAAACTCTATTACCATGAACACAGTTTTTTTAGGCCAAAAAGAGAAATGAAAGAAACTGCCATTCAGTCAGAAGCAAAATGTTGTTGCAAACAGGTAAGCTATTGCTATAGTTACATTATACCATAATGCTGTTAAAAGAGTAGATATAGTACGATACAGTTTTCAAACCTACTCTTACAATAACTGTTTTGTTAATAACCCTCTGTTGATCCGAATGTCCGTGGGCACTTGGGCAGGGATACAAAAATGCAGAAGTAGTATAATGTTTTCATGAAAGCCTTGGAGCTGTCAGAGGCTGGATTCTGCTGACAAATAAACGTGAATTTCCCGGTCCAGGTAACACAGAGAACAAGTAAATATAGTTCACTTACATATACATAATTGGAACAATACAAAGGGGGTTGAAAATCAAAGTCGCATTTTAAATTCTAAATAAACCTTTGAAGGGATCCCCAAATCGCTTTTTCATATTAAATATATTTTCTTTTCAAAGTGTCTTTTTGGGGGATATATTAAATCTTAATTAAGAAGAACTTTCCTTATAGCTATACTCTGAGGAATCATTTACATGTGCCTTGGTTTGTGTGAATTCATCACAATTGTCTTTCTCGTTATTTACTGTCAAGCTTTTTATTACTTGCTTTTTTCATTACAATTTACCGTCCTCTCCGATGCGACCAATACATAACATCAAAGGCTTAATACAGATCATAGGTTTTTGTTTGAAGCATCAATAAATATACTGATTTAGCATTGTGCACGTTATGGCGGCTGACATGGAGGCAGTTTACCATATTGAGTGTTGTAAGACTCCCCACCAGGGTAATTATCTTGCAGATTGCTTCTTGCTAGACATCCTGATCCCCTTTCTTGACAACATGCTGGCACCATTAAATCAAGAGAGAGAACAATTCTCTCACATTGAACTCATACTGACAAGGATGAAAACTTGATATTGCTTAAGGTCGATACATGCTATGCATACATCTAAACGGGGCCAGAACCAATTTTAGCCGTTCAGATGCTGAACGTCTCTTTGAGTTAATTTTATCCCCTATGAAATCGCTCAGGGTCTGTTACAATCTGCTAAAGGGCAGATGCTATTTGAGAATGAAGGTCGTACGTGCACATCACCTTAAAGAAGTTTACAAAATAGCAACACTCAAATAAATATATAAATAATGCACAATGCACAAAACAAAATAGTGTTTCCCAGGAAATAGGTATGACTGGGCAGCACAGAACAGAAAAAAACATTGAACAAGGGCAAACCTAGACTGCCTTGAACTTGCCGTCCTTAGCAGTGACATGCTACGTAACTCAATAAAACAATCCAAGGACATTTCCCAAGTGAAAAAATGTACCTTGTACAAGTCATGGCATGTCTTCTTGTTCTCAGGGCACAAAGAGCTGCCTTGTTTTAAAAATGGTCGTGCCTGTTATCCCATTGAGTATTCTGTGATGTTAACCGCGGGGCGAAGTAAGCCACACGCGGCACACAGGTGTAAGTACTGAGGTTAACAGGCTGCGAGCACCTCTCATCTCTTCATTTTGCATATGAATTAAGTGCACACCAATGCTATTCATTTTATTATGATGTTCACAGATAAATCTCACTGAATTATACGAATAAACTAGATGTTTATTAAAGGGATAGTTCACTTTGAAATTAATTTTTGATATGTTTTAGCTTACCTCAAGGGCATGCAAGATGTAGGCGTCTTTGTTTCCACAGCATTTTCAATTTTGACATTTTTTGGTCAAACCGTTGTTATCTGTCAGTCCTATAATTCAGTTTTAGGGGGTCCACCTCAAAGAGCATGCACAGAGAAGTCAAAATTAAACATGATTTAATGACTCGTGAATGTAGGTACACACTGATGGCCTAAGACACGAAACGAGCGGCTTGTGTGAGAAAACGAACAGTATTTATATAGTTTTTACCTCTTGTTAACAGCCGTCAAACTGAATCAGATGTCCAACTGAACCGAACTGAACCGTGTCCAACGTATGCCGGAAGTGATCTCTTGCGCGTCTACGTCACGCATTGTTTACACGGAGATTTCGGAAGTTTTACCTTTCACTAAATATAATTAGATATATCAAAATCATTGCCATTTCCCGTATATCTAAATATGTTTAGTGAAAGGTAAAACTTCCAAGATCTCTGTGTAAACAATGCGTGACGTAGACGCGCGAGAGATCACTTCCGGCGTAACGTCTGGAGACGGTTCAGAGTCGGTTTAGTTGGACATCTGATTCAGACCAGTTCGACGGCTGTTAACAAGAGGTAAAAACTATATAAATACTTAGGCCATCTTAGGCCATCAGTGTGTACTTACATTCACGAGTCATTAAATCATGTTTAATTTTGACTTGCATGCTCTTTGAGGTGGACCCCCTAAAACTGCATTATAGGACTGACAGACAACAACGGTTTGACCAAAATATGTCAATATTGAAAATGCTGTGGAAACAAAGACACCTACATCTTGGATCCCCTTGAGGTAAGCTAAAACATATCAAAAATTAATTTCAAAGTGAACTATCCCTTTAATGAAGTGAATATTTAGTGATGATTTCCATAGTGAAAACAAATCCTTGAGTCATTCATTAGCAGTTTTTAATTAATATTTCAAAAAGACCAAGTCAGTTTGGTTCATTCCAAAGTCCCTTTAAGGGCAAGTCATTTACTTGGCGCAAGTCTGGCGGCCATCAATGAAATGAGTCCATTTTAGTCAAGTACAGCTCCTATCTCTTTGAATGGGGAAACATCAATTTCTCCAAATCTGTCCACCAACCTTATAAATAAATTTCATATATGAAATCACCAATGACATCTGACAACAACGGTCTAATAAACTGTGTTTTTTATGCTCAAATAGAATTTAAAAACCTATAATTCAGACTGGACCTGCCAATGCAAAGCGTGCGTCTCAGGACATTGCCGCTTTCATAGCAAGCCTAGCTTCTAAAGGCAACTGCAGTGACGCAATGACTTTACCAATTAGAGATTGGCTCTTTTAATAACTAAAAAGCAGGACTATTCCGCCATATTGCATGTTGCACTTTATCCTTTTAATAGTAATATGAGTGCCCCATCTTTGAATATCTAAAACCTTTGATCAGTCTAAGGCCCTGTTTACACCTATTATTAAGATGCCTGCTTGGTCAAACGGATCACAAGTGAAAGACACTAAGGGCCCTATTTTAATAATCTGAAATGCAAGTAACAAGCGTGAAGCGCAAGTAACTTTGTGGGCGGGTCTTGGGCGCTGTTGCTATTTTACCGGCAAGATGAATGACTCTTGCGCCTGACGCAAGTTTAAAAGGGGTTGGTCTGAAACTAATAAGAGCGTCATATCACATTCCCTTTAAGAGCATGATGAGCGAGGTGCGCTTGTTCCATGGCGCAATTCTATTATAACGGCGCATTTACCAGGCACGCTTCACAATAGGTTCACAGCCGAGGAGATCGATGTTCCCTGAGAATGGAACGAGGTGCTGCGTCTGATGGCGATGCTATGAGAATGCCTCTGCTTGATTATGTCTGAAGCACTTATACAAAGTTCTGTGTACATGCCGCAGCCTAAAAGAACCAGCTGATTGGTTCCTGCTGTGTCAGTAGCCAATGAGTTTGCTGCTCAATGTTTAAATATTCGGACAGCATTTTGTGCAGCGCACTTACAGAAACCCTCCAGCTCCACCTGTATAGATCTGCTATGGGTAATTCATGAATGTTATTTTGGAATGTTATTATTTAGCAGACCTATTCCGCCAAGACCAAACATTTCAACATTGTCATATCCATTACCAAGCCAAACACCCAGAGAGTTGTCATGACAGAAGTGTAATCAGTCATTGGTGGAACGCCATCCCATAGGGCAAGACGTCTTAACCAGGAAGCTTTAAAGGATACCCGGACCAAACATTGGCAGCTTCTGTTTAACTAAAGTAAGTCACTCACAGGCATTTAGGAAGTATGGCTGTGATGCAGCATCTCATTACCTTCTATAGGAACATTATTTTTTTATAACATTATTTTTAACATTCTTTTTTATTTCATTTATTAAAAAAAGGACATTTTTGGAAACGTATTTTTGTTCTGTGTACCTTTAGCTGATGTGGTAGAGCATGGCACAAGTAAAGCCAAGCTTATGGGTTAAGCTGAATTTAATGTTTACCTTCAATTCACTGCAATTTGCTTAAAATAGTCAGCCAAATACATTCATTCTGAGTCAGGGGTAAAATGACCACTACACAGCAAGTCTGGTTTGGGCATGCATTGGACATTTTGCATTCTATTTGCAAGGTCAGTGCTGCTTGTCTCCTGTCATTTGTGTTAAACAAGACACAAAAGAAGTGATGACATTGGATTTTCAGCAAAGGGTCACAGACTACCAATATCTTTCAAAATTCTGTGACCCCAAAGGGACATAAACAAACAATGGATCGATAAAAAGGAAGGATTCTTGCTGGAGGGAACGCAAGTGTCAATAAGAAACAAATTGAATCACCTTCATAAATGTGGTCCCCATGGCGCTGATCATATTTCAAATTCTTTATTCAGACACTGTGGGAAAAGCACAACCTACAAACACATATTCCTCCCCTGCTGCTTAGCTGTACCAATAAAGAGTAGATGGCACAGGTCAAAGAACAATAAATTGAGGTGAAGCCTAGCAAGATTATACATTAAAACAGTATAGTGTTGTTGTTTTGATCAATAGACAAATACCCCTGTAGGACAGATGAATGCATAACTGATATGTGGTGTGATGAAGGGCTGTGGTTTATATAGCCAAGACTACAACAATTTAAGTTATCAAACTTAACAATTTGTTTCGGTCCTAACAGGCAGTGTATTAGTAATGGAGAATTCCAAATATCCTATTGCAGCAGTGAGGCCTTAAGATTTGGTTCAACTTGGTTTTAAAATAATCGTGTTTAACAGCAGAATTTGAGGTAAAAAACTACATTACCCATGATGCTGAAAATACTTAAATATTTGAATATGCATATTTTCCAATAAACTTAAACTATGTTGTTTTTATATAGATAAGTCATATTTTTAAATGGGTAGCTTTATATATTTCTCCTCTTATATTGTTGTTTTTAATCCGAGTATGCTTTTTGCAATGCTTTGTGGGATTGTTTCCATCACTAAAGCCATTAAGTGAACAGTCTTGTACCTTATAGATATTTTTGTCTGATTTCAAATACTTTTTTGCTTCAAATCAAAGTTTGTAATGTTATGATTCACCTCGTAGCTGGTTGGCTTGGTTCATGGCTTAAAATGCTTTAGACTTGAAGACTTTTCTTAAAGGGCACCTATTATGCAAAATTCACTTTTACATGGTGTTCGAACATGTGACTGTCTCTTCTGTTAGAACTCGTTTATGAAAATGAACTAATATCTTTTTGTGTCATTTGGTTCATTCAATGAACGAAATGAACGAATTGACTCGGAAAAAGATTTGTTCATTTTGATGAACGAGTTCGAACAGGAGAGTCACGAACGCGCATCACAGAACAGAGCAAGGCGACCATTTGAGCTTATAAAACTTAAACTTTGTATTTTTTTTTTTTTTTTTTTTAAATGACCAATCGTTTCACTTGATAAGACCTTTGAACAGTTTGCAGTTTACACTGAAACCTGTCTTTTGGACCTTGAACCATTTGGTTCCCAGTAAAGTCCATTATATAGAGAAAAATCCTGGAATATTTTCATCAAAAACCTTCATTTCTTTTTTCAACTGAAGAAAGTTTTTTTTGTTTTTTTAAAGTGAACTACTCCTTTAATGATGGAGTTGAATTCTTTATTCAACAGATTCGTTCAAAAATCCTAAATCGTTTAACCTATAGCTAAACACTGAATGGGTAGGCTAATTAAATAAATTACTCTTCTCATTCTGTCAAAAATGCAAATATTTTGAGGAATAAAACATCTGTTGCTTGGAGACAATGAAATGATTACTCTTATTTCATACTAGTGTTCCAACAATAAAAAGCTTTGTTTTGTTTGATTCTTTGTGTGTGTTTTCCCCCATACTGTTTCCACATACTTGTTTAAGGGAGGTAGCCTATTTCTAAGCTCATCTCTGTTTGAGTTTTTCCTCTTTCACAGCAGGTGGGCTACATCTACCATTGAAGTCTCAACAGTGGGTAAGCAACCAACTTATTTAAAAGTAATGACATTTTTTCAAAAAAACATAACAGCATGTTAAAATAAATCATATTGAGGTCCACCATAGATCAAAGCACACTGTAACTGTGTTGTACACTTTAACTCTGTTTAACAAAGCACCCGTAACCCAGCTGCTGACTGAGGAACGGCTGGTTTTCGGATGCGTAGGAACGTGGGTGGAAAAAGAAGTTTACAGGGAGAGTGTTGTGCATATTTATTGTTGTTTTTTTATGCATTGTGTTCAAACTTTTATTGAAAACTGAGGATAATGATGGGGATGATGATATTATATATTTATGAACAAGACAATAGTGGAGCTACCCAAATCTTTTGATGTGGACGTCAAAGTCTAACAAACCTAACTTGGCCTACAAACCAAGAAAAACGTATATATATAATATATAAATACCAAGGGGTATTTAAATGCAGGTTCACTTGGAGCGAGGATAAACTTATATTCTGTACAGAATCCTATATGGTCACTGAAATCCTAAGAAAAATCCCCCAAATAAATTTTGGGGGATTTTTATTTTTAATGAAACATCCTGTGTTTTTTGAACGATGCATCCTTAAAGTTCTTCTGGTATGCTGGAAGACTATTAATTAACTTAACCTGGTCAGACAGATCAATACAGACTTCTGCTCTTGTTTAATTGGTCCTCATCTTTTGGCACATGTCCACCGTACATGTTAATGTTTCTGGGCATGATTTCAGAGTGTGAAGAAACACCAGCTGTTCATGCTAATAAAAACTGAGAGGGAAGAAAAACGGGATGCAGAGAGGGAGGGGGTATAAAAGAAATAGCTGCCATTTTACAGAAGCTATTTTAAGATTTTGTAAGAAGGAATGCATTTTAATACTGCATGGCATTTCAGCAAATCATTCTGATTAATATTTTCACAACCTTTTCTCATTGTGACAGTCCCTCAGGCACAGATGAGACATATTTATAAAGTCTTGTCAGAGGTCAGTGTTTTTATACAATGCAATTATTTTCACTTTCACTGGTCTGCAAGGTCACTACTTAGGGATCAAATGCGTCTAACAACATGATGTACTTCATGCACATTTTAATCATGTGTATAATTTTCATGTGTCCACACAACATTTGCATTGTCACCAAACCTGAATAATCTGCAATTTTGTTCACTCACCTTAAAACATATGAAGACTCCAGATAATCACTCTCTTCTAAAACCTAGTGAGCTTCTTACCTGGACAGCATTTTATGCATCTCAAGCACATGGAAATGGCAGCCCATATAAAACATTTTAGGCTTTTATACATTATAGAACATTCAGACATATTTCAAATGCATATACTCCTCTTTTAATTACATGATAAACTTTATATGAATAGTTTATTAGATTATAATTAGTTTGAATTAATATATTCAAGCTTGCATAGTTTTTGTGTTTAGTGTCTGTTGTGGACACAAATGACACTCCTTGTTGTTAGTTTAGATCTGTAAGGACTGCTATTTGTATGACACAGACCCTGTGTCCCAATGTCCATACTGTCCATCCTAAATAGTATGAGAAGTGTGCCCTAAAGCATGTATTTTGAAAAGAGTGTCAAAATTCCCTGGATGGTCTACTATTTCCAGTAGATTTTTAAATAGTGGATCCATACACACTATAAATGCAAATATTGGCCACAACCCATTGAGCTCTGGAGGAGGATTCATTTCAGAACTACAAACACATTAAAAATCGTTAAAAACATGACGGATATGCACACCCGACGGTGAGACGTTTAAATGCAGGGTGATTATTGAGTGACTAATAATCAAAGTTTAACCTGAAATATTTATTTAATGTTGTCCGTGTTATATTTCATCTGCAATAACAATGTCGACCTTTATAAATATCATTTTGGCCATTTCCTTTTAAATGCATTATGCATTAATATGAGGAGAATTCTCCGCATGAAAGACCTGCGACTGAGGATCAAAGAGCTACTGTGTGCATTTCTGTCCGATTCGGTAGGGAATTAAATGAAAAGGAGGATTTTAACAGTGACAATATGATTGAAGGGCCAGTTTACAGTGACAGGATGCGACAGAGAGCGACCGTTAAAGACGCAATTGCATGACGTGATAGTATTTCCCAAAGCTTGTCTACTCTTTTGCTACACACTCAAAAGTATGTACTTTTTCTTTACTTTGTCTATGTACTATGCCCTAAGAGTACATACTTTCATGGCATAGTATGGGAATTGGGACACAGCATGACAGCTATTACCATAGTGTTCCAAATCAGCAACCATTTCAGTTCGGATGATGCCTTAGGGGCTGTTCACGCACAAAACGCACTCTTGCATTGAAAAACAGCTTGGCAGAGCGCAACAGCGTGGAACACAATGCAGGTGTCACAAGAAAGTTTCTAAAAACATGGTGTGCTTAAAAACTACCAAACGAGTAAAAACAGTTAGCAAACTTCACATAGAACAGTGGTTTGCTCAACCAGAAAACTTCCAAGGGGTCCAGAGGATGACGTTTTAAATATTTTCACAATCGATTCACAAATGTATTTTTATTTAGAGTTAAAACTAACCAATATTAGACCTGCAAATATTGTCAAGTAATACAAGTTTGAGAACCACTGATCAAGTCCCAGACGTCGGGCCAGATTCAGCCCACATCTGGTATGTGTTGAATCCACTTGTACCAGATGTTGCCTGCATGTTTTTGCATTACACGAGCATTGATGTTCTGCAGGCAGTACACAAAAAGGCAACTAGATAGATTTTAGGACCAAGCTTATGTGTGAGCTGAGATTCGTTTAATCAGGAGCCAGGACACTTTAATACAGGGAGGACAGCTGGCTGTCAAGTTTGGTGGACACACCGATGGCTAGCAGTGTGATTAGTTCCATTGTGTTAATCATGGCTCTCAGAGCATCTGTCTGATGACCGTCAAAGCAGAAAAAAAAAGGAAAGCCGTTCAGTGAGTCGCAACAACACAGAAAATAACAGGACCTGCTGGCCAAGCATTCTTTGAGTGTTTCTTTGTCAATCATTCTCAGAGCAAAGCCTTGAGTAGTGATCAGACATCCTTGGCCCAGTTTATTTTTACCATGCAAATAGTCGGAAAAGTAAAATAACACCTAATATTTTATAGATATCAAATGCTTGTCCAAAAATTATGGATAGTATGACATAACAACTGATTTACATTAAATGTACTTAATTTACAAACCATTTATACACATTTGAATAGGCCTGCATAATGTCATGTTAAACTGATAAAACATGTTTGATGTAATGCAAATGTCATTTTGTAAAGCTTTGAGTTATGATCATTGATCATTAGGTCTATTAATTAAATACACGTTCACTAAGCAAATTGATGGGTAAACATTATCAGCCATGACCATTACACTGAATAGAAATCTATTAAACGCTGTAGTTGTGCACAGGCAACATAATTATATTGTTTGCTCATAAATTAAAAATGGCTTTTAACATTTAAGAGGGGCACTGGCATGGGTTTGCATTGGAATGAATGGCACAAACCCAGATCCCATGGGTTGACATATGTTAATATGTTCTTTGGCTACACTCTTACTCGCTGTTCTGCACATAAGCCTCAAGCAAACAAAACTAAAGAAGTAAATTATACATGAATTATACATATTCAAAACAAAAAATGCCAAGTCATTCGCATTCAAGTCACAGACACTAAAATGTTGGATTTTATGAATCTGTTTGAATTCAGAGACAAAAATGTTACAGTGTACACAGAGCATGTTTTATTGGAGTGATCGCAAAAGGTCACACGTGTCCACTACAAAATGCCACCCTGCCAGCATGCCATGAATTTAATCAAATTCAGTTAGAAATGAATATTTAGCTGCCATGGTGGATGGTGCAAAAACCAATACAAAGATTCTGAGAATGTCTCATAAATGTGCCATGTGTACATTTCAGTATTTGGGTTTCCGTTTTCTATTGATCAGTTTTAGGACATGTCAGGGAACATAAAGCAGTACTGAAAAGTGGTTAAAATATGTATGGAAAGTTTAAATAAAATAAATATTCATGAGTGATTCACTGAATTCATCGATTTATACAATCATACAGTAGGCTACTATCGTGTTTCATTCAGGAATGAAGCTGACAGACTTTTAGTGACTCATTGCATCATTTATTAAACTGATTTGTTCACAAATTAATTAAATTAAGAAACTAAATGATTCATTGACTTAAATGATTTGTTCCAAACAACTGTGTTGCAGTGGTTATAATGTTGCTTTGTTTGTAACTATTCTTGTTGACGGAGCAAAAAAGATAAAATGATAAACAAAATAACTGCCAATATTGTGTCTAAAATGTAACACACACACACACACGCAGGCCATATATTAGGTACACCTGTTCAACTGCTTGTTAACACAAGTATTTAATCAGCCAATCCCATGGCAGCAACTCAATGGATTTAGGCATGTAGAAATGGGCTGCTTCCAACAACTTAGATAACTGACTTGTTCCCTCGCTGCCCTATCAGAAAATGACTTTGCAGGCAGCGTTTGCACATATATTGTAGGTACCTCACAAAACTGATTTTGAGAGCTGCTAACTCCAAGAGGAAGGATTCTTGAATACCAAATGTCACAACACTCTTTCCAGATCCTGGTTGGCTCTCTCGGTTTGGCCATTGCTCTGGGGATGAAACCCAGAGGATAGACTGACGGTCAGTCCCAATGATTTACAAAATTCTCGCCAAAATTTGGACACAAATTGGGACCCCTGACGGAAACCAAGTCTATCGAGAGGCCGTGTTAGCGAAAAACGTGGTCTACCACAGTGACCACTGTCTCCTTGGCAGAAGGTAATTTGGGTAAGGAAATGAAATGAGCCGCCTTCGAGAACCGGTCCACTACGGTCAAAATGACCATCTTGCCCTGGGAGGGTGGTGATAAATTCTAGCACAATGTGAGACCAGGGTCTTGAAGGGACAGACAGATTGGAATAACCCATCTGGGGTCGATTGGAGGTCTTACCAGTGGCACAAACCGAGCAAGTCAAGACAACTAGAAATGTTGCGAGCCATTAATGGCCACCAGAATCGTTGCTTAACCAAAAAAAAAAACCCGAAATGCATACAAAAATGCATACGGATGCATCTTGTCATCTGTGGAAGAGCATTGGGAAAGAACTGTGCCTTTCCCCACCTCTGATGCATCAACCTCCACCACGACACAAACTGATGTGAGGGATCAGGGGCTATCAAGATGGGAGATGAAACATAGCTACTTTTCAGTTTGGCAAATACAGCCTTGGCTGTATCGGACCACCTGAACGGAGTTCTGGGGAGGTCAAGCCAGTCAAAGGAGCGGCTAGTTGGCTGAAATTGCAAATGAAATGCCTATAGAAATTGGCAAAACCCTGAAAACTTACAGGCCTTACAGGAATCTGGACTCTGCCAATCTAACACAGCAATAACCTTATCAGGATCCATACGCACTCCCAGAGACGAGACAATGTATCCTAGAAAAATATTGCATTTCTCTGCCTTGACAAAAAGCCTATTCTCTAGGAACCTCTGAAGTACTCGTTGGACGTGCTGCACGTGTTTCTGGAGTGAAGAAAAGAAAATCAATATGTCGTTCAGGTAGACATACTGTATATGTACTGATCTACAATATCTCGCAGCACATCATTGACAAGTGCCTGGAAAACTTCTGGGAAGTTGGACAGCCCAAACGGCATGACCAAATATTCAAAGTTTCACCTGCTGCCTCGATCCCTTGGTCAGATCGTTCTGTCATGTGCGAATAAGGAGGAGAAGGCAAAAGCAGCTTAAGTCTTGTTTATTTGTAAATAAAAGACAAGACAAATTTGTGAGTATATAGGCACTGCTGATCAGATGCAGCTGGCGCAGTGGACGAGATGCAGCTGATCAGCAGTAGTGATCTGTGACCACGCCCACACAATAAGAATGACATGAGACAAGAAGGATAATGAATTCTTGAACCGTGACAGTCACAAAGCTCAAAACTGGTTTCTTGAACATGATATTGAGCTCACTTTACTCAAATGGTCTCCACAGTCACCAGGTCTCAATCCAATAGAGCATCTTTGGGATGTGGTGGAACGGGAGGTCTGCATCATGGATGTGCAGCCAATAAATTTCCAGGAACCAAAATCTCTAAGGAATGTTTCCACTTCCAGGTTTTTATTTTCTTATTTCTGTTTTAATATATTTTAAAGTTTTACTTATTCCTGTGATGGCAAAGCTGAATTTTCACCATCCATTACTCCAGATTTCAGTCACATGACGGTTCAGAAATTATTCTAATATGCAGATTTGATCATGCTCACAAAATATTTCTTATCATCAATGTTTTCAACATTGTGCTGCTCAATATACTCAGCAAAAAAAAAAAAAAAAAAAAAAAAAGAAAAGAAGAGAAATGTCCTCCCACTTTCAAACATAAGCTGTTCAAACATAAGCTTCAACAACCGAGTAAAGACATTTGATGAACAGAAATGGAATAATGAGTCTGTGATCAGAGCGGGGTTCAATAGTGGCCACTATAGTGCATCTCATCTTAAGGGACTGAGCCAGATTCGCCAGTTCTTGCTATGAAATGTTACTCCTTTCTGAACAGAGTGTATATGTACATAAACACACACACACACACACACACACACATATATATATATATATAGCGGTCAGTGAAAGTGGGAGGTCCGTGTGGTGCCTTTTTATTATCCGACAAAGGTCTGACACAAATCAAGATATTTAACAAGTGCCATGAAAGCATGAGACTTGGGAGCTTTTGATGGCATGCACGGGTAGCTATAGCAACAGAAATTTCCTTGTGCAGTGGCTGAGACCTCTTGTGACAGGCCCACTGCTTATTGGGTGATCGGATAACCTGTGATGCTTGTTTGTTTGGAAAGCAGCAAAGGCTGCAAAACTCCTGAGCAAAAAGAATGCAGTTCGGCAGTAAACCTTGTATTACAATTTTTTTTTTTTTTTTTTTTTTAAGTAAATCCCTTTGTCCACATCATTGCATGTGCACCGAGGCATTTCAGTCATTTAGACTTGAATTCTGTAGCAGGTTAATGATGAAAGCTGACAGACAAGAAGAAAATTCACGGCAAGCAGTGTAGGCAACCTATTACCGAACAGCATAACTGACAAGAATAAAACATAAAACTATCCATTCAAAACACCATTATAACATCTCACAGATTGAATGCAGTCATTGTTAGCTGTAAGTGGCATCATTACCCGGCGTAAGGCACGAGAGAGCTAGGGATCAGAGTTGTCTATCATGAGAGCTCCAGGGTGCTGTGACTCAGAAAAGATCAGTACTCTAAGCTGACTGTAGCACTGCGGCCTGCTCATAACATACTAATTAACCCACTCCGATCGGCCGCGTATGCAAGCGTTGATAATGAGGATGCACATGCCTTCCCCTTTTGGGCCCATAGGATTGCTGTTTTTCCCAGGCAACAGGCGAGACATCATTAGTGTCAATGTGCATGGTTACACATGCCGAGGTCATGATGAATCTTTAATGGAGCGACGTTTACAGTATTAGATGCACAGCACAAGACATCCACTGCTCAAGACATGCAGCAGGTGAAGATTTCATTGTAATTTCATGAGGAAATGCACTCCTCTTCACCCAAGTTTTTTTTTATACTCCACACACTTCAGCTATACTGCAATCACAAGCTATCCGCAGTTTATCACAAAGCCTGATTTCCTAGTTTCTGATTGGCATGAGTACTGATAAGTTCTAATGAGGATGTAGTGAGATTCATATATAGCAGTTTCAATGATGAACACTTCCGACAAAACGCTTTGGATCCCGTTTACACCTCTAATCAGAGCAGTTGGCCTGTGATCCGATGTTAAAAACAGGTCCAAAAGGGGCTGAAGGTAATAGAGCACCACAAAATCTTTGTTGTTTGACAAATGGTTAGCGGTTCAATAGGGAAACTAAATTCTCTGAGCCTTGTAAGATCTAACAATGCCTCTTAATTTCAGAGCATCTTATCTTTAAATGGTTTTCTTTATCTCACCACAATGTCAGGACTAAGATTTCATACTCCACCTGAACATTGTTTTGACTGCAGTACTTGGCTCTTAAAGTCATCATGGATGCGGTTGGGTGTGTCTGTGCAGACATTGCAGGGCTGTGATGGAGGATTCATCCCCAGTGACAGGTGTTTGATTGCAGGCCATGATTAGAAGCAGCTCTGCCTTGGAGAGAGCTCTCCCTTCTCAGCTGACAATGTGAATTAGAAAGCCCAGCACCTCTGAGCCTCTGAACGCACACACATAAACCTGAGCTTTAGTGGGAACACCCCTGCATGCAGATCCATACAGTACATGTCCGCTTCACTGACACTGTCAGAGCTCTCAACATCATAATCATGAACTAAACTCATGAAACTAAGAGGGGCTGGAGCATTTGAATATCACTTTACAATTCAAATGATTCAAAAGCAGATTTACAAAGAACAAAATCCAAACCAAAGTGAGCAAAGTCAACTATAGCAAGAAAACTTGTAATGAAATCACTGTAGAATCTCTCTCACCTTAATTTAAATGCTATTTCACAGAAGATTTCATATTTCTAATATCACTTATAGATGTTGTATATAATGTCTCCCAGTAAGTTGGGACTTTTTTTCCCATCAAATTCTGGTCATTAGTTTGGGTACCTCTTGCAACCTCCCAGTTATATTTTCTACTTTCAAGGCATCCTCAATTTGCCTCAGAAGACACTGATGAATTCTGACATGTTTATGTTTGTGGTTCAGTGTCAGGCAGGCAACATTTTTACCTCCACCTGACAGTGTTGCATCACTTGTCTTCCAAAAACACATCAGAGAATATTCCTTTGGGAGACACCGCTCCATCAAAAGATGGAACAACATTTCAGATGTTTGGAGGAAGTGAGTAATGCTTCCCTGCATCTCTGATACAGTACTGCTGATGCTCTGCTAAAAGAAATTGGCAAGAAAAATGAACTGCTTTCTATTTACACTGACAATCCCAGTGGAGTTTGGCAAGATTTGAGGGGTATCTGACATCATGAACAGGAAATCTTAATTTCATGCACTGATTGAGAGATGACAGCTGAAATCCTTTCAGACATAGTACTCCAAGACAGTAGCATAGTGTCGGGCCAGAACCGTCCACATATAGTAGACGTGGAATCCACATGTACCACACGTGATGTGGCCCGGATCTGGGCCGACACCATGTTGCTGTCTGTGGCAGTACTGTGGTACAGTGATGTTATCAGATGGTAGAACCTCTTTGGTACTTTATATTCTTTACACAAATGGGTCTTTTAAGAACTGATCACTGATTGGTTCTTTGCAGAACCAAATATGGTTCTTCTGTTGCATTACTGCAAAACACCCTTTTAAAAAAAACTTGATAATCATTTTAACACATGTTATTTATATGGTACTTTAATACGGTAATACAATACTTACAAAAAATATGACCCTTACAAAAAAGTATTAGGTAACACTTAAAGCTATGGTATACGATGTTAAAAATCGGTCGAGACGGTAGGGAAGTTTTAAAAAACTCATCCCGCCCCTCCACACACACCCCCCTCCCCTCTGTGCTACCTGATCCCTGACGTATGTCACGTTTGAGTTCACGTCAACGCAAGATTAGCAACACATGAAATGTTCTAAACTCCCCACCACCATTATAATACTACTAGTATTGCTAAGGTTTTCAGTAATTGTTATTGCAGCACGCAGCGCATCTTGTTCAAATTCCGATCGGCTCGAACAGAAACCTCGAACAAGAAATATAATTACTTTGAACCGCGATCGCCGATGCTAAACGGCTAACATTCCAATGCCGACCGGCAGCATGAGCAAGTTGTCAAACTGATAAAAAAGCCACATAACACGTCACACCATAAAAGAATAAATAAATGTTTACCTGCTCAACAAAAAATCATCCGTGTCAGCGTCGTTTTCAGCCCCAGACCTCCCTGAAGCTTTCTCCAATGGTCAATGAAGGATGCTATTTTTATCCTACTTAGAGTCCGGCGTTCTTCACATTTCTTTTTAATCTCTGATCTTTCCTCCACAGACTTTCTCTTTCGTCCAAACTTTACAGTAGGGGCAAGCAGGGGCCGCTTGCTGTTGTCGTTTATATTTTTATCCATTGCTTTATCCATTGCTGATCTGACGCTACTAGCTAGCTACCATAGACAGTCTGTCAGCTGTTTGCTCACGCACGGAGGGGGGCGGGTGCGGTTAGGTTGGAGACGCGAGCGCCAGGCGGAGTTTCAAGTGGAGCTGGTGATTGGATGAGAGCAGTTGACCAATATAAGCTGTGCGGCCGCACGGCTTACATTGGTCAACTTTTCTGCGGCTGGCCAGCCAATAGAGTGAATGGATTTTTTTCGTTCTTTTTTCTATTCATATTGTTAGGATTGTACTATATAACCATAACCAGCATCTAAACGAGGATATTAATAATGAACAATCTTTGAAATCGTATACCCTAGCTTTAAGGTAACAATAAGGTCTTATTTGTTAAAAGGTGCAGTCTGTAAGAATGGTTGAATTAGGTACCGCAGTCCAAATTCAAAATATCGGAGATCTGTGTCCCCTGCCCCCTCATCCTCAGACTCGACGCTCAAGCAGGTTGCCAGTTTGAGGACACACAATATGAACGAGCGCAATTGACAACGTAAGCCGATGAGACTTACACACTGTTTAAGCTGATGAGTGGATTTAACCACATTTTAATATGCTCATTCATAAAGATTTTTAGGTGGATACCGAGGCTTTTTAGGTTGGGTAGAATCTGCAATCTCTGACCCAGTTTGTTTACTGGCTGCAATTCGCTGCGTTTCATGCCAACTGGCATCCCGGGGTGTCGAAATACTATTGGGTGAACTGGCAGTGGGCGAGATCACACAGACCAAAACAAAAACAGACATTTCAACATGGAACACACATTTCAAAGTAAAATAACTGTAGATGTGTTTTTCAGAGAAACGATGTGAACTCAGCATGTTTCCTAAATATCTGCAAACATATGCTATTTTTATCCTTTAGTATCAGCACTTTTGTCATTAGTTAATGCATAAATTGGCATGACGTACACTCACCTAAAGGATTAAAGAACACCTGTTCAATTTCTAATTAATGCAATTATCTAATCAACCAATCACATGGCAGTTGCTTCGATGCATTTAGGGGTGTGGTCTATGATACTATTAAAAATGACATGGTACTAAAATGTCATAAAAGTACTATGGTACTTCCAGAAATATTGTGGTAAACCTGATATAATTTCTGTATCATGGTACAACTACATTACTTTTTATAAATCCATGTTCAAACAAACAGGAAAAGGTCTAAAACAAAATCTCCAAAAACATGAACCATGCAGGTCTGAAAAAAAAAAATAGACATTCAACCAGAAATCTGATGTAATTATTTATATATTTATTTGGTGGGGGGTTTGAGGATGAAAGGGCTGATTTCTCTCCCATCCTTGCTGCTTACTCCGTTGTTTAATTGCACTTTGATCATGATGTCTTGAGATTTAAAATACCACAAAGATCCATCATGCAATGAGCCATGTGAGCGATACTTAATATTTCCATTGATGTGAGAGATTTAGATGACTTAAATTAATTATAAGCTTCATGTCATTTGAGAGCCTGTGATCACGCAGCTATTAATAAACAATAAACTACAACTATTTTAGAGGATTGTGCTTCAAAGTAGACAATGTTGAAATCTACACCCCCAAAAGCTCATTTATCTCTTTTTGGGTTTGTTTTGAATTATGCCTTTATTATTATTATTATTATTTTTTAAATGCAAACATTCACAACCAAAAAATCCAGACAACAGACTCACTATCACAAAAACAAGGCTGTGTACCAATTGACATACTATCTGTCCTAAATGTGTGTTAGTGCAAACAGTTTGTAGTATAAATACAAATTTAGACATTTTGCAGTATTGTGCATGTATGCAGATTAGGACACAACCAGTGTCTAAATGAGGTTAGATATGGTTCAAACACTTATACACTTGAGTAAATGTTGCGTAACATCTTCTAGTCACATCAGGAGGTAATAGACCTTTGATATAAGCCTAAACCACAAAATGTGAATGAGGACATGACCCCGTGTTATATCATAAGCTTTTGCGATCGATTACCTGCCATACTGACTCTGAATCGGAAAATATCTCTCAGTCAGAGATGCTGCTGCTTGTTTTCACATAATCCTTGCTTTTTGAAAGACTCCAAATTCATTTAGATTCAAACCTCCCTCTCCTTTTTCACAGCCCACTATCTCACTCAGTGTTTCTGGGACACAGTAGACAGCTCAGATGAATGACCTCAGCCATGGCATTGCTCCACGCATGCTGCATGCCAGTATACACACAGACTTGTCATGCCAGCAAGTCAAGAATTTGATAGAAAATGGCCCTATTAGCTTCAGATGCTGATCCTGAATCCATGTAGAAAACAAATATATATATATATATATATATATATATATATATATACTGTATGTGACTTACCTAAGCCCAAAACTTAAAGAGCTGTTTAACTGTTGTGCGCTCAGATTACAAAATTAGGTTGCAAAAAATAATGATTAATAGTGAAATCTCATTATATTAAGACATCGCGATCAGTTTCTGAATCCAAAGCTTCCTGTGTTTAAGTGGAAATGACGACATTGCATCACTGAACTACTAAAATTACTTCTCCCAAATAACAATGTACAATAAACCACAAGAAACATCAGTTAAAGGGGGGTTGACTGCTTTTTTTTCTTTGCATGATTTTATTTATGGGGTGCAATATAAAATGTATTCATGGTTTTTCTTTTTTTAAAAGTCTTATTTTTCATAAACTTCCCCTTTATTGTCAACCGCGCTCTCCTCTGTCCCCTAAACAACCGGTCGAGTCTATGAAAACACTCCCTCAGAAACAGGCAGTGGGCTCAGATTGGTTAGTTTGGCCCGGTGTGTTGTGATTGGCTAAACTGTTGCTCACGACGTCCAGAAGATTAACGGCCATTACCTTTACGGGCGAAACGTGCATGTCATGAGGTCCGGCCCAGATGTAAATATGTGTCGAACTCCAGTATCAGTTTGAGGCAGAATCAGACCAAGAATGCCGCGATGAAGAGAGTTAAACAGAACCTCACCACACACGGCTCTTAATAAACGTTTCTGAATGATAATTTGCTACATTTTTTAACTTTAGACATGTTTGTTTTACACAATTGCATCTGACTGGCAACAATAGCAACTGACTGGCTACTAATGTTAAACACAAACAGCGTTGGCAAGTTTACGTTCTTGATCAAATCGAAAATTACGCCATAAAGCATATGAAGAGTTCAGATGCAAAAGCCTCTAAATGCCATTTGAAATTTTCTTCTTTAATAATGATTTTTATCAAAGTTGTATATTTAAGTTCAGTAATTTCACTTAAATAACAATTAATAGGTAATTATCATTGCCATTTAAGTGAAATCACTGAACTTAAATATACAAGCTTGATAAAAAATGATCATTCTAGAAGAAAATTTCAAATGGCACTTAGAGGCTTTTGCATCTGAACTCTTCATATATACATGAAAAATACATTTACAACATTAGTACTTGTTTGTACGCGTTTGTCGTAGACACAAAATAGCATAACTAGTAGCTATGAAGCCAGCGCTGGCATTTGAAAAAAAATAAAACAAGGCTACGTCTGGAATATACATGCAAATACATTTAATATTATGAAGTCTTAGCCTACAGGTTGTGGCCCAACAACTGCTGCCTCTGGTTTTAAAGTTGAAAGTGCATCATGTTTTAGTAACAGTTTCTTGTTGAATCTGGTGTTGAATTCATGGAGATTCTGGAAGCTGTCTTCCGTAAAATGCGCAGCACAGAGAGCTAGATTACGATCGTCATTTTCAGGAACATAATCAAACATAAATTGTATCCATTGTTGACGAAGTAAAGCGTCCGTGGGAAACTCGAACACAGAAGACCTGACAGTTGGGTGAACATAACGCACTCGACTAGCCGCAGAAATATGCGCATGCCCTTTTTTTGCATATTCCGGAGGGAGGGGTTGATGCAAATGTGTGGGTTAGTGACGTCTAAAACCCAGCTGTAGTCCCAATCGAGTCGTTTTTGTAGGCAATATACTTCCTGATTTTTAAGACGATATCTCTGCTTTCATTGAACTTTCAGCGCTGCAACTTTACAGATACTGTTCCTGCACCAACAGCAACATTACACACTATTTAAAATAAAAAAAAATGAAATCGCAATCAACCTCCCTTTTAATGTGACTTTACTAAGTACAACAAGTTCCTGGATATTTGGTGATCCTGGAATAACATTTCAATCAACCAATCAGATTTGAGGGACAATTTTACAGTTTAGGCTATGTCAAGTTTTGGCTTATACCCAGGGTTAGGTGCTTTTCTGTGTTTTCACTGATCATTTCCCTCTGATTTTTGGGAAAAGTTATGGGTAGGGATAGGACAGAATATTCGAACAAAAATTTTGTTCCAGAGGAACTTGTCTTACTTGGCAAAACCACAATGGCCAAGAAGGATCAATTTTAAAGTAGAAGAAATAAATCAGACCACTGCAAATTCAACCATTTCAGGTTTTATATTATCCTCTTATTTTATATTATCAGCATAATTGCATCATATTTTGCCTGTTGAAACAGTTTGGTGTTATATATATGCGTGTGTGCGTGTGTGCGCGTGTGGAATTAATTCATTGTCATAGTTACAGTGAGCACCCGGTCATACATTGGAGCTTTGGTTTACTGTGGTGGAAAAACAATTCCATTAGACTGAATTTAGTCGTTTTATTGTTTAGCTGTACTTTGTTTTACCAGTTATAAAATCTGCAAAATAATGAAACACACCATATAAATACAAATGTTGTTCAGAAGTTTGGGGTCGGTAAGATTTTTTTATGCTTACAGAGGCTGCTATTTTAATATATTTTAATGTATTTTCTTCCCTTTTGATGGCAAAGCTGAATTTTCAGCAGCTATTATCAAATGATCATTCAGAAATTGTGTTAAATGTTTTTTTTTTTTTTTTGTTTCAGGATTTTTTTGATGATTTCAAATGAACAACATTTATTTGAAATAGAAATCTTTTGAAACAACGTAAATGTCTTAACTATCACTTTTAATTGTTTTATGTCCTTGCCAACTAGATCTGTAACAGAGAACATTGTGTGTTTGTTGATTCTAATTTCTCCATTACATGCTGTTTGAGTAGATAACTACCCACGTAGGCATTAGCACCAGTGACACTGAAAATCTTGAGTTGTTGCAATTCAAATGAGGTTTAATAAAGAGAAAAGAAGTGCAAGAATGTACAGTGCATGACATGTGCCTCACAGGCTCTGGTATGCCTTAATCTCATTACTTGAAAAAAAAAATGAAGTCTTGATTATTTTCATGTTGTCAAGCATATCCACCTCCAGTACTGGTGGCAGGCAGCCTGTTCATCTGTGTCTTTGACAGATTTAGTGTGCAGATAAGAAGGCAGCACTAGCTAATAAACGTCAACATGAATACCCAATATATCTTATTCACATCACAGTTAGAAAAGAGTAAAAGCATGCATTTGTAATACATAGACAAGCTGCTATATTTGTGCATATCACATCTCAGGTAATTAACCACCTAATGGCAGAATCACACAGGGAAAGAAAACATTAGCTCAGTTTGTTGTAATACAGTGGCGCAACCCTTGTGAAAATGTTTCTGTATTTATGCGACTATTTTATTGCAGGTTGATTTAAATGAATTTAATATGAGACACAAACACCTGTTTCATTACGTGCAATGTTTTTATTTACAATTCAATTGAACAAAAAAAGATGCTAACCCATTCAAAACTAAGTTTTGATTGGTAGCTATGCGGTTGCTAAGGTGCCTCAAGAGATGTTAGTGGGTTGCTATGCAGTTGCTAAGGTGTTATGATGCCATGTTCGAAACTGAATACTTCCCTATTACATGCGATATCATATCACAAACATTTATGTTAGATGCGATTAAACTCGATTAATCGATTTGACAGCACTAGTCCATGGTATTCGAAAAACAGTTTAATTCTAAGTGTGCATTCGATGGACACATTATTATTCTATGAGAACCCAGAGAGGAGTTATGAATGGCAGTGAACCAAGTCAACTGATGCAATAGGTCACATGACAGTGACAACATGGTGGATGTAGTTTGTCTGAACGCAGTCATAGATCTTTTCGCAAGGGTAAAGATGTAAATCCAATCGCTCTGAAAAATAACTAACCTCTTATCTTTGCAACAAGCCACATTATTTGAGGTATCTGTAGCATGACACCCAAGTTTCATTTTTCGGACTAGAGCTTTGTTTAATCCCTGGCTTAACAAGAAATGTTACATACATTCACATACGTAAATTCAAAATGGAAACTGGTACGCTTTTTGACCCTCTTGGGATTCCTTCAGATTTTTTTTTTTTTTCCACACGTTTCATCTATCACAGATAATTTTCTCACTCATGTCATCTCTTGTGTGGCTGTCAGTAAACACTGCTCCCACCTGGGAAAATTCAGAAAAATTTTTATGGCGAGACACTGAATTGCCTCCACTTACATCAGTCTTTCTATCCTTGAATGAGAGCACCTGAGAAAACGGTTATCGTCTAGATTCTAGACTAACAGTTCATTCAAAATATTAGTCCTATTAATTCTTTTTTAATGTAATTTTGGCCTGAGAGTGGTGGTTATTCATGGAAAGAAGTCTTGAAAGGATTATTCATGAGTGTAATACGTTCTGCAGAGGCCAAGCAGACGCCTCAATCTCAGCCACACCATTCTTTGAGAACGTGTTCGTCTACCACCGGCTGCAATCTAACATACCGCACTTCTGAATTATTAACCACTCTGATGGGGAAAGAAAGACTTATGGTCAAGAATGAGGAATCCATAGTTGCCCATTGAAGCTGAACCCTGTCAAATATCGAATCTACAGTCTTGTTTTTGGAAGACAGCGGGCAATCATTTACATCTTTAAGCAACATTTTTATTGTGCCTGTAATTAAACACCAAGAAAATTCTCCAAATGTTTCAAAAGGCAGCACCATGATAACAGCAGATATTCGGTAAGTCTTAAATTATTCATTCTACACGCTCTCTTCCATCAAAGCCTTCGAAAGGATGCAACAAATAAGAAAGGAAAGAGCCTGGAATTGTCTCCCTTATAATAGTTCTGATGTGTGGCTCTTAATTGTTTGGGATTTCGAGCGGGGGATGAACTAGATTTTAAATGTTCATGGCACATTTCCCAGGTCCTCCGTTGATTTTTTTTTTTTTTCAGCCCATTGAAATGTACGTCTCTTCTTCAAGTTATTAATATTCCAAACAGCTTCCACAGTCCTGCATCTATTACTACTAGTGAGAAATTCACATCAGGAATCACACAGCTCACATTCTTTAATTTATTTGTACTATATTTTTTATTTTATTTTTTCAATAAATAAAAATGAACACCCTAACAAAAAAGAAGATTATTCAAATTACTATACTTATTTTAAACTGGAAAATAAGAAAGTATACTTTCATATTATATACTTCTCAGAAACATACTTAAAATTACACTTAGCTGTACTTGACTAAGAGAAAAGTCCAAGTACATTGACTCCAATATTTCCAAGCAGTTTTCTTCATAAGATGGAGTGCAACATGCATACCTACCAACGCTCCTTGCATAGACACTACAATCAGTTTCCTGAGGCATATCCTACAGTTTTCAAGAAATGGGTCACCCCCTTTACCCCCCCAACTCTGATGAAAGCAAATAGAAAGACACTTGTGTACACTGAGGCATAATGTGTACATTGTCAAAACGGAGTGTAAAAAGTCTGCATCAGCCACTTCCCTAGATCTGCATCCTGGAAACTGACACAATGGGGCTGCAGTGCCATCACTCCTCTTAGAGCGCGTTTAATTAAAGCAGAAACACAGAAGGCGGCTTTGCCATTGTAACCAGCCCATCAGATTTCGACTACATCATCTGAGAAGAAACCAAAGAAAGTCTTCAACAAAGTGCTTTGACACTGCGCTGGCAATGAGATTTTTTGTAAGTTTTTGTCAGTTAATGGGGAAAATGGCTGTTAGGAGAGACAAAATGGCTGCTTGATCTGTTTTCATTGATTTAGTGGCCGTTTACACAACACCGGTTTCAACTAAAACTTTGTATGCGTTTTGAACGTTTATTTACACAATATCAGCTATTTGAGGTCCTGAAAATGCAAACTCTTTGAAACTGGCTTTCAGAATGTACGTTTTTGAAAATAGCTTTGTTATAATCTCTAATCGCATTCCGTTTTCAGTCTTGAAAAGATTTTGAAGTCACTAAAGTTAACCATATAAGCATGAATCTTGATTTATAACTCTGTATAACGTTTACAAGGTTTGCTAACCCTTTTAAGCTTTCCAATACTCTAAATACAATGAAAATAAAAGGAAAAACACAGTTACAATGTTGTTGGTGCACTTGAATGTTTACACACATCGCACCCCGTTGCATGCCTGATTCGGAGCTTGAGTGCATAGTGGCCGAGACAATGAAGCTGGTCCCTTCGCTCCAGAGAGCAAACAAAAAGATCGTTTGAGTTAACTGGTTACCTCAATCTGGTTGCTAGTGTGCGTTGAAACAGATTCACATTCACCACACTGAAATGGTCCTGAGTCCCACGTGCTGCAATGTCTCCGTGCACAACAGGCCTGGGCGTCGGATTCTCACCATGTCACTGGACGACGCTCACCGACATCTCCAACCCGGGAAACGAAAGTCTGCGTTTTTATCAGGAGACAACACTCGGTTTAGCTAGCTACGCAGATGAGACAACAACAGTTTCAGTCTTGAAAGTATAAGATCCACAGCGTTGAACTCTGGCCGAGCCAAACGTGCAACGACAGCAAACTTACATAAAATAGTCCAAAGTTTTAATAAGTCACTTCCTTTGCGAAGAAATACGAGCAGTAGTTCTGATTACAGGACAGATTCTTGTTTTAAACACTCAAAGACATCGCTGAAACTGTGTCTTGAAACCCTCTCGAAATCTTTCTCGAACGTTCTCACTCCTCTCACGAACTTTTTCGGTTTCCAATTCCCTCCCCTCCGCAAATCTGATTGGATCATAAACTTGTCAGTCTCTTAATTGACCAATGCACATCAACTCACAACCCAAAATGAGATTTGACACGTTTTTCACATTTACAACCAAACTCTAATATATGCATGAAAAAAAACAATACATATTCACCAAAGTTATTTCAAATTACAATAAAACAAAATAAACATTTTATCATAATTTCACCCTCAGTATATAGAAAATAACAAATATATACATCAGGGTTACACTTGGTTTAGGAAAAAAGTAAAAATGTCCCCCATATAGAACATTCTTCCAAAGGAAAGGTCTCAGTTTATGTTAGTAAAGCAAGGAAATAAGAGAACGCAGGGTTGGTTTTTTTTTTCAATGCAATGTTTTCACCCAAGGTAAAATAGAGCTGCTTTCTAAGGAAGCTGACCTATGGTGGTCTGGTGACCAGAAAGAAATTCTGCCTAGTCTCACTCACATTCATAATTTAATTCCTGATGCCCTTTTGCCACAAGACCTTTAAAATTAGATTATCCTCAGATAGGAATGCAATGTCCAGGGGGAGTTTGGAGGTATTTGCTCAAGTGTCGTATTTGCTCAAGTTTCTCTCTAACAAGCTTGATTCTCTCTTTGTCCTTGTCTGAAACAGATATATAAGTAGCCTATACGCAGATGCCCCACTCCATCTTGGAACGGTCAGTGTGTCGTCACTCGCAGCAAGAATCGATGATGCCACAACATTGCATAACTTCTGGTTGTGAAACCATTGAGATTATTCGTGAAGAAAAGGGGATAACCATTCACATTAGAGAATGTTTTGGTTTGTATTTGTATTAACTATAAATTACAGGTTTTTACTAGTGCTTACTTGGAGTCAATTAGACATTAATCTTTTTAATGTCGTGTTAGCTGACACCTTTGTCCTGTTGTATTGTGTTAGTTTAGCATAATCACCTGCTCAAGTGTCCATCTATGGTTGTAGACACTCAGTCAACTAATGTTCACTGACCGGCTTTGATCAATATGTAATATGTGTCTGAAATTGTATTTGAGAGATATCCTTTCCCACAGTCACTGTTCTCAAGCACTCAGGAAAAAAATACCAGTCACAGGGTTCCCGGATCCCTCTGGAGGCCTGGCCTGGGACTCAGCGTGTCCACCACAGTAAAACGGTCAGCAGATTTTCAGACATTATGAAGCAAACACATTAACAAAATATTTATTTGGCTAAACTTAAGTGGTTGCACACAAGGTAAATTGGGTGTAATAATAAATTAACTGTAAAGTGTAAATACCTTTGCATTTTCGGGAAACAATGAAATAGAGTACACAGTAACAGTAACAATTTTCGTTTCATTTTAGACTTGCAGACATGCACATTGTTGCCACCTCATGTCCTTCTAAAAGATAAAACTAAATGATTTTCTCTTTTGCGTGGAGCAAACTTTTTGATTTCTCAGATCCCAAACATGACAATATCCTTGCAAAAGACCCATTTGCTAGAATAGTAAAATAAATGTGTGCACAATTTTATCTGCAAACATTTACTTTAAGTGGAAAATGTATCTTTTTGTTTTACCATATTGGTCAATAGAATCATAATTTGTGAATAATCAGGATTTCAAGTGTTTAGAAAGAAGAAGAATGAAATGGTAAATGTCAAACATGCTACATTTCATTATTATTATACTTTTCTGCAGACTTATACGGGCTTGGAATAACACAAGTGTGAGTAAATTATGACAGAATTAGCCATCCCTTAATACACATTGCATCAAGAAAATGGCTTTCTCTTCATTTACCACAATCATCATGACCACACATAACGGCGAGTCAACTCTTTTTTATTCCGTAATAAGTAATCAAAGAAGCCAGAATGTTTCTCTGACAGCACGCGGGTAATACTTCAAAACAACAGGCTCTGTCAGCTTTGAGAATGGCACTTTGAATTAAAGTCCAACTTAATCAGACAGAAATGAGCAGCTGGATCAAAAAGGCATGAAATGCAAAGCTTTTGTTACCAATTTCCCCCGCCCCAGGGTACACACGCTGAAGTGGAGGTAGTCAAATTAGACAGTAAATTGCACACTGAATTGATGCATATTTTGAGTCTGGTTATATAAAAAATAGTAATAATAATAAAAATAAAAAAAACATGCCTTCATCAGAAGAGCATCATGAAATCTGCCAAACTCTAACAAGGCCTGACAATGCCATCCACTTCTGTCTACAGTGTCTGGTTCATAAGTTGTGCCATTATGCACCAAGGGATCTAAAATGAATGTACAGAAAGCGTACTTGCTTATGGATGTGTAATTGCATGTGTCATTCCTGCTAGGATCATTAGTGAAAAGGTGACATAATGCACAGATTTATATGTGCAACAGCATGGCTCGCTATAGTAAACAGCATAACTCGCAATTACCCTGCATTGAAAAGCATTGGATTTTTTCGCCACTAAAATGTCTGCCATCCTTTGAGGAGTGTGATTTGTGTCTTACTTAAAGACGTGCTAATGGTTTCCACCGTCTATGAAGTCCAGTTGAATCATCACCGCCTTATGCTCAAATCAATATCAGGATGTGAGACTGAGGCCTTTTTTCTCGCACCTGCTGATTTGAGACGGCCTTAATTGCTGAAAGCTATTCAATTGATAAGGAATCACTCCCATTAGTGTGCAGCTCATTAACTCACAACTAATTAAAGGGGTGAAATGAGACACAGAACTGGCTAATTAATTGAGCTAGGCTGCTTATATCCAAACACCATTGTGGAAGTGATTGTCGTTTCAACAAAGTTAGATCTACTGTACACATTCTGAAATGAGGCTGGCTGCGTAACCAAGAAAAAAAAAAGTGCTTTTCATCAGATTAATTAGTTAAATATCTATTTTTTCTTACAAACACACACTTTAACAAGGTCTATCAGCAGAGACATGGCAATGACATCCTTAAACAGCCTTGTGTTGTTTCAAACCCAACATGACAACTCTCTGAATAGTTTAGCATGTTATTGTTAATGGCAATCAATTTAATAGTCTTGGCGGACTAGATCTGCTACGGACTGACAGACAAGTACGGACGTGCTACTGCTGAAAGATACGAGTCATGCTGCTGTGAGCAAAGTCTTTGATTGTTATTACATCTCTTCTGATTTTTCAGTTTCTCACACCATGTTTTAAAATGCCTTGTCAAATTAAAAGTTCAACTTTTCCATTTTGTTTACGTTTTAAAAGCACAAGCGTGTTCCTTAATTTAGCTTACAACAGTTTTAAAGTTACAATATAGGCTATACATAGTACGCCTATAGGCTATATGTCTATGGGAATGCAAGTCGACAATTTTCAACAAACCGTTATTGATTCAAAGAGCTGATAAGGTGATGATAAAGTTAAGCAAAAATGTAAAAGTAAATGCCCAGTAATACCTTTGGCTTATTTCAAATATTACATGTTGCACACTTTATCTTCAATAACAAATGCACATTAATAAACAAATATTACTTAGCTATACTTCAATATACTATTGTATAATATATTTTGAAAGTATATTTCAACTTCATTGTTACATTGATCATTGATCATTACAATGATCATTTTCAGTACACAGTTAAAAATATACCTAAAATACATTTAAGTAAAGTGCAAATGAATACACTTAAATAAACTTGAATTTTAATTTTCAAAATATATCTTTATAAAATATAAAGTACAATTATTTTAAAGTATGTTAAGCGTTGTATTGTGACAGTAGGTTAAAGCATGACGCTATTAATTTTAATATATTTAAAGACATTAAAAATATATTTGCAACGTAATATATTTCAAATTAAATAAAGTATTTTGTTTATATAAAGTATTATTTATTCTTAGCACCCCCTTCGAACTGTTAAGTCCCCCCTTAGCATCCCCAGAAAAAAATCATTCATTTATGATTGTTAGTGGAATCATAAATGAATCACTATTATTATTTGGAACCAAAATAATTCCCTAAAAAATGATCTTCCCTAAATTAAATTCCTTACTAATCCTGTTCCTTATTGTCCAAATCCTTTTCAAAATGGCAAAAAAAACCAACAAAAAACTAAAAACAAACAAACTAATTAATAAAATAAAGAAGCATATGCTGTTTCCCTATCCTCAGACACAAAATACATGCAGTGCAATTACACTGCAGGAAAGTCATATCTGGGTGCTGCTGTGAGGATTATAATGACAGTCATTTTATAAATATTAGTGCTGGTGCATATTTTCAGCTTGGCTGGTTCCATTCATTCTTATTAGATGACAAACATGAACAGACTCCCTTGTTTTGGAGGCAAAAAGCTATGCCTGCTTTATCACAAAAACTATTTTTTTTTTTTTTTAGAAATGAATGTTATACAGCTAAAACATGCAAATGAAAATAAAAGATAAAATGTATGCATGATATGATGGAAAATAGTTATTCTAGATACATTCTCTGCAAATTACTTCTTTAGTCAGATTTAATATGGTAATTACTAGGGTCAAATGATCTAGCTCTGTGCAATGTCATTGGTCCAAAATCTTCTCCAACATTAAAAGGTTAGTTCACCTACTCACCATTGTCATTCCAAACTCAAATGAACTCAAATGAAGATCTCTTTGATTAAATCTGAGAGCCTTCCGTCCCTCCATTGACAGCTACGCAACTGACACTTTGACGCTTCAAAGAGTTCATAAAAAAGATCGCAATACTAATCCATGACCTGAAAGTTTTAGTCCAAATACTCTTTGTGATATCAGATTGCTTTTATTCAAAAATAAACATTCATCAACATCAGAGGTAAACGGAAGCTCAAGCATGTTCGCTTGACGTGTTGAAGAACCAATGAGGTTCATTCTTGTGCAATGCAACACGTTTACTTCCTTGAGGTTTGTTCACGCATGTCAAAAACATTTGGTTGAGCTTCTGTTTATGTTTGCTGATCAATCTTTATGTGCGAATAAAAGCCTAAATTAAATATGGTCATCTTTAAAGCGATCGTGTCTCTTCAGAAAATTTGGACTAAACCTCTCGATTCATAGGGATTAGTTTTACAATCTCATTATGAGCTTTTTGAAGTGTCGAAGTGGCAGTTGTGTAGCTGCCAACGGGGGAACAAAACTCTCTGAGATTTCCTTAAAAAGATCTTCATTTGTGTTCCGAAGATGAACGGAAATCTTGCGGCTTTGGATCGAAATGAAGGTGAGTTATTAATGATAGAATTTGAGAGAACTCAAATAGAAGGGGAATGGCACTGCAAGCTCTTCGAACCGGGTTTACAGTGAAACTGGCTTCATGTGAAGGGAGCCCACAGGAATCAGCAGTTCAACACATAGGGTAGTTCTCTAGCGAACATGATAGGTGTCGCCCAGCCCCCAACTCTATTTAACATCTGTTTAGTGAGGCAGTCTGTGTCAACGCCTAGGAGGGAGCAATACTCACTTAGGAGGGAGCAATAATTCTCACTTAGGAGAAGCTCACCACCCAGGAAACACTTTCTCACCAATATAAAGGCAACTACATTAAGTGGGCCAACCTCTGCTTGTGAACAGCCTTCCCTTCTGCTAGTCTCTGAAATAGACAAGGGCTGGTCTGAGGTCCAGGCTTTGCATTCTGTGCATGTATAACCGCAATGGAGCAGTCGGAACAGACAAAAGCCAGGGCTGGGTCTGCCTCCTCTGGGGCACCATTTGCAGGCTCACCACCTGGTCCTGTAGGGGAGGTAGGAACTTTGGGCAAATATCCAGGCCAGGTCTCAGATTTCGTGAGAGGTAGCCGGCCCGAACTCCAGGCACGATTCGCTGACCGAAATGTAAGCAAGTCCCTACACTCTATTAGAGACCAAGCAAGCAGGAAAACTGTTCTGACATTCAGTCCTGACTTTCAGACTCACTGTCTGAAGAGGCTCAGGGGAGGTCTCTAAAGTGCAGAAGCACCAGAGATAATCCAAAGAGGGTAAAGAGGCGGATTTTTAGGATCTCCTCATAGAGAGAAGATTCTATTCAACAAATAGATTCCACTTCTAAGGTGGAGCAAACCTCATTTGAGAGGGTGCTCAACAGAACTGAGGGTCTCTAAGGCAAAACCTTGCATGGTAATCAGAACCTCGCCGTCCCTTTCTTTTTAGAACCAGAACTGGAAACTCTCCAGGGTGTGAACACGGGTGCCTCATGCCCTGTCTCTGAGAAAGTGTTCAGTGGAAGGAGTCAGGAAGGGCTGTCGAGAGTAGAGAGGTCTGGTTGGGCCAATAAGGGGCAACTAGCAAGATCTGCTCCATCTCCTCCCTGTTGGGCGCAGTTCTCCGCCGCGTCGCCGACCAGCCCAACCTGGGAAATTGGGAGACCAGGAACTGAAGCTTGTCTGCATCCGCCATATCAACCAGGTTGAGCAAACGATGGCACTCCTGAACCACTAAGGTGGACATCGCCAGAATGATCGTGCACACCACAACACAACACTCATACCCCGGAGGGTGAGGTTGGATACAGTGCAGTGCTCACCTATTCTGGGCTACCCTCATGCATGCCTAATAGACCTGTAGCAGTGTCATGGAGGCAGCTTGCCCACAGACTTTGTAAGCTCTGCCCGTCGGAATGGACAAGAACTCACAGGCCTTATGGGGGAGACGAGGATCCATCCAAAAGGCAGTGACTGCCAGACACAGGTACACCTGTGTCGCGACAGATCAATCCATTGGATGGATAGCCTCACAACCCTTCATCACTCCTCCATGAAGGGTAGTGTGGGGAAAAAAGCTATTCAGGCAGTTTCTGGCAGAGAAAGGTGCTGTCCACAAACTGGTAAGCTCTCCATGCACTTCGGGAACGAAAGGTACAGGGGCGGCGAGCTGAGAACCAGCGCAGCCTGCACCGAGAAACCAATCCTCCAACCCGAGACTGAGTGGGACATGGTGGAGGATTCCACTCGAGCCTGGCAGCCTCGGGAGCCCGTTTTCAGCATAGCTGACATTTATGGATGTGCAACTTTGGGCAACTTTACACTGCCAGAGTGAGAGAACGCAGCCGAGTCATCAACTCCAGAAGCCAGCTCACCCTCCAATGCTGCATGTCATCTTATCCTCTGGGGAAAGCCTAATTGAAACGGCTGATAGGTCCATTACAGAGGGACCAGCATGTTCAACAGGAAATCCATCGACACCCATCCCACACGTTACCCGGGGGTGGGGCATGGTAATGGGGACTTGTGCTTCACGGACAAAGGCAAGTCTCGATTATAACACCGCAACAGTCATATTCCCACAATGGAAACATGAACCGCTCACAAAAGTGCCGGAGACCACAGGGGGCAACACTGAACAGTGAATTGAAACAGTGAAGTACTCACTTTTCTGCCCTCTAACCAGCCGTCAACATTTGAAATTTGTTGCTGTTCAAATAGCAGTTGAGAGCTCAAAGCTTGTGATCACCACTGCACTCACGCTGTAGAAACCACCAGCATTGGGAAAGTCTTCCAGAAGAACACTGACACACTCGCTCGTTGTAAACAACAACACTCTTCAGAGACACTAAATGATTGGCTCCGAAGCGAAAGGCAACCAGTGCGTGCATCCACTTCCATATTTATACCTGCGCCGTGAGGGCGGAGTTTGCGATGCAAGTCACGCACGCCAAATTCCATTGGCTCGTTCAATAGTACTCGAAGGTGACTGGCTCCTTGGTGTGATCCCATTCAGTCAATGTCGACTACATCTGACGTTCTTGACTGAAAGGGAACTGCATGTCTCATTGCACCTAGTAATAGTTTCTTGTTGATGTTTTACAAAAAAAATATATTTATATATATATCGATTAAGACTGGGAAACTTGGACACAATGTCCTTTTTTGTCCACAAACTGAGTAAAGCAGTCTTGTAAACAGTGCAGAATGCAATTCATTGTGCATTTAGGTCAACTTATTATTGTTTTTCTTTTTTCACTTTTTCTCTCCAAAGGTTGTGTCAATAATTTAATGACAAATGCTGCTTTTCATGTCGAAAAATGACCCACTGAATTATTTACAATGAGTTCTGAGATTTAACTCCAAGGCCTCACAGTGGCATTTTTTATCCCTCTGTTTCTCTCGGTGCTGCGGGTGTTTTCATGCCTCCCTTTCCCTCCTTTTCCCCTTGAGGATGTTTCATCCTCAGTTAATCAGCTCTTTTTTCTCCTCATGAAAAATTTGTGAACAGATGTCCGTTAGAAAAAAAAAGAGCTGAGAGGCAAAGAGAGAGAATTGAAGATAAAAAAATGAAATAAATAAAACAAAAAATGAAGTCCTGAACTGTGGTTCCATGAATACACATGCCAGCTCAGCTATTTTTAGGTGCTGGTATTGAGCCAGGGGACGTGAGCTGTGGCAGCCAAGGTGGCACGGACAGAGAGCAAGAGAGAGAGAGAGAGAGAGACATTCATGAGAGCTGTTCCTTATTAGGGAGTTGGAGATTACTCCTGGTACTTTTTACTGCAGCCCATCACCTCTGCAGCCCTGGAGGCTGCACTCATTTACAGAGTTCAGACGTAAAGGACAGCAAGCTGAGAGAGTAAACACATAAACAGACCTGCACTCTCCCTCTCTCGCTCCTTCTGTGAGATGCCGCATGGCGCTTCCTTTACCCACAGCAACTAATGCCCTTCTGTGTACGAAAAAAAAGAAAAAAACATCCATACTGCCTGGAGTCTCTTTGTCTAAAGCTTCTACTGTCACAAATTGTGTTTTTTGTTGTTGTTGTTTTTCTGGCACACTGTATGACAGTTAGGAACTGAATGTTTTTGGGGATTAATATAATAAATACCCATACGAGAACTGATGTTGAGGTGAGAACTAGTTGTCATACATGTTACACTAACTTTTTCAAGTTAAAATCTGCCTTCAGCTGGTCCTTGCCGAATAACAGCTAGTGAGCTTTATTATCACTAGCAAGAAAATGGCACATTTGTCTAATTGTTTTTTTTTTTGTTGGTTTTTTTCTTAAATTTTTTGTTACTGAGATGCAGACGTTGTGACAACTAGCCCCGGTCTCACTTGTATAGGTCATATCTGCCCCCCAATAGATGTAGGCCAAATGCAACTTCCCTGCAATCTGGTACTAATCTGACCTTTCCCACCATGCAAACTTGCCTTTTTTCTGTATGTCTATCCCTGCACAGATTCCCAAGCATCGCTTGTGTTTATTTCTCTGCGGTTTTGGCCGACATTTTAACTTATCTCATTAAAATATGGGAGACTGACATTTTTACAGGAAACAGGCAGGCATCCTTCTGGCGATTCCCACATGAAGAAGTAAGAAACGCACACACAAGCATACACACAAATCCCCGGCTCTTGAGACACGCAGGCGCTCGGATGTTTATGCGATAACGACGAACTAGCTCGGTATTTCAACACACACCACTGGATTTGCAATCCTCGCTCTCTCTCTCTCTCTCTCTCTCTCTCTCTCTCTCTCTCTCTCGAGATGAGATTATATCTGTCTGGATGTGTGCAAGCGCCTGTGTGTGTCAAGGGGCGGGATAATGTTGATGAAGGTGGCCGGAGCTGTGTACTCGCATGTTATTTGTGTTACGGGTTCAAGCCCTGACAAGACATGTCAAATCATATTGTGTCTAATGAGACACCAGCGAGCATCGGGAGATCAGTTCTCTCTCCCTCACCAGTCATCCATCGCATCAGCCCCAAACTCCCACCCCCCATCATGACAGAATGTCGATCCTTTGGGAAGACCTTCTGGTCATTAAAGTATATGGGTGGATGGACATTATTCACAGAGCATAACTGTGTTCCAACTTAACAAGATAACATCGAGCCTCTTGAAGGGTGAATTTCCCAGTAGGCAAGTTCTTAGTCACTGACTTGCACTAATTGATCTTAACAAGTGATAATGTTTAGTTTTATGTTATTTATTCTAAATGACAGGCGTCATTAGTCATTCCCACAGACTGTGGCTTGACAGTTGTTCAATACGAAGTCTCTCGAACCAGCTGTTACCTTCTGAATAACTTCTTATCTTCTGCCTAGATGTTAGCTGAAATGTAAATTGTCAGTTTTGAAAACTGTAATTCCTAGAAAAGACATATTTCTATGCTGCAAGGCATCTCAAAGCAAAAATAAATTAGATATGACAAGCACAACTTGTCTCACTTGAGGAAACTAAATCCAAAAATGATGAATGTTAAAGAGCCCCTATCATAGCATTTGAAATGTACCTATTTTTTGTTTTAGAAGTTCCCAAAAACAGTTCAATGTGCATGCAAGGATAAAAAACACTTTAAAAAACGCAGTTGTTGGGATCGGCCAATGACCTGTCTACGTCACGATGTAACAGCTAATGACTCGTTTCAAAAACAATTCATTTCATAGACTCAGAGTTGACTCTCACTTTTGAAATAACTTTATATTCCCTTAGAGCTATATTCCACACTACACGAACAGTCATTTTCAAAAATCCATGATAGGTGCTCTTTAAGACATTTTAATTGTCAAATCACAGAGTTTATTAGCCAAAAATTCAAATTCTGTTATTTACTCATCCAAATGTCATCCCAAAGCTGCATGCCTTTCTTCTGTTGTACATAAAAGGTGAGATGTTTTGAAAAATTCAATAAGCATTCTATGGCCAAAAATGTTAGATTTATTTGATTAAAAATGCAGTAAAAATATTTAAATTAACTGTTTTTCTATTTTAAAATGTAATTTATTCCTGTGAATTTTCAGCATCATACTCAATCTAGTGTTCATGGATAATCATTAATCATTAATATGTTGATTTGGTGCTCAGAAAACATGATCTTAGGATTCTCATATTATCAATGTTGAAAACAATTGTGCTGCATAACATTTTTATGGACAGCGAAATACATTTTTTACAATACAGAATTGTTTTTGTATTGAAAAAACAAAAAAACATATTTATTTCTTTAAAAGAAATCTTACTGACCTAAAGTTTTTTAATGATAGTACGCCTATATTTCTTTAAAAAAAAAACATAAAAATATATTAAATTCTGTAAATATCTTTTTAAAAAGTCTTTATGTGGAGAACAAACAGATATTATATTAACTGAAAATCTAATTTTTACTATCTTGGTATAAAATGTTTCATGTAGCAGGTAAGACAACCAATGCTTTTTGGCATTTTTGACTTCAAAACAATATGGATTCATGTGGTATACATCCAAAAATGAATGAGATCTAAAAGTAAAGAAAAAAACATTGTCAGTGAATCAATTGAGGTGAGAAATAGATCATAGAACATTCATTTTTCTATAAACCGAGCCTTTAAATTACATGAACATCTTCTTTACAGATAAAACATTGAAAGAAAAAATATGCTTCATTCGGACACCACGCTATTTCAAGCCCAGGTTCTTTAATAGCTCTTGAGGTGATTTGTAATGGACTTGAGTACACACTCAGCATTCAGAAACACCTTAGAGACAGAATGAAAGAGCATGGGGTTGGATACCAAATGCATTTTGTGCTTGAGCCACAAGCTCGTCTGGGGAGCTGTCTACTTTTGTCAACATTTCCCAGTGAACTGTCCCTTGAAATGATCTAAAGGTATATTTGCACAATACTGTCATGTGAAGTACGATAAGACGTCATCAAGGTCCTCCAAGTCCTCGGTGCACAACCTTACATCCGCGTCTCACACACATAGCCATAACACACAGTGACATTTATAATACAGTCATGCTTTAGAAAAAAGTAAGCAGTTTGAACTCCTTTCAGATCTACTGTTTCATGCTCATTCTGCAGAAATATTGCTTTGACCCAAAGCCGGCTCCTTTCAAGCAGAACATCAATTAATTCAAATAGGCAAATTCTATAATTTGTTGCAGTAATTATTATGTTTCTAGCATGTTATATGTTAGGCAACAGTTCTCCTAACCCCAATTGATGGAGTGTGTAGCTTTTTATTTCTTAAACAAAAATGATGGAAATAAATGTTGTGACTAACTGTCTCATCCCGAGACGTCAGTTATATGTCTTTTGACCATACGCCAACATCCGCCTTTTTAGGGTACCCTTAAACGTCGGTTGGATGACGATCCCGGGGTCTGACCCTGTTGAATTTCATTGTGGACAAAAAACAGAGACCTTCTTCAAGGTATCTCCTTTTATGTTACACACACACAAAAAAGTCAGAAACGTTTGGAATGACATGAGGTTAAGTAAATGATGGGCATTTTTAATTTTATTTTGGGGTGAATAATCCCTTTAAGCTAGAGCATTGTTTGTAAATCGTATTAAACAGCCAGTTGGGGACTTTCCAGCAGGGTGCTGTTTCTTCCCTCTTTTTATCAAACATTAGGAAGATTCCCTCCTCTTCTCATCATCCTTTCCATTCTCTTTCAAACACCAGGTATATTCTCTCACTTTATTGTTCTCCTCCTCAGCCCTATGCCTTGGGGAACCCAGCTGTGTCGGTGGAATTGAGACCTCCTTGCTCACCGAGACACTGCTCACCTTGCGCTAGACACTCGTCTCCTTAATTGGCCTCATTGATGATATGAGGTAAACAACACTGCACACACAAAACCCCAAACATATACCTGCTTCTCCACTTAAACGAGCAGTTCTGTCATTATTTGGAACCAAGAGCTGTTATTTATTTTTTTCTGTTGAAGAAACAAACAAAAATCTCTGAAATTGTATATACTGAGGGCTGTCAAGCTCCAAAATGGACAAAAGAGTACCACAGAAGCAATATAAAGAAGTCAAAATGACTTGTGCTCTACATTTGGAGCCATTTGATATTATATGGTAGCTTTGAGTCATGAAGAGACCTCAACTGTGACTTTCAAATTGAATTAGGTGCCCACAGTGTGGAACAGCCACACCATTTTTTTTTTACTTTAAATAACTCATGTGACACAATCTCCCTATAGTGGACTATACAGAACAGTGAATTGAAAGACCTCAAATCATGCCATCATTTAATCTTCCAAACCTCTACAACTTTGTTCTTTTAAACACAAAAGATGATATTTTGAGAATATTTTTTCCTCCAGACAGTGAAAGTCAATGGGCACCAATGAGGTTTACCACTATTCTTCAAAATATCCACATTTGTGTTCTGCAGATGAAAGAAAGAATGTTTTGGATCTGTTTTTCACAGAAAACTGTGTAAAGATTTTTAAATAGTGATGGAATTTTAATAATGTTTATTACAAATACATTTTCATCAAAAACCGAGGGGTTTTTAAAGGAGTAGTTCACTTATGAAAAAAAAACTTTTGCTGATAATTTACTCACCCCCATGTCATCCAAGATATCCATGTCTTTCTTTCTTCAGTCGAAAAGAAATTAAGGTTTTTGATGAAAACATTCCAGGATTTTTCTCCATATAATGGACTTCATTGGGAACCAAACGGTTCAAGGTCCAAATGAGAGTTTCAGTGCAGCTTCAAAGGGCTTTAAACGACACTAGACGATGAATAAGGGTCTTATCAAGCGAAACGAGCGGTCATTTAAAAAAAAAAAACTTTCTTTTTTAGTTTACTCAAAACAGTTGCCTTCTTCCATGTAGCTGTTGTTCGGCCATGACGAAAACATGCAGACGGCAATCAAATGCGACTTCAGCACTAACGTCAGAATCTGAGGAAGTTTGGGGTGGTGAGGGAAGTGACGTTTGCCGGAAAGCGGTCGAATTTTGTAGTTCTTTTTGTGCTCGGGTTTCGGTTAGGAACCAGAGCACAAAAAGAACTACAAAATTCGACCAAAATTTAACCGAATAACAGTCACAAAGTGCTAGTAAAGGCGATACAGACACCTTCAGGCTACGGCAGACGTGTCATTCAACCTATTGTAAGTCGATGTTCCATCTCAATGGGTTTTGGTAATATATTATAAAGGTTGAAGAGTTCCACAGTGTGGCTTTAATGGTTGCGCTCGTATCTTTTGTCTTTTTCAGCACCCCACGTTTCTAAAAACGTGGCGTTCAAGTTAAAAGAAGCTCAACTTTTTTTGACGTTTTACTGAAATGCTTCGACTTGCATTTTTAACAGCAAAAGCACATTCTGTGTGAACCGGCCCAAACTGTGCTCTGATTCAAATCATGTCCACATTATGTCCCGCCCCCATTTCCTCATCTAAACTGTCCTTTTTATTAAAGCTGATAAATAAAAGAAAAACAATCCATTATCATCAGTGTTTTTCTCTGCATGAAACCATAAAGCATGGGCTTGTTAGTTTATACTATATTTTGTTTGCCTATATGAATAGCGATTAATCTTCTCTTTGTGATAATTAATCTGAGAGGGGTGCAGTGCAGCAGGCAGAGATTGAAACCGAATGAGATCACGTGACTTTGAAACCCAATGAAAGCTGTCGGTTGTTCACTGCTGTCACTGAAGTGAACATATAAATCAACATCAGTTAATGAAATTGCAGAGCTGTGTTTTAAGCAATTATGTGGCATTGATATCTTTGCAATATGAAGATAAACGCTGTGATAAAATGAAAGAAGGGAAAACGGCAGAAGGAAAGAGATGTGTGTGGTGTGTTTCTTGTGAGTGTTGGAGCTCTGGGGGTGGCAGAGAAAAAGAGATCATACAGCATAGAGGATGATGTTTTTTGGGAGTGATACAAAGGCTACAGTATTTGAGGATGTCTCTAGAGCTCCAGGATCAGTTTGAGGGAGATGGATAAATATGAACTGATGGAAACCAAGATCCCTTTGGCTTGTGAAATGTGCTATGCTGTTTATGGTGCCAGTTGAAGCACTTTTTTGACAGCTTCTTTCTTGGGGAGGTTGAATCCCAAGAAGGGTGAATTCCAAGAATTTGTGAATAACTAATGCTTAACTAATGCACAGATAATACTGAATTAATGTGTAACTAATGATTATTTAAGCTATTCATTAATGATTACCACATTAGGAACTAATTAAGAGTATGTAAGGTTAATGTATTAGTTCATACCTGAATTGTTATTAATTAAACATGTAATTGCGGATTAATTCCATAATAACTCATTTTTTTAACTAATAGTGTCAATTAATATGTTAATTACCAGAATGAGCCAAAGCCTTGTATTTCAACTTCCAGATAACATGACAGGTACACTAATATGCATTAATACATGATTAATTACTTCATTGTTACTGCAAATTCATTTGCAAATTACTACAATTACTAAATGACTAGTTAATAATGATGTGCCCCAACAAGTAAAGTCATAACATAATGATACCTTTGCAAATCGTTAGCTAATGATTAATTAAAGCAGACAAATGGAAGTTGAAGTGCATAGCTTTGACTAATTGTGGTAATTAACACATTAATTTACACTATTATTTAAAAAAATATGTTATTAAGGAATTAATACACAATGGCACGTTGAATTAATAGAAATTCATGTATTACTTAATCTATTAATCGTATAGACTCTTTATTAGTTGCTGATGCAGTAATCATTAATTAATGGTTTAGTTATTCATGAGTTATACATTAACTCATGATTATGCATTAGCATGAATTAATGCATATTAGTGCACCCGTATTGTAAAGTGTTATCATTTTTTCTTTATTAATCTCAAATTTAAAAAAAAATGGGGAAGTAAGTGTTACCAATCTGCTCAGACATAATATTATTTCTAGTTATTTTTTTACATTTGCATGATAGCTTTGGGTAAATGTTGCATATAATATTAAACAAGAAAGCCTGCTGATTCATGTCATAGCAGTTCTGTCATTTAATATGCATAAATCAACCATCCATATTCTCACAGTGATCATGTGGAGGGTGATGTACCTTATTTCAGTGTTACAACTCTCCTTATGTTACAATCCCTGGTCTTCAGTGACGCAAACTTCTGCAAGAAAGTTTTACAAAACAGAGTGTGTTGTTAATTAGTCAAATCAAACTTCGGATTTATGAGAATGTCTGAAGATGATGTCCTGGAGATTAATCTAGTGTCACAACGATCATGATAGATGTTAATATCAGGCAATCATCGTTCATATAATTCAAGTACAGCTCCTGAGAAATGCTGACTGTGTGAATCAATCCTTGTGATGAATGATAATGCCTCTTTATTCAACATAGCATCTGCCATTGTTCTCTTTATGATCTATGAGTTATACCTACGGCTGAGAATATTTCGTACACGCTTAACAGTTTAATCATGCTTGGCTGTTCTCTTCTGCAAATTGATCATACCCTATTTGTACATTACGGAGAGTGTTTGCGAGTAAATTTCAGTGCCACTGCCCCATACCGCATACATTATAGCAAGTAGATTTCCAACGCCACTGAAAAAGCCAATTCCTCAGTGTTTTATGAAAGGCCCCTCCCTAACGGTATATTATTTCTCATTACCGACAGAGTTAACCACCAGGGCATTATTTGGAAGAGCAGTGCACTTAGGTGATTGGCTTCCCTCGCTTTCTCTTTCAGTCTCTTGCTGGAATTGATTACGTTCGTTCTCCTACGGTTTCTATTTAATCTGAAACTCAAAATGCATTGACCTCAATTTCCATGAGAAATACTCTGTTAATGGATGTGGCCATGTGGCAGGTTTGGGCCACTTTTAACACAAATGAATACTTAATTTGCAAATTACACCTGCAAAGAGACCATGTGGATATTGCATTACACAACAGCAATAACAGTGGAGTGTGTTGCATTACACAGATGCAGTCCTACTGATTGAATTCCTATTACAGGATATCTGATTATGATTGGGGAATGAGGCATGCTGTTATCTTTTGGTGGTTATGGAAATTGCCCATCCCCGTTTTAAACGCAATATTTCTTTCAATGAATATAGTTCCAAATGAAGCCAGAGCAGTCTCCCATCAAAACAAAGCAGCACTAAAAATATAGCTCTTTGAATTAACATTAAAAAAAAAATGATGGAAAGGTATTCCACATGATTAACTTTTTGATTAACTAGCTTTATTTCAGCATTATGCAATTCTGTTATTCCAACTTAATGTATTAAGGTTGATTCAACTTATTTACTATGATCTGGCAGAGCTTCATATTGTCAATGAATTTTAAAAGGCTCCCTGATATGATTCAGGTATTCAAATTCATAATATTCATTCATCTAATACAATGAAATTTATTTTAGTGTCACACTAATACATTTCTAGACTAAAACCAAGTATTAGCTAAATAAAGCATCAGAAATGATAAGATTCACATGCTTCATCAACCAAAGCATTTGCTGGAAGTATTGCTGAAAGCGTTTTCTTGCTAACCAAATGCTCCGCTCTTCTCCACAATGGTAACACACTGTAATTTAAATGGTACTTATAATACAATAAACACAATTACGCACTATAACGTTTTCTCAAAAACACATAAAATAACATTTAATTTAAGCATTTATTCTCTCTTAATTCAGCCATAAGCACAGCCCAGTTTCAGTTAATGTAACACAAATCATTCATGTAATCCAACACAAACAGATTAAGTAATCTTAAATTTTACATATTTAAGTAGATTGAACACAATCAAATTAAGTTTGGACAAAATGTATAGCAATTGTGTTGCTTAAGCTCATTTTATTTAAGCAATTTCAACAAGCAGCAAAAAACATTTATTTGAGTGAGTGTTCCTGAATTAATTATTGAACAAATCAGTTCAGTGAATGATTCAGTGAGTGTCACCAATTTAGTTTCTGAATGAATCAGTATTTTAAACAACATTTTTGAATTAATATATATTTTATTTTACTTTTTCATAAAGACATAAAGTCATTTGTCGTCACAGTGTCACGACATAAGGAAAAGTCATTACAAATCCTCACTACTAATAGGCAAAGTCTACCTAGAACATATTCAGGCTAAAATATGCCATCAATGTTGTATATTTCTGTAATAAAGGTTGGAAAGATGGTCTTGAAAATAAAAGATGGCATAAGATGGAGATACAAATGTATTTTCTAGCTGAAATAGACAGCCAGTTTTGAAGACAAAAGCTAGTTATACACCATATTGCATCCTGTATTTTTGTTTGAAACCTGGTTGAGAACTGCACATACTAAATGTTTTGACAAAAAAAGTTAGTATACCGATACATCTTGATCCAGGTAATAATTTCCCTGCAGTGACAGCAAGCTTTTATGAAGTCACAAAACTACTGATCAGGAAAATGCTGATTATATTCACAGAAGGAGATCCCCTGGAGGGAAACTGCGATGGAGATCGGTCTGTTCTGTTGCATGATGAAAAACCAGACATTACTGACGTCAGAAGGAATATCAAACTCAGACATTTCTTCACACCAGTGCTCTTGCAGATAGAGATGTATTTGGAAACTTAAAGGAATTTGAATGCATTAGATAACAAAACACCAAACCAAATGGGATCTGCAAACAAATTATGCTTGACCTTTCCTTAGAAATAAATTCTGTAGTCTTAGCCTCTTTTGCAATTATGTTTAACCTCATGCCAATGTCATTTATAGTGGATGTGTAAGAATAATAAGAGCATGAAATAAATTAAGCTTTCTGACCACACTGCTCCCAATTACAGTATCTAGGGCACAAGTTTTTTTTCTTTTCAAGATTAATAGGCAAGTGTTGCCAAACATCAAGACTACTGTATAGGGATTTAGTCTTATAGTCAGTTTGAGCCTTTAAGCAATAACTTATGGCAAAGTATTAAAGTATTGAATGTGCTGAGCATTACACACTTGACACTTATGTCAAAGCTATAATTAAAATTCATAACATTATATAAAAGCAGTAAAATTCAACAACATAAAAAGCACTGATAGGTGACACAGCAGTTTGAGTATCAAAAGCGTGCCTTTAAAGGGGGAATATAACACCAACATTAAAAAAACCTCTTAATATTAACCTTCCCTTCTTTTTCTTGTTATATATGCAAGCACAAATACAGCAAACGGAGTGCAATTGAGCATGATTATAGGGTAATATGCAAATTAGGTAATTAAAATGCCCTAAATATACTACTTTAAAGGATCCTACCTTAGTTTTGGGGTCTCCTACTATAGATTTGCATGCATTCAATGTTAAAAAACACTTACATTTTCTCACAATATACATTGCAGCATCACCTCTTTTCTCACAATGTCTGAAACGATTCAATAAAAGGAATCAGTCTCTTCAAACCCCTCATCTCTGCCTCAGTGTTTAATGGCAGGTCTAAGTAGACATTGTTCGAGGGGAAATGTGTAAGCTTTATGCCTATTTTTTACATCGTCATGGACACAACAATGAATTTCCTCGTGTTTAAATATTTTTCCTTATAATAATGTATCATTTGCAAAAAGTAAAATGCATCTGTGTAGATGAGAGAATCACAAAAGTTGTTCAGACTCTGTATTAGCATGCGCACTTCAAAATAGCATTTTAATGTATGCTCGTTGCAAGGGTTGGCTCAACGCGGCACTGACTTTAGACTTGTTTTTTTTTCTGGTCATTGGCACAATTGTTTTCTGGAACTACAAAATAGCACCAGGGATTGATTGCGGCGAAACACGCCTCCTTTTTGTGCCCCCCGGGGAGCGCAAGATCATCAGGGAAAAGTCCGATTTGTGCGGGTGGAAAATAGGAATGATTTACGTCAGTGTACAAAGATAGGGCCCGTAATACCACTTGCTGTCTTATTTAACATAAACGCCAATTGCTTTGATACTTTGTTTTGTAATGCAATGACATTCATTTTTAGTCTCATCCTTTTCCATTTTTTTTTTTTGGCATGTCTCATGCTTTGGTTTTAGTCATTAAACTGCATATATATTTTCTGCAGAATGTGCATGGTGCCATTTCAGCTGGAATTGCATGAATCATTAAAGTGAACTCTATTAACCTCACTCACACTACATGGTCTCACGCTATATTGAGATCAAATACCCCTTCATAAAATCTGGGCAGTCTCAAAGGAAAACATTGCAGACGCAACTTTTATCTTGCAATGCCAAAATGATGCTCTCGTGACATTCTGGATCCTGATGGTGAAAATCAGTGTATGTTCCACGAAAGATACGAGCACTCACACGACCAACAGTCCTGTATTCCCAGGACATGTCCTGTTTTAAAAAAACTGAAAGATCAGCTCTACAATAAAATATAGATGAGCAAACAAGGAGAATGAGGAAGAAAAACAGGATAAAGAGGGAAAAAAACTAAAGATATAAATTTGTTAGTTCGTTTTTGTAAGTTTGTGAGAGCTATTTTTGTTCAATTTGGAAGTATTTCTTTTAGTAATTTATTATTTATATATTTCTGTTTCTAATACAGAAGAGACGCTATTTCTATCATTATTTCATTCATTATTTTTGAATCCTGTCATAATAAAACATGTTGAGTAACCTCTGAGAAGCCTTAGAGTTTTGTGTCTTGTAATATAGCCTAGCAATTTTCTATCCATGCAGAGGAGGCAGGCTACTTTAAATGTATTGAAATTAATAAGGCATCTTTGAGTAAACTTTGAGTATCTGTTTGCCGCGCCGAGTGGTTTTTGGTAATCAAAATATGGTCACCCTACACTCTTTCAAACTTTCCAGTACTATGCAATTTCTCAGATACAGAAGCAAATGTAAAAACAGTAACAGTACAAAATTTGACTTCTTAATATTATATTTAATTAGAGGTTGAAATAACAGCAGAATCCAAATGCAGATAGATTACCTAATGAGGAATGAGGATAATGAGGATAGATATCTAATGAGTAAAACAAGTTTTTCATATCTTTCAACATTGTTATGCATTCGTGATAACAAATTCTATTTGTGATAGAGCCGAGCATAGTCAAAAATATGAAATTGAATTAATTTGCCTAAAAAGCCTCATATCTGCCATTAAATTAACTAAGTAGCACATGCTAGTGATTAAATGGATGTCTGCTCTGTCGCAGTTGCCTTTCCTTTTGTCTCCATGTTGGACAAAAGATATATTTGGAGGTGCCAATCAAAATAAAAAAGACTATTCTTTTTGTGTTTTCCAAGAAATATATTTATTTAATTAACCGCTCAAGGCACAAGTATTTGTTCGTTATTTTTCTGTGAGCTAGTGATCCGATCACAGGTCATGTCATTGGATTGCCTATCTCTTAAAGATCACAGCCAGGTTGATAACTTCAGGCACTCACAGAAACTTAAATTACTTTAAAGATTCGTCACTGCATTCACTCCCTTCTAATCACCAGAGAAAACAGGTTTACTCATCTCACTCTCATCTGAACTTTCCATTCTGTAGTTTAAATTACCAGCCCACCTTGCTAGGCTAAAATATTGTGGTTTAGTGCCTTTGTTCAGGTCCACTGGGCAATTATCTGGAAGAAGTAGTGCTTATCAGCTACTCCCTGATGATTACTCTACACTTTTTCACCGAGGAGACATCAGAGTTCTTCTCTACAAGTGTTCTCTAACACGTCTTTGAACTCGCTGAAAGCTCTCGCCTCACAAGGCTAGCAAACAAACTTGACCTGGTTCTTCAGGAGACATGCCGCCCCCCTGAACACAGTCAACCTTTGCTCACTCACCCCCTGCAACTTTAGTCGTACACCTACTGCTGTTAGCTTTTACAGGAGAAGTCTGTGTTCACCCACTTCTTTTCTCCTTTCTCTCCCATGGTTTCTGTCAGCTCATTCACACAAACCTGCAGGCTCTGTGCCCTAAACGCTGGCCTCTCGCCGTCTGTATGGTTTACTCTTTTCCATGACTCCAAATAAATAGAAATATCAAGTTTAAGTTCAAGACACAGTCCGTCAGATTCAAAGACACACTGGCACAGAAAAGTATTTGGATATAAAAAATATACTTTAAAGGGATACTCCATTTTTTTTTTTTTGGGAAGTAGGCTCATTTTACAACTCCCACAGATGTTGGGTTTTACCATTTTCGAATCCATTCAGTTGATTTTCTGATATTTACAAGAATATCAGTAACCAGACAGTTTCTGGTACCATTGACTTCAATAGAAGTAGCCTATATGGAAGTCAATGGGACCAGAAACTGTCTGGTTAGTGATATTCTTCTAAATACCAGAAAATCGGCTGGATTCGAAAACGGTATCTTGGCATCTTGGCTTGAGATTGCAATTCCACAAAAGCACCAATGTGTGAGTGGAAAATGTATGTGATCTACCGACGACGCGTAAATGAAATAACACAGACACAGCTGGATCATTTCAATAATGACCAACGCAATCTACCCAGAGCAGCGCAAATTAGCGTCTGGATTAAGACATTTTTGGGGTGGTAAATAATGGCGAAAATACCAGTAAACTGACTAGCACAAATCTTAGAAAATCACCTTGCATGATTCATCTAAATCCTCCCATAAATTTTGCGTCTGAAAGGGAAACTCCTACAAATGCATATGCAATAAGGTCAGCCGTAAAAATAACACTCTTCACAACTTTCAGCGCTAATTGTAGCTTTTTAGCTTTTGTAAATCCTCATTCCTGACAGTAGTTCTTTAACGCCAAAATAAGTTTTGAGCTGGTGCAAACTGTTAGTAAATCTGTACTGCAACAGCAAATAAATAAATGAATAAAATATGTTGTAAATATAAAATGTATTATATATTATAATATGTGATTTGAAATCGATTTTATGTTTTATGAAATGCAACTCATTTCACAATTTAAAGTAGTTTCGTTCTGTGACTAGGGATGTTACTCATACAATGTGTACAATGTGATCTTTGTAACTCATACAATGTGTACAATAGCTCATACAATGTGTTTTATTTGGTTGAATATTTATTTTTATTTAATATGACATCCTCTATGTGGTAAACAGTGAATGAGTCCATGATTCAGCAGTGTTGGACACAGTATATGCATGAATGAATAAAATGTCTGCTACTTATGTTCCCTCATGCATCTTGTGACTTCAGCACTGCTGTGACATGATGAATGTAAGCAGAATTCAGCAAATGTCCAGTTTTGTCCTAGTTTGAGAAAATCTCTTAGCATTGTGCTGATGCTTACATCATTACAGCAACTGATGTAGATACACAACAAACAGTTCAGAATTCATCATTTGCAAAATGAAAGTCAGTCCTAAAGATCGGACTTGAAAAGCCAGATTGGATTTGTGTGCAGTGTGAACAAAGTCTTAAACAATTGGCAACACTGATAACGAAAGTGTAGTGTCAATGTAAATTTCCAGTTTAAGTTTAAGGCACGCTCCTGACACAAAAGCATTTCCAAAAGGCAGGCATCTCTTAAAGGGATAGTTCAGCCCAAAATTAAAATTCTGTCATTAATAACTCACCGTCATGTCGTTCCAAACCCATACGAGTTTTGTTCATCTTCTGAACACAAATTAAGATTTTTTTCATAAAATCTGAGAGATTTCTGTCCCTCCATTGACAGCTACACAACTACCACTTTGACGCTTCAAAAAGTTCATAAAAAGATCGTAAAACTAATCCATATGACCTGAGTGGTTTAGTCCAACTTTTCTATAGAGACCCGATCGCTTTATATGATGAACATATTGAATTTAGGCTTTTATTTACATATAAACATTCATCAACTCATACATCAGTTGTGGTAAACAGAAGCTCATGCATGTTTGCTTGATTTGCGAGAACCAATGAGGTTCATTCTCGTTTTATGCAGCACGTTAGAGCTTCTGCAAGAACCAATGATTTAGTCAAAAACATATTTTACAGTAATTCATTAGAGCTGGCAGATATAACCTTGAGAGCCATTGAACTCTCTGGCTTTTTATCACTATCACACACAGGGCCATATACGTATAGGGTTTTATAAATATAAGGGTCCCAAAATGGAGCTTTCGGCATTGGGGGATGCCTCATATGATGAAAACGGCTTTGTTAATTGTGTCTTGTCTCAACAGATTGACATGTACAAATTACATGATTCACATAAATAATAAATTTTAAATTCAAGATGAAGAAATTAGACAAAAGTTAATTAGTTTGCATAACTGATTATTTCTGGCAATCGTTCAGTTGACAGCAGCCAAATATTAAATGTTTAGTTTTGCTACTTTATGACCGTTAACTGGAATTCATCGCTTCTGTGAACAAAAAGCATTTAGCAGTACCCTATTGGCAGTGAAACAGTGGAAAAAAAAAACAATTGCGATTAGAATAACTATTTCAGTGTCTACCAAGTAATAATACAAGCAGGCAAAACATAGTTTGCTCAAGTTGGCTAATGAGGTCAGAATTCCCGACAAGACCACCCTGCTACCCCAAATTTGTCATGGATATTAAGAAACACGAAGCAACATTCGGTTTCTGCCAACCGAATCAGGTTTGAGAAATTAGAGCATTAAATGACTTGATTAAGTTCATTCCAATACTCCGCGTGGGACGGCAGCCATCAAATTGATTCTGCAGACACAGAACATTAAGCATGATGCATAACAAGCAGACTGTATGATGTGTTGCATTAGCATGTAATTACTTCTGATTACAATTACAGAAACATTGCAACTGAAATAATTTCTCAAGACTAAACTTTTTTCAATTTCCCTATTAGGTAAAAACATGGAATGAGAGGTAATTCACAGACCATCAATGTGTAGACGCCATAGCATAAGCCGTGTAAAATTGATCAACCCATCTGTGTGGTACCCTCAGGAATAGCACTTCTCTATCAGTGTCGCTGACAGGCTGCGAGTGATAAAATATGATGCGTGCCCAGAACAGCGTTCCATATGGTGTGTGTTTTTTGACAGAACTGTGACCTTAAACAGATGTGTCAGTTTTTCAGGTGTGCGTGCTGGGTGGGTGTCACACCTGTTTTACAAAACAACACAAGCACAAGAACGGCAATTTGTGTAAAATTAATCACTGGTTCCCAACTAATCTTGCAAAAGGACACAGAGTTTGAGAATTGAGATGCAACACAAAATTTGTTTCACACAAATGTACTATTACTTTGTATTTGATATGACTTACAGTATACCGAAGATGATAAAATATGCCAGTCTCTCTCTCTCTTTACAAGTCAGATCAAATAAAGTAAATTGTACACTTCTCTTAACAAGCCTCATAATTTCATGTGTGTAGCACACGTGATATGGGATAAGCTACATGCTTAAGTTTAATAATAATACTTTGGGTTAGAGGCTTGTTCAAATCCCAAACTCTAAGTATGAGAAGTAGTATAACGATACCCAACACAAATAATACTGAATATAACATTCAGTACAGGAAGCTTTTTTCCCACATTTATTGCTCATGTGTCAGTGATCGAGGCATTTTGGTTCATGACTGCAGTATATTTTCCAGTAGACTGATGCTGTAAATTATGAAACCTGTCAGTCTTGATTTAGTGCATTATCTCCCTTTCTAACATAAGCGTGTTAAAAATTCATAGGGCAAGCTGACTGTTTATGACACTTTATCGATATTATACTGTGAATTCACACAACACAACGTGGCTAGTATTCTAATATTTATTTATTTATTTTTTTTGCAAATAGCCAGTCTTTGGATAAATATAGACTCACCTAAAGGATTATTAGGAACACTATACTAATACTGTGTTTGACCCCCTTTGACCTTCAGAACTGCCTTAATTCTATGCCATTAATTCAACAGTGCTGAAAGCATTCTTTAGAAATGTTGGCCCATATTGATAGGATAGCATCTTGCAATTGATGGAGATTTTTTTCATTTTAGTACAGTGAACTCATTGTCATGTTCAAGAAACCAAATTGAAATGATTCGAGCTTTGTGACATGGTGCATTATCCTGCTGGAAGTAGCCATCAGAGGATGAGTACATGGTGGCCATAAAGGGATGGACATGGTCAGAAACAATGCTCAGTTAGGTTGTGGCATTAACATGCCCAATTGGCACTAAGAGGCCTAAAGTGCCTAGAAAACATCCCCCACACCATTACACCACCACCACCAGCCTGCACAGTGGTAACAGGGACAAAGACAACATGTGGATGAAAGACAACAACTCCCAGAATGCACTTGCTTCGCTGCCCTTCGCTGGGATTCGGACATCGGCAGCCGAACATGTCCGAGAAAAAGAGGATGGTAACCCCTACACAGCTTTCTCCACAGAACAAGAGCCTGCTAGCTTAGCTTCCAAAAAAAAGATGGCTGACACTATGTGTATGTGATATAGTGGATTTTACATATAAAGTGTCTCTTTTCAAATGCATTATAATATTGTTTAAATGCTTATGCTTCGTTAAAAAAAAAGAAGAGTGCTATGTTCATTTATTAAATTATTTATTTTCACTGGGCATACCAGAGTGATGATGTCATCGCACGCCTTAGTAGCCCGTGTTTCCCCTTGATGTGCTTCATTCAGAGTAAATACGACGAAGCCAACACTGCAGCGCTCATGTTATTTCTTTATCAATTTTTTTATACTTCCTGACTGACTATAGAGCCTATTTAGCAACATCGCCCTATTCTTAGTTTCCCAGATAAGCAGCAGTGTGGAAGAGACTGATTGAGCAGTGTGTCCACTTGGAGTTGTTACAAGGTCAAGTCAGTCAGGTAAACGCCACCATCAACAGCCTGTCTACACGGAAGCCAAAAATGGATGAGCTAAAACGTCTTCAGGATGAAATTGGTGAGAAATAATGCACACTTTCATGCTAAAAGCTGGCAAAACTTACTTCACCTAACACGAGAGGATGAGACAAATGTGACTTGTTTGTCACTCTTGAACCGCCTTAGTAACTATCTTCTGAGAACGGAGCTAGACGAGTTAGAAGATGGAGGCATGGCTGAACTTTTGACAATTAATTACAATCTGAGTCAGCTTAAGGGAATCACAGTTAATGCTTCTGAACCAGGGGCAAAGAGAGAGGAAAATAAATCTGGAGAGGTTAACACAGTACAGAGAGAAATGCCAAAAATTGGAAAAGGTGCAGTTGAACTGTTTTCTGCCATGCCCATTAGTCCACTACAGCATGCAGGAAACAGACAGAGATATGTAGACCATGGCCAGGCTTATTCTCCAAATCCAGTACATAGACAATTGAACTCATGGCAGAAAGACTTTCTGGTCTAATAGGAGACCCAGGACAGAAGGATCGTCTCTCATTCTCCAGTCTGGCATGGCAGATCGAAAGTGGTTTAAATAAGGGCTATCCAGAATAGGAAATAATAGATTCTGTCATCAGAGTTATCACACCAGGGCTTCAGCTGCAGAGCTATCTAGAGGGAAAGGCAGGGCTGACAAAATGGATTATTGCCAAAAACAAGCTCTGTGATCAATAAAAGTTTATTATACTTGCACATTTTGTCCATCAAGATAATTATCACATGAACACAACTTTTATGAATTTTGAAGCCTAAATGCAACCACGGCCGCTCGTCACCATCACTCAGCTTCTGACAACTCTTTCAGTTTATCTAAAAATATTTTCCCAGAATGTTTGAATTATAGAATAGTTTTTTTAATAGCACAATTATAAGCATAATGATGTTGTAAAAGCGAACCGAGCTTATCTTTTCGGTGTGATGACGTTTTCGGTGTGAATGTCCTCGGAAGCCTTCCCATTTAGCCACTTGTTTGCATCTGCCTTTTTTAAGACACATTCAACAGCTTAAAAAAAATCACGAGTGGGGTAATATTGATGTATTTTATGTTGTAGAATAAAATGTGAAAGTGTCTTTAGCTTGTGTTCACCAGACTTTATTTCAGCCATTTAACCAAACCCCCATTCAAAAAAAACTAGTGATGTTGTACTCGAGTCTTGTGTCGGACTCGAGACCGATTTCTGCTTTCTCGGACTCGTCTCGGACTTCTTCTTTCAAAGACTCGGTCTTGACTCGGTCTCGGCCCTTCCGAGACTCGGTCTTGATTAGGACTAGGTCTCGTCTCGGACTTGACCTTTCAAAGACTCGGTCTTGACTCGGACTCGACTGTATTTGAAAACCAACGGACTCAGTCTTGTCTCGGACTCGACCCTTCAAAGACTCTGTCTTGACTCGGACTCGACTGTATTTGAAAACCAACGGACTCGGTCTCGTCTCGGACTCAACCCTTCAAAGACTCGGTCTTTACTCGGACTCGACTGTATTTGAAAATCAACGGACTCGGTCTCGTCTCGGACTCAACCCTTCAAAGACTCGGTCTTGACTCGGACTCGGCTGTATTTGAAAATCAACGGACTCGGTCTCATCTCGAGCTCAACCCTTCAAAGACTCGGACTCAACCCTTCAAAAGTTGTTCTAGTATAAACCAACCACAGCCTTTATAGGGGTTTAATAAAAACAGAAAAAACAAGAAAGATCCAAATCTTTCCAAGATCAAATTATTAGATCCAAAGGTAGCACTTTATTTTTACAGTCATGTTCCCCATGTACATACTATGTACTTTTTATAGTAATTACAATAACTGGGTAACATCTAACCAAAACCTACCCTTAAACTTATCCTTAACCCGTGTAGTTGCCTTTTTAACAGTACTTTCTTAGATAAGTACACTGAAAGTAGATGTTCTGTAAAATAAAGTACAACAATCCATCCAGATCTAATCCAGATCGATTTGAAGGATGTGTCATTTCACATTTCACGTAGCTGTACACCCGCGAAGGACACTGAATGTCACTTTAATCCTTTCAAGCTTGTTGTGTGAATACTAGGAGCACAAGCAGTGTGCTTAAAACAAGCTTCACTGTTTGATACGCCCACCATGTGAAGTACCATCAGACAGGAGATACTGTGCTGTGGATTCCTTGGATCCATTGTGTATTCTGCGCACAAGAGTTGAGTGTTGTGAACAGGTGTGAAGTACTGCGGGCTTCACAGCATAATTTGTCTCAATGACACATCTGTCATCCGCAGCTCTTTACTGAGGTGTGTCCGTTATACCTCAGAGTGCATTCGACAATTTTCCTAAAAAACAGACAGAATCTGGAGCCAGTTATGTATGACGAAAACATGGAAAATAGATTGACAGCTCATTGAGAAATTAAGGTTTATAAATCTTAATCAGTACTTTATCTTGTTTTTCAATGTTTAAAGCACGAGGCAGTTACTTGACAAGCAAATGATTTTTATGTACTTTGAATTAATAATCTAAACAAGCATGAAACAATAACATATTGTAATGACATTTACAAAAGATTTATATTTCAAATAAATACAGTTCTTTTGAACTTTCTCAGTAATGAATCCTGAAAAAATGTATACCAACTTTCAAAATATTGCAATTTTATGTTGTTAATGTAAATATAAAATAAAACTGTTTTTAACATTGATAATAATAAGAAATGTTTCTTGTGCACCAAATCATATGATTCCTGAAGGGTCATGTGACTGAAGACTGGAGTAATGATGCTGCAATTCAGGAATTCATTACATTTTAAGATAATAGAAAACAGTTATTTTAATAATATTTCACAATATAAATGTTTTTGCTGTATTTTTTATTAAATAAATGCAGCCCTGGTGAGCACAAGAGCATTATTTCAAAAGCATTAAAAAATCTTACCGACCCCAAACTTTTGAACATACAGCACAATTACATATATTATACTATTCTTCACAGGCCAAATATTTGTGTTTATACTCTATGCATATTATATGAGCTACCAAGAAACAAGCGATTCCACTGTGTTTTCGAAAACATGGCAGAAGGAATCTCATTTAAATAATGAGGTATATCACTTGTTGGTGGTCTTGGATAAGAACATCAATTTGTGCTGTATCCAATTTTAAAAATAGTTAATGAAAATTATATTAATATATCAGAAAGCTGTTCATCACATAACACTCTCTTTTTTAGAAGTGAGGTACATTCTGCACTTTCTATACATGATGAGGAGTTCCTTATTTAAATTTAGTAATTAAAGTACAATTAAGGTCTACTAATAAAACCTCATCTGATCCTTTGATGATCGGCCAAGTCAATTACTTCGTATCTATGCATTTTATTTTCTCATTACAATTTCCAGCACTGCCCTATTTGCCACTTTTAAATTAAAGCAAGCACTCTGTGCATCAAGCCCGGGTTTAATCAAGTGGAAACCTCCAAAGCCCCTCTGACTCTGCGGCAAGCAATCAAATCCAGCCTCTCAACCTATCACCAGGAGCCCAAGCCTCATCAGGATCAGCCACACTGTGGCATATCTGCATTACGGCGGGCGGAAATATCGGCGACTTGCTGAAAAGGCCCTCGCTGTGACTAATGTCCAAAAAGTGAGCTAGTATCCGGCCTGACTTTCAGAAGAAGATGAGATGAGAGGAGATGACCTCTCCACATTGTTTGAAAGCTATAATAACTTAAATGATGGCAGGCTGAGGTCTCGTTGAATGATTTATGGCTGGCAAAGAGTAACATCTGTGGCGAGATGTCAGCTGTCAGCTGTCAAGAGATGAAAGCTTTCAGACGAGGCTTGCAGCATTTGTCAATATGCCACAGTACCCTCCAGCCTCAGGATAGAGTAAGGGGCATGGGGTGTCTCGAGCAGATGTCATGCTTGAACGCAGGCTCCGTAACACATTATGATGTGGGACGTCGTGGGAGGGAAAAGGCTGGCCGGACAGACTAGCACTCTTGTAGGCATTTTGTGGAACGTATCGCATTTCCCAAAGGCGTAGTAATCCCATACTCACAGGAGAATCTGCAAATCCCTAAATGCAACAATAATGTTAGGTGTAAAAACACCTCTACGCATCATGCCCGCGTGTAAAGCCGGAGATAATGATATTCAGATATCATAATCCTGATGATAATCAAAACTTCCTGATTACTTAAAGGGATAGTTCACTTTGAAATTAATGTTTGGGATGTTTTAGCTTACCTCAAGGGCATCCAACATGTAGGTGTCTTTGTTTCCACAGTTGTTTCAAAAATCGGTTGCAAACATATACTTTAGAAGTAAAACTTTTCAAAGAAACTACTCAGTTTGACACCATCTTATGTTTATACCTGAATAAGGTGTTTTTCTATTTCTCAAGAGACTCAATGTTCCAACTGCAACTGGCAATAAAGTTTAAGTTCTGAATAGGAGATGGAGGACAACCACATATACCGAATAAAAGGCTTGTAATACAGTAACTGACCATTAGATCAATATGACTGCAGAAAATAATGTCACTCAGATATTTATTTCACCTCATATGGGACTGCAACAGCATCAAAACATTTGCTTTAAAGCACTTTACAGCAACCACTAAAATAATACGGAAGGCATCCTTGCCCAAAGCGTTCTTCGTATTTGTTTAAACCTTGGCACTTGGACAGGCATTGGAAATCAGTAATAGGCATAGCAAGGTCAGTATTATCCGAGGGTTGTGAAGAGGTCAGGGTGCTGAATGCTCTGTCTGAAGCTATGGAGCATGTTACCAATGCTATTTGTATGTAAGAAAATAACATATTTTTAATTGTGAGGAGTCATTGCCTGGAGAGTTCTGTTCTAAAGGGGGCAAGCTGCAGAGGTCAGGGTTAGCAGACGCAGAATGCACGATATGTTAATTTAGAGTGAGCAGTTTGCATGAAAATGTCATGGCAATGTTCCTCTCATATTCTGCATTAATCTGTACACTCGTAAATAGAAAACAAGAATATTTTAAAATTTTAAGGAGTAGGCTATGTGCCAATGTTGGAAAACTACTCAAAAAGTGTTTTTCTTTCTCTCTCTATAGACCTTATTCAGAGCAGCGCCATGACAGGTATGAAAGTGAGGCTGTGAGGGATAGACTTACCGTGTTTCCAATGGCATCCGCTGTAAAAAGCTGAATAAAGCGGCTAGATTACTTACAATTTTCCACAGCTTACATTGTCGGGAGTTTTTTGTCAACTGAAATTTCTTGGAAAGATATTTTTCCAGTGTTTCATGAGCAGAACAATCCGAAAACTCATTAAATAACAGTAAAGCCCATTGAAGAGATGCAGATCTATCCCTCACAGCCTCGCTTTCATTCTCATTAAAAATCAAAGATGGTGCTGCCGTGAATAAGGCGTATTCTATGTAAGTCAATGGGGTCCAACAAACCGACAGCTTGGTTACCGATATTCTTCAAAATATCTTCTTTTGTGTTTGTGTTCTTTTGTGTATAGAAAATATCGATATCTTTGGTCAGTTTTTTTTTTTTTTTTTTTTTTGAGAAATGCTCTTGTTCTCTTCAATGATGTATGCTAAGCTACCGCCAGAACCGGAGATCAGCTAAAAAAAAAATCAAAAACGGTAAAACTCATCAGTTGAACTCTAGGGCAGTGGTAAAATTAGCCACACAATTGATGAAATATTGCATGGAAAACCAAGAAATTCAGTTAAATTAATATTTTGCTATTGTAGCAACAGCATTGATGTGTAAACCACAGAGGTATATACAGATAGATAGTCCCTCGAAAATAAGGGGGCCGAAGTTGTTGGGGCTTTTTTTCTGTTCCTCCTATACCGTCCTGCATTCAGCATCATCAGTAGACTATTATTTAGGGCTTCAAAAGAAGGATGTTCTTTATGGGGCCAGACCTGAGCATTCCTTCAGAAAAAAATTCAAACCTTTGGAAGTGTCTCTCTCTCTCTCGAGTTCTGGCATCAGGTTCAATCCTCTAGTGCATCTCACAAGGGATATATAGCATCTGCAGACATGTTTGATGCAAGCAGAAATCCTGGTGCATAATTTAGTGGTCTGATGCAAAATGTCCTGCTATTCCTTCTCATCAGTTTACTAGCCACTCAAACGCACCAGACAAATTAATACATTTATGATCTTCTCAAACCAAAAGGATCAATATTCAACTAAAAATGTAATAACAAGCTGAGACAATAGGATTCTAAAATACAAAACAAATGTATACCAACAGTGTGCTTTTAAAATAATCACACTAACATTAAGTAGTTAATGTTTTTTTTTAAGAAAATAATACATTTATTCAGCAAGAATGCATTGAATTGATCAAAAGTGAAAGAAAATGTATATCTAATGTTACAAAAGATATCTATTTCAAATGTAGTTGTTTAGAACCTTCTATTCCTGAAATAAGTCACGGTTTTCACAAAAATATTAAGCAGCACAACTGTTTTCTTCATTGATGATAATAAGAAATGTTTCTTGAGGGCCAATTCAGAATAATAGAATGATTTCTGAAGGATCATGTGACTGAAGACTGGAGTAACTGCCATCACTGACAAGAAATATATTCAAATAGAAAATTGTATTTTAAATTGTAATTTTGACCAGATAAATACAGCCAAAGAGACTTTTTTCATTTTTCATTTTTTCATTTCATTTTTATCAAGTCATTTGAAAAAAATCTTACATGACCCCTGACTCTTTTGACGGTACTGTGTATACACATTTTTCTCAGACGCACCCAGACATTCAGAACTGTCCCACACTTCCTACACAACCATTAACAGAAACATTTATTGGTCTAATATTTAATTCTGTTGGCTGTTTTATTCTCATGCTGAATTTTCAAGATCACACAACTTAAGAAGCTTCATAAAACCATCTGGGAGGAAACATCCTCTCTTCCAATAAAAAAGTAAGACTTGAGGTGTGTTTTTTTTTTACATTAACATTCCATAATAAATACTTCAGAACCACTGCTAGACATCAGATGCCTTTTTAACACCTCTAAGAGATGTACTGGATAGGGTCCCAAGCCTCCCAACCAAGAAACATGAAAATTACTGCCTGACAGAAAATGGAGGGATTTAGCAAAGATTTGAAAATGAATCGTTGGTTCTGTTATCATGCAGGATCAGATGCAGCAGAGATCTGGCCCTTCCCCTGTAACATGATCTGACCACACACATATCCGCTCAGCAGTGTGTGGGGAAAGTGTCGTGCAGAACAGTGAGCAGATCAAGTATATTGATCTGAAAAGAGATTAATAAAACAGTGGAGTATATCCACTAATTAGCTCCAATTGAATACCTTAATTTCTCTGACATAGTTTTATACATTCGTTTCGTCTATCTATCTATCTATCTATCTATCTATCTATCTATCTATCTATCTATCTATCTATCTATCTATCTATCTATCTATCTATCTATCTATCTATCCAGCCCGTTCTCATCCTTTAACGTCATATAGAACGCTATATGCAAAAACGGCGCTATACTACGCATATGGCACCCTTTATCGTTAATATAACACGCGAACCCAAGACGTTATAAATCCTTTAGCGTGAATGTGACACGCACACCCTACCCCACACCTAAACTTAGCCCTCACAGCGCGTGTTATATTAACGATAACGTGTGCCATGCGCGTAGTATAGCGCCGTTTTGTCATATAGCGTTCTATATGACGTTAAAGGATGAGAACGCGTTGATCTATCTATCTATCTATCTATCTATCTATCTATCTATCTATCTATCTATCTATCTATCTATCTATCTATCTATCTATCTATCTATCTATCTATCTATCTATCTATCTATCTATCTATCTATCTACTGTAAAAAATATTTTCATGATTGGGAATCACAACATTTTTTTTGTCAAATCAACTTAAATAATTTAAGTAGTTCAGATAACATAATATTTTGAGTTTCTGGTGATTAAATCAATCTCCTTCATTGTATTAACTCAATCTTTTCATTCAGTGAACTTAAAATGTTAAGACAACCAGGTTACTTCATTTTTTAAGTTAAAGCAACAAAAAATTTTTACAGTGTCTATCCATCCATCCATCCATCCAAAAATGTATGTTGATAAAACAGCTTAAACAAACCAAAATCTGAACATATATTATATTATATGCAATATGTTATATTAGTATAATTTACTCACTGTAAAAAAAAGTTTCATGATTTGTAATCACAACATTTTTTTTCTTTTGTCAAATCAACTTAGATAATTTATGTAGTTCAGATAACATAATATTTTGAGTTTCTGGTGATTAAATTTATCTCCTTCATTGTATTAACTAAATTTTTCCATTTCAATGAACTTAAAATTTTAAGGCAACCAGGTTACTGATTTTAAGTTAAACCAACAATTGTTTTTTACAGTGTACTACTACAGGTTATATAGTTTTTCAAGTTTAAGCTTTTCATACTTATATTTTAATTTATTTCAGCATTTACTTTACTAAGTTAACAAAGTTTTTACTAAGTTAACAAAACTATAAATTATGCATAATTGCATGCAATTAACCATAACTAATCTAACCTTATAGTAAGGACACCTTATAAGGACAAAAATAAAGTGTAAACCATGTTTTTTTTTTTTGTAACATTTAATGTTGCATTGTTTTTTTTTTCAGATCTGCCTAATTGTATGCATTAATCATTTGACTTTTTAAATAAAATAATTACGTTTTATTTACCATTATCAAGTTAAACCAGTAAGCTACATTGGAAATATACAAGCCTCTGTATTTGATCTGTAATGTGCTTGACAGTTTTGACGTCAGGCCAGCAGGCGTGAAGGCAAAGCTAGGGTTTACGCAGGCTTGCATAACTTTCTCATCGAATATCCACTATTAGTATGCACCAATAATCTCCAACAATATAACATGATGTGCCATCTAGAGTGCAATCACTAACATTAGAAAATTGCAGAATCATATCACTCAGTACCACCATCATTATCCTGATTAAAATCATGGTGCAATTTATGTGAGCTGTGAATGTCCTCTTGAGCCCTATTAAGTTGTATTGTGTTTTACCGCAGTGATTTTACCCCAGGTTAAGGTGAAGCAGTCGGTACAGAATGTAGTCAATACTTAAGTTGTCAAAATTCAGCATAATTATATATTATATATATATACATACAAAAAATAATACTTCAATACAAATACTTCTGGCTGGGTACCAAACCAGAGTCCTATTATTGTGCTATTGTGGGCCAAGTAAGAACTAATAAATCAGACAAACCCATTTGGAGACCACAAAGCTGGAAAGAAACTAAATTGGATCTTAAGAGAGATAAGAGAAAACAGTGCCTTACAAAGATTACCAGAAGTCACTTTTTCGGTGAAGAGGTCACTAAATCAAGGTGTTTTCTTGGCCAAAGATCACAGTCTGTTAATATTTCTGCTAAGAAATGTGCAAAACAATCAGCTTAGTAACAAGATGAACACAGCAACAATATTGCTATAATATCAGTGCTGCAGTTCTCTGGGTTCATTTCAACAACATTCAATAACTGCAATGGAAGATGGCGCTATTTGTGTATATATGAAAAGAGAGAGAATACATCACCGGTGAGATACGAGAGACGTGAAAGCAGCACAGATTATCCAGATGAGAAGATTGATATATAGTTGGATGAACCCGACATGGAACCCATATACAAACCCAACGCTATCTCACGACCAATTCGTACGAGTGATTAAAAGGTGGCTAATTCGTACGAACTCACTCATGCGATTTGTCTAAACCCTCGTGATAGGTAGGTTTAGGGGCGGTAGGTCATTCATACAAATTTGGCAATTCATAAAATATGTTCGATTTAGCAAAAATCGTATGAATTCGGACGAGTGACGTCATATGAACTGGTACGAATTAACCACCTGGTAAAATTCATACGAATTGCCATGAGATCGGGTTGGGACAAACCCATATTGTGCCTACATTGACCCCACTATGAAATGTTGGCTGGTATAAATCTACTGTGAGAAATATTCACTGAAGTAACGCGTGACAACGGTGGGTGATTTTAGTCAGTTATTAAAGGAGTAGTTCACTTCTTTTTTTTTTTTTACTTTTGCCGATCATTTACTCACCCTATGTCACCCAAGATGTCCATGTCTTTCTTTCTTCAGTCGAAAAGAAATTAAAGTTTTTGATGAAAACATTCCAGCATTTTTCTCCATATAATCCACTTTACTGGTAACCAAACGGTTCAAGGTCCAAAAGACGGTTTCAGAGCAAACTGCAAACTGTTCAAAGGGCTTTAAACGATTCCAGACGATGAATAAGGGTCTTACCAATCGAAATGATCGGTCATTTAAAAAATAAAAATAACAAAGTTTAAGTTTTATAAGCTCAAATGCTCGCCTGTTCGAACTTGTTCATCAAAATGAACAAATCTTTTTTCGAGTCAATTTGTTCATTTCGTTCGTTCAATGAACCAAATGACTCGAAAAAAGATTTGTTCATTTTGATGAACGAGTTCGAACAGGAGAGTCACGAACGTGCGTCACAGAACAGAGCAAGGCGAGCATTTGAACTTATAAAAAACTTAAACTTTGTTATTTATTTTTTAAATGAGCGATCGTTTCGCTTGATAAGACCCTTATTCATCGTATCGTCTGGAATAGTTTAAAGCCCTTTGAACAGTTTGCACTGAAAGTGTCTTTTGGACTTTGAACCGTTTGGTTAAAAGAATGTTTTCATCAAAAACCTTAATTTCTTAAGACATGGACATCTTGGATGACAGGGGGGTGAGTAGATTATCAGCAAAAGTTTTTGTAAAAGTGAACTACTCCTTTAATATCATTGTTGTATCTGTTAGCTTTCATGATAAGTAGTGAATAAATATACATGGATGTATGCATGCAAACACATATAAGACCCTGTGTTTTCATCTAAAAGTTATTTGACTCACTATAACACCATGCTGGATGTGTGTGAATTGCTAAATAGTTTAACAATCAGAACACTAGTTGAATATTTCAATGTCCATTCAGTACATGTCACCTCAACCTTTGCATTGGAATGAAAGTTAAACATCCTTGAGTTTTCATACATTTGCCCTTGCATACGTTCAGCCATGCTATGCCAGTGCTTTTGTACAATAAATGTGCCGTTTCTATTCGATAAAGAAAAGTAAAGGGTTAGCCTAGTCCATCACACAACTACACCTGACAGGGTTTAATCCCCGCAACCAATTCCTTCTTTTTTTTCACACCACAACCGGTCTTCCCCTTCTGTACCTGACTCTGACTTGAAATGGAATTTCGTCTCGTCAGCCTTGAATGTATAATACAAAGGGATACCTTTGTCCTCTCTGTAAGTGCTGGGTAATGAACTGTGTGGAATGCAATCTGGCACTAACTAAAAAGCTCTTTTCAGCCCCATTTTAGAAGGACGGCACTTTGGACTGAAGAGCCTGACTGACTCCCAACCCTCTACTCTTTTTTTTTTACAAAAAACATCTTCCTCTTCTTCTTTAAATTGAGAAATTCTTACCAACATGAACATCTTTATATGCACTCTTTTAACCTTCATGATTCTTTTTGCTTAGTGAAAAAGGAACATTTGAAAAGTCATCAGACTTGAGACTAAATATTACAAAATGGCTCAAGTGAAGGAGAAATATTTATTTGCAGGTGTCTGTTCAGAGCCAAGTATGCTTAAGGTTTTAATAATAGTAAAAAAATCCATTTTAGTTTTGCTTTTAAAGCTAAAAAGACTACCTTAAAGTAAAAGCTACATATTAAATGGCATTCCCATCCTATTTACTTTTAAAGTGTACTTCAGAATGACACAGAATATTCAACAGAAAAAAAGCAGAGTGGGACCTGATTGGATTGCGAAATCTTCTCTATATGTGCTTTTTGTGTAACGGAGGCCAGCTAGTAAGATCTGTGCGAGTAAACCTCACTCCCCTGGCCTCAAGAGCCTTTTTATATGTCCTAGAACTAATGGTGGAAGTACCCGCTTTTTTTCCGTGTCCGCACCACATGAATTGAGAACGATTTTAGTTAGGATCGTCTTTTGGAGGAACTAGCCTAAATTCAGAGGGTCTAACCCTATAACACTATAGGAACAGTGACGTAAGTGTGTGCTTATTGGCCGGAAAAACGCAAAACACCAGCACCCACCATTTAAAAAAAAGCTGTGTACACACACAGGGTATAGCCCATATGTTTACTCCTACACAAACTAACTCTACAAACATGGAAAACAGTGAATGATGGACCTCTCAACCTTTATGCTCAGCCAAGGAGAAAACCCAAAGCAACTTTTAGGGACCAAGCGAAACGTGATTATGCATTTCTGTGACAATGGGCATCAAACACACGGCATACGGAAAACACTTTTGTCTAATAACATATTAGACAGGACTGTTAAGCAGACCATAAACTAATGCAGAGGGAGAATGGGAGCGTTGTGTGCTCAAGCTCTGGTCCAGAACTACCTAGAACCTTGTTCCTAGAACTAGTGGATTTTGGTGCCGTGACCCAGATAGGTGAAGGCAATCGCTGTGCAAGTAAACCTCACTCCTCTAACCTCAAGAAGTGCACTAATGAATGACATTAAAGGCTACAGTTTGGTGTTAGCCTCCCATTTCAGAAACACAGGTTCGAATCCCACTCAGAGTAGAGAAAGTTTTTCAAAGAACTTGATGTCACTCAAAAAGGAAAGTTGTTTAAAGAACTTGATGAAGGAAAGTTGTCTCAGAGGATAAGAAAAATTACATTATTTAAAATATTACTGCACAAAGTTTATCATTTGTATTAATATGAACAATTCATTGGTTCATGTAATTCCAAAGAACCTACATAAAAAAAACACACACACACACACACACACACATTTTTTTAGAACTATCCCTTTAAGAACATAAACTGACTTTAATCAGACCAAAGGTTATTATTTTTTTATTTTTTATTTTATTTTTTTATAGATGTATAGCAATCATTCTGATCATTATTACCAAGCTAGTGAAAATCTTTGAGCACAAAGCATTATCCTCTGGATATAGGCTGAAACAGAACTGCCAGCAGAAGGAAAGGACAGAGAGGGCGCTCCCTGATGAGTGATGCATTATTCTTATTTGACAACCTGCTGATTGCCCTCCCAGGGAACAAGCAGCTAAATCTGAAGGAACTGCCAGTAGAAGCAGATCAAGTGTTCTTATACTGCCCCCTTGTGGTTGAAATAAATGCCTTGAGTCTGGACTGTTTATCATGGTTGGGATTCACTCACATAGATTTTGGAGCAAGAAACAGGGCTTAATTAATTTCATGAAAATTTTCACATTTAAAGACTACAGTTTTAATATATTTAAAAAAAAAAATACCAATGAAACGAATAATACTACTAACAATAATACTAAAATAGGATTTTCAGTTTGATTTACCAACAATGTTTATTTAGTTGATTTTAATGTTTATGAAATATTAAAATATTAACAATAATGCTACAGTTGTCAACATTTGAAGTGGATCAAAAAAGTTCATCAAATTGTGCCAAGACAAGAACAGATATTGTTCGAAATTATACATGAATAAAGTTAATGTATAACTTTGATGAAAGGTCACTTCTTTTTTTTAATCCTCAAAAAGTCTAAACACTCTCAAGAATCTAACTTATGGAAAATGGGCATCTGATGTTTGCTTTAAAAGCATAATGAAAGAGATTACATTACCAACAAAAAATTTGGAACCAGTAATCCTATTCTATTTAAATTCCAAGTCATGAATTGAACAAGATCCAAATCTTCAAATCTGATTTTATTCCACTCAAGCCTCAACCAAACCAAACTAATCTAATTCCATCAGCAAAGCCATATTTATTCTATCCTGGTTTGCCACATTACAGCTGTAAATCAGATTCATCACACGAATATGGAAACGGTCAGTTACGGCCTTGTATAATTTTGAAGACTGCAACTCAAATAAACACACCTAACCTTCATTTATAGCATGGAAACAAATTTGAACATTTAAACTGAACGTGTGGGGACTTGGGATTTGGTAAACCAGTCCCAGATGTTCCCGTGCAGTCCCGTCCAAACCAAATGCTCCTGGAATGCACACAGTAGATAGTTGCAGAGAGGTTCTGCAGCACAGCGCAGTTCAGCTGAGGTTAAGAAGATTATTAAGGGGGTTTCCTGGACCTGCACAAGGCGACCAGGGACAGTCTAAAATTCTGAGAGGTCAAACATGATTCTGGAAGCGCAGTGAGCAGTTCACCAGAGGGGGGCGATGTAGTGCTGTAGAAGTTCATCACGTTTAAAAGAACATTAACCATAATGCCTGCCCAGCCTTTAAGTGTTTGGGTTAAGGACTCAGGCAATTTGCAGTGCAACTTTTGCCAACTGAATGAGACGGGAGGGCAATAAGCACTTCTGATAGTGCTTTAGTATTCGCCTCCGTTTGTTTGTTCTAATTTTTCTTTTTATATTACACCGAACAAATCCACCCTGATGTTTAAGGCATGAGAGACAAAAAAAAAAAAAAATGTATGGTGAGTTTGGAAACAGAACAGAGGAGAAAATGTCTCAGTCAGCTTAACCATATCCTCTACACGTCTAAATATAACAATCTTGCACATTGATTACATATGTCATCTCTTTTTAATGAGAGCGGTTTTACATACACATGCAAGCCCAAAGATACACAAATATACCAATACACACACATTCCGACTCACAGCCCAGTAATAACCACTTTATAAATCCGACTGAGGTTGAGCATTCAGATGTCTTGGCCAAGGACACAATCCTAGACATTCAGTTGACCCATGTGCTAATTAAAAGATTCATACTCTACAATCTGGGCTGTCCCACCAAACTAAACATGCCAGCCCATTTTCATTAACATCCAGAGGACTATCAAAACACATTTGTAGCCAATATATACTGAAAGGAGAGGCGAATTAAACCAAACAGTGTTGGTCTTTTTGAAAGAGAATCAAGTTCGGTGGGTGATTTATCTTTTTGCCTCTTAAAAGGGTAAACTGAACACTCTCACTTTCCCTTTTTCTCTCTTCTTTTATACAGGTGTTCTTCTGTTGACCTCAACCCCCTTATATATATTTCACATTGTGACTTTAATCACATGCATAAATGTGAACTATATATGAAGAGTTCAGATGCAAAAGTGTCTAAGTGCCATTTGAAATGTTCTTCTAAAATGATCATTTTTATCAAGCTTGTATATTTAAGTTCAGTAATTTCACTTAAATGGCACTGAAGATTACCTATTAATTGTAATTTAAGTGAAATTACTGAACTTAAATATACAAGCTTGATAAAAACGACCATTCTAGAAGAAAATTTCAAATGGCATTTGGAGGCTTTTGCATCTGAACTCTTCATATGTAACCACTCATCTGAAGCTTTTGGCACCAAGCAATAATCTTTTATGTTTTTAGCCTGTTATTTTGAGGTATCATGTCAAAATACATTTTCAAATTATGAACACTTTTTAAAAAAAAGCTCAAATCCACTTTGACAAACATTCCAGAAGCATTAGTCAACTGTCCAGAACATCCCAGCTAAGATGTAGGCAACCCGGTCTCATCCCAAATCGTCATATAACTGACGTTTTGGGACGTCTTTTGACCATACGTCAATATTCGCCTTTTTAGGGCCCTGTTAAACGTCGGTAGATGAGGTTATGGGATCCTAACTCTACCCCATACCTAAACTTAACCCTAAACCTAACCCGTCACCTAACTGACGTTAAAGGTAAAGCGTCAGTTGTATGACGGCCCGGGATCGCCATCTACCGACGTTTAAGGGGGCCCTAAAAAGGCGGATATTGACGTATGGTCAAAATACGTCCCAAAACGTCAGTTATATGACGATTTGGGATGAGACTGTGTTAATGTAGGACATTCATTTAATTTTGGGACCAGTGTCAACAGCCTGTTTTCATCATATACTGACGTTTTTGACAATGCGTACACATCCATCGCACATGGCACCCTTTAGCGTCAATATGAGACGCAGATATACATATGGGCCAGAAGGCGCCTCCTAGTGGTCTAACCCTAACACTACCCCAGACCTAAACCTACCCATAACCGAAGCGTGTTATTGCCGCTAAAGAGTGCCATGTGCGTTGGATGTATACGCATTGTCAAAAGCGTCACTATGACGCCCTGGAATGAGAATGCGTTGGTGTCAAACAATCACTTGTACTGTTTTTGATGATACCTAAAGGTTGATGTTCACTGAGTATACTGACACCTATTGGCGTGAATGCAGATTCACACAAAAGCAAAAGTATTCATGTCAGCATTTTTGTCTTTCACGACTGATCACAACTGTCGCTTATGCAGTAAAAGTAAAATATTATCACAGCTTCAAATAACTGTTTCTACTTTTACACCGTAATTTATTCCTGTTATGATTTGGGATCATTTTCAGTCTATCATTCGCCCTGTGCACTTTTTTGATAACTCAATTTCCTAGACATTCAACATTCCATGGATCAAACTGAAGCCTCACTCCATCTCAGTTAGGTCCAACACACACACACACACACCTCATAGATGAAAGTGCTGCACCTGGTCTCCATCATCCAAAACCGACACAAAAGGCCAGATGATGCGTATCCTTTTAAAGGGTCATGTTTTAAGATATCTTTCCGCCCTCTGCTTTTTTCCCCCCTCCGCCTGTACATGTGAAGAGGTGCTCTAGCACTTAGAAAAAAAGTGGCAGTTAAGTGTCTGGGGAGACAAAGGCGCTTGTTGCACGAGTCTATTCACAGTAGGTGCGGTGTGAAAAGTAGAACACGGAAGGAAAGAGAATGAGAGAGAGTTTAGCTGCGGTAAATGGAGCGGCGGTTCAGTGATGCTTAAACGTTATCTCTGTGGAGTTAGTCATGCATGCATGTTGAGAGACGCGAGGTAGAGAGGTGTGGCGTAAAGTATTGAGTTGATTACAGGAAACAGCGTGTGTGTGCTAATGAAGGGATGTATGCTCAATCTGTCTTCCAGTAAACTTCACATCTGTTCATGTAGCTCAATGCAATGCTCTGGCAACCCCAATATTATGAGTTTGATTCTCAGGAAACACACTGATAAGCTACATATCTTGAATGCAAGTGTAAATATCTCATGATGTCACACACACTAGGTGGGACCAAAGTGTCTTAGATTTGAGTCGTGGCTTGGTTGACGCATGTGCTTTTGATTTCCCTGTCCTGTATCTGTGTCTATCATTGATTACAAATATAAGAACACAACATAAGAACACAAATTTGTACGATGATATGTCACTGATAGACTCAAATCCAGATGCGACACCAAAATAATCTCCTCAGAAATACATCATTGTTTGTACAGTTATTTGCTAAACAGCAGTAAACTTTTCTATAGACCTTACACTCTCAGAAAAAAAGGTACAAAAGCTGTCACTGGGGCTGTACCTTTTCAAAAGGTAAACTTTTGTACATTTTAGGTTCTAATATGTACATTTTAGGTGGTTATATGTACATTGGTGCTAATAAGTACATTTAAGGTGCTAATATGTACATTTAAGGTGCTAATATGCACATTTTAGGTGGTAATATGTACATTTCGGTAGCTAATATGTCCATTTTAGGTCCTAATATGTATACATTTTAGGTACTAATATGTACATTTTAGGTGCTAATATGTACATTTTAGGTGGTTATATGTACATGTTAGGCACTAATAAGTATATTTAAGGTGCTAATATGTACATTTTAGGTGCTAATATGTACATTTCGGTATCTAATATTTTCGGCATTTAACACATGATAAAACATTATTACACTGTATCTCTTTTATTCTTTTTTTAAACTAGGGAAACAATTACCTTGCAGTAGTCTATTTAAATGTACACCTGTACTTTTGTTGCATTATGTACATTTTAGGTGCTATTATATACATTTTAGGTTCTAATATGTACCAGTAAGGTACCAATATGCAGCCTGGGTACAAAAGTGTACCTTTTGAAAAGGTACAGCCCCAGTGACAGCTTTTGTACCTTTTTTCTGAGAGTGTATGAACCGGAGAAACAAGCAAGCAGCCATCTTTAGAATTTTGTGTTTGAACTTCTGTTTTTGCAGTAGCTATTTCTCACTGTATTGAAATGTATCATGAGCATTGTCATTTTTTTAAGCGGATGTCGTAGCAAATGTCAGCAGACTGGGAAGGTTTTAAAACTTTAAACTAGGTAGAGAAAAGGTTTCAGAATTGCAGTTTGAATTTAAATGTAAGAAAAACACTGACATAATACACAAATATCAGCTCTAAAATTTAATAAGCTTCACATCTGTTTAGAAAAATCCCTTGAAACATTTGATTTGTATTGGATGTCATATATTTCTCAAACCGGGAAACTATCTGTAAGTAAATTTGGTAACTGTTGCTTCTGGGCTTTTTTTGCAAATCTTCTGATACCTCCTTAAGTAAACAGCATGTAATTCCAGAACATCACCCTGTGGCTAACCATTTCCCATGTGCTTTTATTTTGTTTGTTAGTCTGAAATATTCAGCATATAAATTATATCATTATACTGTAGGTCAGACCCTGCAGCTATTGGGGAGTGACACTCAAACCATGTACTTATTGGCTGGATGCTTCTTCCTACTTCTGTTCAGACATGCATACATTTCCTACACAGATCTGAATCTTTGTATTCAACCACATTCTTTTCACTCCAAATCCTGTGAAATTCCAGCATTCCACAAAGTCATTCCTTCCCCTGTCTCTATCTGTCTCTCCAATTGCTTGCGCCAACACTATAGATCATCCTTAGCCTTACCATAGCTATCTCTTTTTGAGACAGCTGTGAAGAACTTCAAGTTATGTTCAATGTCATGAATTGTATTTTTTAATTTTTCATAGCCTAATGTTCTCCTAACAGTAGCTGTGTTTAAGTCCAATATCCTGACCAGAGATGGATAAATAGTAAGTCTGCTGTTTAAAACAAATTAAGAACCAATAGAGGAGAACAGTGACGCACGAACAGCGATATTTGTGCAGTGTGCGTATGTCAAAAAATCAATTCCGATTTAAATCTTGTGACATATAAACACGCACGTCAACCCGATTACTTTATTTATCGTTCAGATCCATTCCAATTGAACCAAAAGGTGTCCATATAAACATGCCTCAGACGTGTCGGATCAATACTGAATCAAACAGATCTCAATCCCCATTGGTAGTCAATGGGGAATGAGATCTGTTCGATTAAAACATTCTTCCAAATATCTTCCTTTGTGTTCAGCAGAACAAATAAACACATAGAGGTTTGGAACAACATGAGGGTGAGTAAAGACTGACAGAATTTTCATTTCTGGGTGAACTAACCCTTTAAATACATTTTAAATGCACTTTTATTGCCTACTTATTAATATAGTTAAATGCAGTGAAGAATACTGACAAGCTTTTATGCTAAACTAAATATCATTTCTGTATGTCAAAAGTAAATGTTGATTTTTCAATTCATGACCCCTTTAACATCCCTGCATGGTGAAAAAAAAAATGCTACGTATACTTGCAGCCAAACTCTCAGTAGACTTCAAGTGTTTAATGATAAATTGTGCTATTTTGAAACTATTTTGCACTAAGTATATTTTATATGTAATTAAATTGTAAAGCATAACTTCAAGTATATTTAGTGTACTTTTGTATAGCTTGGACCAACTTCAAGTATACTTTGAGTATGCCTGTGTAGGGACTAATTACTTGATTAGTGATATTAAAGTGTACTTTATTTGTGTTATAAGTACATAACAAATTCATTACGAGTGTCTTCGAAACATTCAAGCAATATACCATAAGTGTATTTATATAAAAATTATATTTGTCATTTTCACCTTTTATTAGAGACAAATAGTGGCGGGAGAGAGAGAGGGATCAGGAAAGGTCCGCGAGTCGGGTCTCCCGAAGCACATGTCGGCGCACTTGCCCACGATTGCATACTTTGTCTTCAATAACAAATGCACAAGTTTAGACAAATAAAACTTGTACAAAATACTATATTCTATAATTTGTTTTACTTCATTATTACAATCATTTCCAGCACACAGTTAAAATATACGTAAAATATATTTTTAATAAAGCGCATTTCATTTCAACTATTGAAAAAGGGAATATATTTCAAATACAATAAAGTTGACCCTTTTTTTTTTGTACTGACCCTAGTATACTTCTTTAAGATGTAATTTAAGCTGAGAGAGTTGTCCAGCAGCGAATCACTGAAAAGACTTGATATCCATTCACTTTTGTCATTTCGCAATTATAGTTCTCAAAATGCCTCAACGCTACAGTTATCAGTCATCAGGAATACTTAGGCAGAATTTAAATGTTAAATAATTTATGTCTATTTAGAAAGGAAAAGGTTTGTCAGGATAAGCCTAGCCGCAAGCCACCTAGACAAATAAGAGGACATCTTTCTACCAGATGTGTGTTCATTTCCCCCATTTTTACATTATTGTTTCATTTTTAGCCCAACTGACAGGTCTTGCTCATTCTATTGCATCTTAACGTTCAATTATTTGGTGCCGGGATGTCTCAGGCCTGCTTCAATTTGCTGATTTTCACATTTAGTCATATCGAGCCGCCTGGCGGATGGAGTATTAGCTGTATAATTTTGTGGTCTGCGGACTGATGGATTGCGCTATCTGATATCTCTAGAAGAGGGAGAATTTTTCAGGTCAATAAATGTTTATTTTGAGAATCCTCCAGACTGGATAAAAAATATAGAACGTTTTTGATGGTAAAGGATGATTAAGTGATCTTCGTTATTGAGAACGCTGTCTCTTTTCGTGTCTAAGCTACGTCTCCGTCTCCTCGTTTCACCCCCCATATCTCTCTGGTTTCCTTCACCCGGCACCTCTCGGCTCCTTAGCTTACAGTTTCTCCTTCTGTCTCCCGCTCAGATGAATGTTTTATCTGATAAGCTATTTCATAGCCTTGTAAATCTTCTATAGGCATTGTCAGACTCTCGTCAAAAGGCCAAAGTGCCCACCCTAATAAGAAAGTGTACTCTTTGAACTTGGCCCGTCTGCTTGTTCGGCAGTGCGACTGCCGACTTTACGAGACAGAAATATTTGGAGAGCAAGACGGCGAGAGACAGAGAGACTCCTGTAGGTTATGATTTTGGTCACTCCATCAATACCTTCACGGTAACATCATGTAAGAAGCCGGGAGCTTGGAAACGATCTAGTTTAGAAACTGTTAAACACATTAACTGTTGAAATCAACTGCGCTGGATATGTTGACCTCCGCACCGCTAATTTTCGTCCAAGCTAACCACCAACTCCTCATCGCTCTTTCTCTGTTGGAGAGGGAAAGTCCCCTCAATGGTCTTTCAGTACAGCCTCAATGTTATCTGAAGTTTCTAATTAGTCTCAAAGCAGTCCAGAGAGATGTTGGCGTAAAAAAAAAAAAAAACAGACTTGGCTTGAATGTCTCCAAATGGCCTTTCAACATCAGAACACCAAAGCTTCTTTTAGTAAGCTTCTTTTTATTCTAAAACCTCAACAAAGGTTCCATAGACTTATTTAAGTAGAATGTAAAGAATGCAGCTGGTCTCACCAAACTGTATGTGTTTCCAGCAGTGCATGTTGGGCTGAACATCTGCACAGCTGTAAACGGACCCTAAACTTTCATCATCTGCTCAGTTTCAAGCATTGGTAAAAAGTCATTGGGTTCTTGAGTTTTGTGGCGACTTCTGAGCAGGAACGCCGCCACGAGTCATTTAGCCCAGCTTTACCTCAATCTTGTAATCCTCAGGTCACTTTAGTTTAGGTTTTTGATGTGGACTTTAAAGGATGGAAATATTTTCAAAGTCCAAATCATTATAATACTGTTCCATGTTATGCATTCTCTAATATGATCCTGGTGGGGGCTTTCACTGGGCTTTTTTCGGCGACAAATAAATAAACAAATGAGATGGGTTTATGCCTTTCATTGCAAATCTGTATTTTTTGATGAATCAATGTTTATTTTGAAAGTATTCACACTTAAAAACACTATAAAATGAATACTTTAATTCAGATTTAAAATTAGAACACAAAAAATAATAAATAAAACAAAATCAGACTCATTTGATAGTTTTTTTAGTGGCAAAACTTTGCAAAAGAGAAAATATTGCAAGAAACAAAATATAACAAAAATAACAAAACATGATGTTAACATTAATGCAACTAATAACATAGACAATCATTTTATAGCATTTGCTAATCTCCAATCATACTTTGATGTTGATTTTTCTTACATTTTAAGAACAATGAACACACATTAACATAATATTAACCTTGATTATAAAATGCTATAAAATTGTTGTTCATGGTTAGTTAATTATACTTAATTCGTTCATGACATCAAGGCTAGATTATTGTAATGCTCTACTACACTCTTAGAAGAAAAGGTTCTATATATCAGTGCTATGTATTTGGAACCCCTAAAAGGTTCTATACACTCTTAAAAAAGGGTTCCTCTGGGTTCTATATAGAACCCTGGGGTTCCATACTTGGCCAATAGAACCTTTTACCAAAAAAAAAAAAAAAAAAAAAAAACGGTCCTATATAAAACCATTTTGGAGTTCCATATATGAAGCGGGGGATGGAACCATTTCTGGTTGTAAATAGAACCATTTCTTCTAACTTCAGCTAGTCCAAAATGCAGCAGCTCGAGTTCTTACCAGAACCAGGAAGTATGACCATATAGCCCGGTTCTGTCCAACCCTGCATTGGCTGCCTATTAAACATCGTATACATTTTTAAATATTGCTGATTACTTACAAAGCACTAAATGGTTTAGCTACGCATTATAGTCCTTCACGTCTATTGGAATTTCGAAATTCCGGCCAGTTGATAATACTTAGAATATCAAAATCGACTGCTCCAAACAAAAAACAATCTTCCTAACATTGTCCGGGAAGTAGACACACTCTGTCAGTTCAAATCTAGACTAAAAACACATCTCTTTGGCCTAGCATATACATAAGACACTATAGACTTAATTCAAAATTAGGCTGCATTGTTTAGATCAGCCGGAACCGGGAACACATCTCGTAAATCCTGATGTACTTGGTACATCATAAGAAGGATGGTGTCTATGCTAATATTAGTTTCTCTGTTTATCCCAAGGGACCCTCTATGGTGGACCTGACACATCCTTAAGTGCCGGCCTCATCGACATGACAGCCATCGGCACTGATCCTCAACATCTCGTCTCCAAACCGGCTTGATTACTTCGACTTCCAAACAGATGGAAATGGACAAATACTCTTAATGTTTCGATCCAATTTGTTTTGTAACGCTACCCGAATTACACTGCTCCTTCGTTGACCAGAGAAGAACTGGCCCCCTGGGTTCTCCCAAGGGTTTCTTCTCCATTCAGTCACGAGATGGAGTTTTGGTTCCTTGCCACTGTTGCCTTGGCTTTTGGCTTGCTTATTTGGGGACATTTTATATTCAACAATATTATTGATCTGTGTTGTATTATTTTCATGTCATCACTGTGAAGCTGCTTTGATACAATCTGTATTGTAAAAAGCTCTATATAAATAAAGGTGACTTGACTTAATGGATTAACTAATGTTAATGAAACTTACTGTACACACTTACTAAATATTAATAATGATATCAAAAATGGTATCAAATGACAATCAAAACCTAAACTTACATAAAACATAAAAAAGAAAATAAAAAAAAACCTAACTTGCCTAAACATGATGACTAAGATACACATCCTAATATTAAATGAACAAATGCTTCTTGAAATAATCCAAGGATTAGTTTTACTGCGGTCAAATGTTCAAGGTCAGTTCACTGCACTCGGTTCAGTGAGGTGCAGCTGCTCGAATGTGCTTTCACTCACCCTGCACTGGGAAGCAGATGTGTCCTGAGGTTAATCTGAGGGAAAAAAGGATCTAGAGACATTCAACCAATACCTGAGCTCCGTCTGTAGCCATCTGGTACTTCAATTAACCCTAGCATTGTTCAAAAGTAAAAGTACAAGAAGATGTGCTTTCACAAAAAAAAGTGTCCTCACCAAACTCAAACAGGCGTGGAATGACTTCACTTGCACTGGATTTTAACACAAGCATCTGTAGAGGTTTACCACCTCAGGTTGTTGATTACAAATGGCACTTCTTCAAAATGGAGAGAGACCATGTGTTTACATTTAAAACACATAGTCTGGCTAGTGTGTCACTGGCCCTCTGTTTTTCAAGAGAGCCATCCAGCTGTTTCGGATCAGTCTGTATCACTCATTCACTTTTGAAGGACATGTAGATTTCTCTTCATGCTGAAGAGTTGCGTTTCAGGTCATTTGTGTTGTGGGTAAAGAGTATAGGCTTTTTGAAAGTGATCTGAAGTGGAAAGCTAGATAACTGGGGTCTCTTTGCTTATCTAACCCAGCTGTCATCCTGAAGATGAAATGATCACATGCATAATAAAGGTTTATGACACACAGTACAAGTGGGTGATCTTTATTTTATCTTTTTTTCCTTTCTTTTTTTATTTTACAAAACTATTTAATAAGTCATATCTAAAGGTTCAGAGAGCTACAGTTATTCATTCATGAGACATTTTATCAGTTACGCAGATTTACTGTTACACAAGGCATGAATGTGGACATGGGAGGTTTTCTTACTTAACAAAACGCAAATATTTGCCCTGTTCACCTCCATGGCTATCATTATAGGCCTTGTAAAAACAGTTGTTCAGTAATTCTTCATATAGATTCATTCCCTTTTTATTCTATAAAGCATAAATAAAATCGTACATTTTATGTACAGAAACCACAATGAAATGTGATAAAACTACTAGGAACACCTTAGCAACTGAGGGGCCGTTTACAGGATACCGTTTTCAACTAAAACAGAAAACTTTTTAATGCGTTTTAGCCGTTTATTTACAAGACAACAGTGTTTTGGGGGCCCGAAAACAGTAATTTCAACGTATTCTCATCAACATCCGACGCAAATGGCACCCTTTAACGTCAATATGAGACGCTTCCGTTATGGGTGGGTCTAGGTCTGGGGTAGGGTTAGGGTTAGACCACTAGGAGGCGCCTTCTGGCCCATATATATCTGCTTCTCATATTGACTCTAAAGGGTGCCATGTGTGTCAGATGTTGACGCATGGTCAAAAGCGCCAGTTAGATGATGCCTTGGGATGAGAACGGGCTGGTTTTTGTAAAAACTGTGACGTGTTATTGTTTCTTTACAAAGTGACCTTGCCAACTACTGGCCTGGCATGTATAACAAGCTTTGCATGAGCAAGCAATTCACATTTTCTAAAAAATATAATAACATCTACTATATAGTCTACTATATTGTACACTTATAACTGCATTTTTAATAATACTAATTTGTTACATTTATAAACTGCTTTTATGGGTACTCAAAGCACTTTACATAAGGGGGAAATCTCCTCAACCACCATTAATGTGCAGCATCCACCTGGATGATGCGACGGCAGCCATAGTGAGCCAGAATGCACACCACACACCAGCTTACTGGTGGAGAGGAGACATGATAAACTGTGATGAAGCCACTCAGTATATAATGAGGATGATTAGGAGGCCATAATGGATTGGACAATGGGTAATTTTGGCCAGGATGCCAGGGTTAAACCCCTACTCTTTTTTTTGAAGGACATCCTAAGATTTTTAATGATGACAGAGAGTCAGGACCTCGGTTTTATGTCTCATCCAAAGGATGGTCTTTGACAGTATAGTATCCCCATCACTTTACTGGGATGTTAGGACCCACACAGACTACAGGGTGAGCACCCCCTGCTGGCCTCACTAACACCTCTTCCAGCCACAACCTGGCTTTCCCAGGAGGTCTCCAATCCAGGTACTAACCAGGCTCAGCCCTGCTTAGCTTCAGTGGGCAACCAGTCTTGGGCTACAGAGTGATTTGGCTGCTGCCTACGAGCTTTTAGTTCCATTTAACACAGAACATGAGATATATAATTACATATAAATCCAATCAACAGACTTTCAGCTAAAATCATGCTGAAAAAGGGCTGCAGATTCCATCTTGGCCTGATAATGGTTGATAAATCTGTACCACCTGTCTGCATAAAACCATCTGCGACGAGCTTCAACCTGACAGACTTCTTGTCTTCTCAATCTCAGAGCTTTTTCACTCCAGGTACAAGAGCGTACATGAGAATGTCCTCATTCCCCTGCATGCATCCCTGCATCTGTGTGTGTTTTTTTATGTGTGCGGCACACCGAAAAGGAAGATGGGCCGTTTGATTCCTGCACAAAGAACAAGAGATCACTGATGCTTCTCATAACTCAGGCCTGATGGGGACCGACGATAACGTCTCCTCATTGGACGTCTTCCCAAAGCTAAATCTGAATTCTTCCACAGGTCTGTTGGTTTGCTTTATGGCTTGGCGGCTTTCCGATTTTTTTTTTTTTTTTTGCATTTTTCTTTGATTGCATTCTATGATACCACCACTGTCATCAATTCATCTTTAGTTCGGAGGTAGTCATAAAAATTGACAAAACCAAATATTTCTAACCAGATAAAGATGATGTGTTCGGATTGTGATTACAACATGTCAACCAACCAAATTAATCAACCAACCAATCAATCAATCAATCAATCTGAGTGTGATTGCTTATAAACTAAAAACTGGAAAAAAAAAAAAAAACACAACATAAATTTAATATTGAAAAATAATAAAAATGTATATATATATATATATATATACACAATGTAATACTACTATATATATAAAATATAAACTAATATATATATATTAGTTGCATCCAAAATTGCTTATGATTGCTTATAAACTAAAAACTGGAAGAAAAAAAAAACACGACATAAATTTAATATTGAAAAATAATAAAAATTTATATATATATATATATATATATGCAACTAATATATATATATATATATATATATATATACACACAATATAATACTACTATATATATAAAATATAAACTAATATATATATATATATATATATATATACACACAATATAATACTACTATATATATAAATATAAACTAATATATATATATATATATATATATATATATATATTAGTTGCATCCAAAATAAAATGTTGTGTTTACAAAATGTGTGTGCTGTGTATAATTATTTTGTTGCATATTTTATAGATAAATAACCCACCTTTAATCACCAAAATTCACAAATCTAATCAACAGTAATAGCAAACCTTTTCTCAACAAGCTGCACGATTTAAGGTATTGTTTATGCGTGTAGAACAGACAGTCCACACAAGTTTAACTCTTAGAACAAAACCCTGATCCAAAGTATGAGCAAAAGCAATTGTGACACAAGCCGTAGAAAACAACAATTGATATTATGCAAGCGAAAGTCAAGAGAATATGGAGAGGGGAGTGGGAAGCATCCTCTGACACTAAAACTCTCCATAAAAATACCACCCTTAAAGTTTACATTCCAGTATGCTGGCTTTCTCTCTGTCTTCACTTCAGTTTACATATCCCAGGGTTGTTCCAGATGTTGCAGATGATTAGAAGTATGCATTCTGATAAATGACTTAAAAAGAGGTTGTGCTGAAAGCTTTCATCAGTGACACACATCATTACATATGATGTCTACAACTGTGTCAACATCAAGTCATTCTCTATGGGACGTCGTAAACAGAAACAGCTAACTGCTGGGGAAAGTTTTACAAATGCAGTTGCTTTCATTTGTTAGTAATTTGCCATCAAAACACTGTTGTCACATCACATTAATCCATGACCAAAATTTCCTGTCACATCGGACATCACTGTGTGTTACAGAATGTCAGAATGCGCATGTTAACATTGTAACTCTCAGTAGTTTAACCACAAAGTCATAACGCAGGCCAAAATAAGAACTATTCATCGTCTAAAGGAAATTAAAAGTCCTTTACAAACAATTAATCAAGAGCAAAAAGTGTTTTATGAAATAAAGAAGCTGTCTCTGGACCTTCACAAGCACACATTTCTCTGCAAAAGAGGGTGCCTGGCATCTGCCACATATTTAAAGATTCCAGGCTTGATCAAGACACAAATAATGATAATCGGACCACCCGCAGTTTGGCGTGCTCAGTTTGTTGATATGCCTGATGCGGGACAGACTAAAAGTCCTTACCAGATTTGGAAGGAGGCCACTTTGGTGGAAATGAACTGATATGTTTGTGTCTGCTGCTGAAATGTATGTTACAGATAGGCTACTCATTTCATAAGCGGGAGGAAAAGTGTGATAAATAACATGAAAAAAACTTGAATTTAAGTGACTAACAAATCATAAACGTATCATTTTTATTTGTTGTGCTCTTAATGGGGAGATTTATAAGCTAAAAGAGGAGAAAAAACACAGATAATCAATCTTCTTCTTCTTCTAAATGGCTGTCATTAGAATAAGAATAGCTTAGTCTCTTCTGGAATTGGTTTAAGATGCGCGTGTAATTTGAGACCGTGTGGTACCTCAGCCTTAACCAAGACGTTTCAACTGCCTCTTTTGAAATCGTTCACTTCTATGGTAAATGATGATGGTTCCCTTTTTTCTCTCTTCCTTCCACTGACAACTTTGATGGTCTATTATATTTAATAAACAGTTTTAGTGCTGAAATAAATCAATTTCAGGAGTGCCTAATCCTCAGCTCAAGCAGACTGTAAAGCCACAAGTTCTGGAGAAATGTTTGAGACATCTAGTAATGGAACACATATGTCACATGGAGAGGGCCTTTGGGAACCCTGCATCTACCAATACTTTACTTCAGATGGTGAGGCTTTGAAAAGAAAATCAAAGTGTCTCCGATGTGAAGAAAGCCTTATACAGACATCCCCTAGGATCCCATCACTTTAGCTGTCTTGGTATAAAATAAAACCTCTTTGGTGCTGTGCCTCGCCTTTTGGCCAATCAGAATCAATAACAGCATTGTCTTCTTTACAAATTTTTGCAGTACTACAACAATCCTGGGGTACGTTTGCTGCCAATAATATGATGCTTTTAAAATAACTTAACCCTATGTTTTTCCAAACGTTACCCCATTAAACTAAGCTAATGTCAGTGTATTACAACACCAATGAATCAGAATACTTCTACTGAGTTTAATGCTGATTTTAATGTCTGTCATTAAAAAAAGCTATAAGGGAAATAAAAATGAACACGTAATGAAACAAGATCCACTGTGTTTAATGAGTGATCGTGTTAGCATAAACAGTGTTGTTTGCTAATGCTATTCAATTTAGCCATGTAAAAGTAGTGAACCTTTTATCTTCAGTTTTATGTTTCAATGTCTGGAAACAACAATTGGTTGTTTATGATTTGCATATGAGCTTCACTTAGGTCATATATCATTTTATTAGCTGTAGCTAGCTACATTAGGTGTCATGTTGCATGAAATGAAATATTGCAAGAAAGAGGCACAATGAAGAAGAAGAAGAAGAAATAAACTTTTTGAACAGAAAGTTGTGGCTGTAGGTCTGAATGAATTCATATAATGTACAATGATATCTTTTTAATGGCACACAAAATTTGTCATGCCATCCATTCAGATTTTTAAGCCAAGTGAATGTTTTAATCGCAACTTCCAAAATATAATGATAATACCAATAAAGTATTATTTATTCATTCATTAAATAATACTAAAAATAATGTATATAATAACTGTTATTTAATGCATGTTTAAATACATTAATAAAATTATAATATGCGTACATAAATAAAGTCTGTATTTGAATCTGGATTCCATTCCATGCTGCACAAACATACACACACACAGACACACACAAAGTACGTCTAAAAAAAAATCACAGCAATAGTATGGCACTTTTTCTGTAAGTTATCCATGTATCAAAATGACATCATCACTTTTTTTGCGTAAAAATACACGCCACTTTCAAGTGTATCTATATGAATTTTAAGCTATCCGTGTGTATGCGTGTATGTCTACGCTGTTAAATGTCCGAGTGATTCCGCATATATGTACAGGCCGTTAAATGTCCGAGCGAAATTAAGCAAAATGTACATCTACATCTGGGGAGCGATATTTTTTTCCAAGGATGGTAGGGGAAGACTCATAAATGATATTAACAGTGACGGGTAGGTCAGCCCATTCTCACCCCCAAGGCGCCACCTAACTGACGCCTTGGGAAGCATTTGACCAAGCTTCAATATCTGACGCTTTAGGAACCCTTTAGCGTCGTTTAGATGACGCCCTAGGATCGCGTGTACCCTACCCCCACCCCATACCTAAACCTAACCGCGTCCTCTAACTGACGCTTTCCTTTAGCGTCAGATAGATGACGCCGTAGGATCGCGTCATGTAAGTGACGCTAAAGGGCGCCTAAAACGTCAAATATTGAAGCATGGTCAAAGGTGACGCCTTGGGGTGAGAATGTGTTGGGTAGGTTTAGGGACAGGGTCATATAGGTAATATATTTATATATACAGTAATGTAACGTTAAGTCAACGGCGTTCATAAACACGCTGAAAAGCGATTATGCGTGTTGATAGCATGCCAAAAATGGAAATACGAACTGGCGTGTCATACATACGCCATTTCATGAGATCATGTATTATGCTGTCATGTGTCTAGGAAACTGTGTTCCAGGCCTGTTGTACAGTACAGTACAAGTACATTGGGCTTTCTAATTAACCAGTCATCTTCTCATAGCCACCATCGTGTTTTCCAGCCGCATGTCTGAACTCACGCGGTAAAGATAGGCTTTAGTTTACAAACTGTTGGGTTAGAGGTTTACTCCTCTCTGCCGCCTGGTTTAGCTGGAAAAACCCAAAGCTTCTTCTGGCACAAGCTCAATCGACAGCAGAGTCACTCTGAACAGTCTCAGTGGCACAGTTGCTTAATACAGAGAGTGTAAGATGAATACAGCACAAAGGTCAACCAGTTCAACTAAGACTTCTCAGCTACTATAATATGATCGATTTGTGGGACTTGGTTTCCTGTTACTGCTGACCTTTTATCAACTCCTAATTACAGAAAAAATACAAAACCAATATACTGTAGTATAACAAATTAAAAATAATAAGCTATCTTCTGAAATAATCAGGGCTGCCAATGGTTTCTACAATCCACTTAGGCTCATGCTTTTGGAAATATAGCCCAGGTTGGTTGGCTTGGCTGTATTGTAAATAGCATACTAGATACTTGTAGAAGTTAACATGCCAAATATTTTATAATATATTGGACATATCTGCTCATTCACCAAAGATAATATATCTGTTCTGTAATTAAGTGTATAGAAAATGATATGCGAGCGCAACCACTTCCTGGACTGGCCTCATCCTCCCAAATGCCTTAATGATTTGAATGCTCTGTTTTGTATGGTTGGTTTTGCATCACTAAGCAACCGTGGAAATGTTCAGTTATTGCTGGGGAGCATCCAGGAGGTTAATGAGAAAGCGGTTGACCAATGGGCTTTGCGATCGTTCCTGCTTATCCTTTGTGGTTTACTGTCAAAAGTCTTTAGTATGTTAAATACAGTGGAGGAGTGGGGATAAGATAATTTCACTGCCAAACTAGAGGACACTAACGATTTTCCTTCTACAGTACCAGTCCATGATAAATTATCTTTGTAATTACAAATTTGTGCTGTACTTTGTAAAAAAAAAAAAATATTCCTGGAATCAGTAGCTACAAAGACCGAGGTTAACTACTACATGAGCCCTGGCCAAATGCTTGCTTACTGAATGTGTGATCCATAATTAAAAAAACACAGCTGGTCTTGTTTAAACATTTTGGAAGTGTCCTTAAAATGTTTTTCTTCTTAATCTGGAAAATATTTTTTCCTATTGGTAGATACAAAGAGGGATGTGGTTAGTATCCGCGTGATTTAAGGACACACATGTATGGCAATATGAAGAGCCAGTTGGTCATTATTGTAAATCTTGATGTTTTTTTTTTTTTTTATAAATACCAGAAGTCATCCAGAAAAAAAAAAAATCTGTAATCTGTCACAGAAGAATATATTTTGAGGAATGTTTGAGTCTAAAGAACAGTGAAACCCCTTTGATTTTCATTGCATGGATGGACAATAGTGTCGGCCCAGATCCGGGCCACATCTGGTATATATAGATTCAATGCATACCATCTGGGCCGAAACTATGTCGCTGTCTAGAAACACAAACATATTTTATAAAGCATCTTCATTTGTGTTCTACAGAGGACAAATTCATGAGTTCAATAAAAGATGGAGATATTACCCAAATTTAGTCCCAGATGGACAATAAGCCACTATAAGTTATAAGGATAATATCCCCCACAACAGAATCATACTTCAATAGCAAGGCCCACTGCTTACAGCAAAACACACTTATTTACACTCATTGACCATATGATTCCTTCTTTCAGCAATGAGTCAGGAACTTACTGTGGCGAGCCATTTTAGCTGATTAGCACAGCTTTTATCCTTGTTGCTAAACTCCAAGCCTTTCATGTTTCATGCCCCAGATATTATGTCCCTAACCCCTGACATGCATGTTAATCTCATTAATTCAAAAAAGACGGGGAAAAAAACTGTATAAATGCTTTAGTTGGGAGCTCAGCTGTTTTGCTTTTACTTTTATTATCATTGTGAGGAAGGCTTTAATTGAAGATTCATTAAAACCGGAACGGTGGTATTTAATTCTTAAATTATTTATCGTGGTCCCGTTTTACGCGCAGACAGTACAGTCAATCGCAATATCACACGTTATGACTTAATTAGCGTAGATCTTAAAAAAAAGCCTTTAATCTCTTAATTAGTCTTATTTAATCACTTGGGTTCTCTCACAGCTGATGTTGTAGCCATTTTAATTCACCACAGATGTTATGCTTGAGTTACTTTAGCATATGTCTGCATGTTTACATTTAAAAGCGTATGGGGCACATTAGTGGACAGATCTGAACGGGGGGAAAGCTTCCTGCAAGCAATATGAACATACTAAATATACCTGCATGTTTTATGTAAAGCGGTTTTAACCTCACGTCATAGAATTATTAGTTTCTATTGCTACAATTTGCGTTACAATCAACATTTAATAGCCGTTCACCTCATAGCAACTGGCAGGAATGGCATTTCACTAGGCCTACTCACTAAAATGAGTAAATAAAACAAGAAAATAAGACGTCACACAGGGAGGACATGCTTACATGCTGTTAATGTTTCCTGTTTATGTTGTCTGGAAAGGATGAACTACTTTCTTTGAGCCCATGTGCTCACCAGTGCTTCGCAGAAGGTGATGAGATGTCTGGCACATTAAATCAGATAAGAGGCAAGTCCATGTCACTCTGATTATCTGAGGCGAAACTGAGGCTGTGTGAAAATTCTCAACTGAAGGCGAGTGAAAAGTTCAGATAAGCCTGCAGGTGAAATCTTGAAAAGTGCAAAAAGCTACCACAACTGAGTAAAAATAACAGACAGTTTATGACAGAGAACAATTTTTGCAGTGCATTGCGTCAGTATAATACAATGGGACTAAAGGCACACTTTAACAAAAATGTGTTTTTTACTACTCCCATAGTGTATGATTCCAGAAAAAAATTAACATTTTTTTTATTGAATATTAATGGAGCACCAAATTTCGTCTGAAAATAAATCATAAACATAAGTTGTTTTGTTTAAAAATCTTAAAATGAATGAGGTGGCAAGGTAGGCCTTTACCCCATAAACAGAGTAAAATAAAT